>OU343221.1:242384315-242437381 GCA_910596185.1 Chrysanthemum makinoi | reverse complement strand
GGCGTATTCGGATTCACGTTTGATATTTTGTTCACTCATTGTGATGAAGGGGTGTTTGGTTTTAATAGTAACTAGGAGGGAGAATGCTGTATGTCTGACCAGGCCATGTTTAATTTTCAGCCAAGTTTTATTTATGCGTTTTATGACAATAGCTTTATCGTTAGTTTGTTTGTTTAGGGATTATAGCAATGACAAAATTTTGGTAGAGCTTTGCTTAGTTGTATTATTTTATTTGTTTGTTTTGTGTTTAGTAGTTTGCATGGTTGTAAAATGGGTTTTTAATTGTCTTTTCATTGATAGAGGTTTTTAGAGTATCATTAATTATGGTATTGATAACTCAATTTATATATGTGTTGATGCATCAATTGATTGTACACGTTACATGAAAAGTTGTATTCTGTTTCTTAATTTTCAACTATCTTAGTGTAATTAAGATAAGATATTGAGTCTATCATATTGCAAACGACATTGGGGTTGGGTTGATTGGTGTTTTTGTTGTATGTTTGTATGTTAAAGTGTTTGATAGAGGGGTTTTAGTGGTTTGGGCTCAAAAATGCTTTAAATCAATAATTTGATAGATCTTTTTTTAACCGACACAAGGGATTTACTCCGAGATTCTAGTCCAACCTACATTAGCGGGTTTTCAAAACTTTGACCAATCAAATTTCTCCTTTTATTTCATGATTTCTTCAATTACGTATTTAATCAATATTTTTTCTACTTCTTATTTTCTATTTCAAACAAACGAGGTGGATAGCACCCGCACATTACAGAAGGGTTTTTTGTTTTTAGTTTTCTTGCTACCTGTGTTTGTTTATACGTTTGTTGCCCACATTATATGTGAAAATAGAATTGTATGAAAAACGCCCCTATTCTATGCCTACACAAATTGGAGATGGTTTTAAAGTTAGTGGGTAAGTTAAGTGTGTTTTGTAACATTTTTAAAAGATATGTTAAACTTCAGCTTTTCTATAAAATGCGTACTTAAAAGTATTATATCGATATTGAGAACCGTTTGTTCATAATCTAAAGCTCTTCACATCGATTTATTTTTTTATTAAAGATTGCGTTACGTATTTGGTTCATATTTGAAGAATAATATTAGATATATATAAAAATTAAGTAAATAGGAAAAAGTACAGGTAATTTATAGGAGTAATCGAACTTTCATAGGTTTGTCGTCTTTGACCCACAATGGTTATGCGTACACAAATTGGAGGATGGTTATTAAAGTTAGTAGGTAAGTTAGCGATGTGTTTTGTAACATTTTTTTTAAAAATATATATTATTAAACTGTATTTTTTATAAAAAATGCATACGCAAAATCATATCAATAATATTTGTTAAGTAATCTAGAAATCTTAGCATGGTATATTTTTTTATTAAAGATTTTGTTCATTATTTGTTACATATTTGTGAATAATGTTTGTATATAAAAATTAAGTAAGTAGCAAGAAGTGCAAGGTAATTTATATAATTTAAACTTTCATAGACTTGTACGTCTTGGACCCCATGTGGTTATTTTTAAAGTTATCAAAGAGTTTAAGCGTGTATTTTGAAAGTTTCCTTTTTTTTTTTTTAAATATATTGAAATCGGACATTTTTAAAAAAATCGTATGTACGTCAAAAGCGTATCAATATTGGGCTTGTTGTGTTCATGATATGGAGCTCTTCGCACCGACATTTTGTTTTCTTTTTGCAAATTAAATTAGGTATTTGTTAGATATTACGAATAAAGTTTGTTATATAAAATCGTAAATATCAAAAGAGTGCAGGATCTTTGTAAATCATCACATAGTTTAGGGGTACCTTCTGCACATTTTTCATTTTGGCTGAAACGCTGTCGTTTCGATATTGTCGTTTGACGTTTTGTTTTACCATGCTTGTTATGCGTGTTTTTCTTTTTTTCTTTTTCTTTTTCAAAGAGTACACACCATTTCCTTCAACATTTAGGATCGTTTGGTTGATTGGAATTGGATTCAAATTCTTGAGCGGTTTAAAAGAAAAAAGAGAGAGAGAGAAAAAAAAATGAATTAATATTTGATTTATATATGTGTTTAATAGGTTTAATGTATTTGTTTGAAATAAAAAACTTTAAAAAAAAATTAAAAAAAATGAATGAATATATGTGGTTGACAATTTTTTTTAATTTACACTACTAAATTTTTTTCAGCGGCGTGACCTCTTCTATCTCAGCTGCAACTTTGGCCAATAAATGAAGTGCGTATAATAATTTTAATTTAATTATATCAGGCGATTTGGCATCACGGCCGTAACATGCAATCTTTTAACACCTCCTCGTTAATGCTTGATTGATTCTTTCCTCAAGTGACCTTTTCATCTTTGTTTATGATATTCTACAGTTAAGCGATAGTCATTATAAAATATTCAAGTTATATGCAATCTATTCTATGATGATAATATTTGTTTAGCTTCAAGGATCGGACCCGATAAGCCTTATGGTTCCAAGTGCTTTCCTTCAACTATTTCACGTTATGAGGGGTTGTAGTCTATTTTGGCTCTTTTTCATGTGTGACATTAAGGTTGGAACAATCAGAAACAAATGCACGAGTTGTGCATGATTCTTTAGAGAAGAGCTAACATACTTGATAATTCGAGACAGCTCAATTTGAAGATTAGGTTTCATAGATTTGTAAGTTTTCTTTGAATTACCACTTTAATATAATTTTTCCATAATTTTCATCGTTGAATGATAACTATTTCAATGTAACACTTGGCTTGTTGATAATCAATCCCTTCCCCACCTTTGAACCCAATGCCCACAAACACTAATAAAAATAGGGTTCAATGATTTTGTATATTAAAAAGGAAAGTGGATACATACATACATCAAACCTCTTTATTTATTATAAAACTAAAACTAAGCAAACTAGTGCACGAAGTTGTGTGGCCATGATTCCCAAATATCTCCTATGTACTCCTCATAATACTCGGTCAACAAAGACTATATCAACTCTTTTATTCACATACCAAATCACGGCAACGAATTATCGATCCATTGACCCACATACTTGGCCATCAAGATTATACACAACATTAACCCCAGTAATCTTGATGCCTATCGGTCTCGGCTCCTACGATCATACTTAGGAACACGGTCTAGGTCCGCGTCTCTGCTTGCTAGGTCTCCTCGTACTTTGCTTATAACCACGTCGTTCTTTTGGTCACCCATTTGTGTCAAACTTTACGCTTTGCTTTGATCTTTTGATCTTTTCTTTGCTCGTCCGCCCGTAAATGGATCAACCCCTTACGAGATCCATACCTCTTGAACCATGACCCATGGCACGCTCCATGGATACAACACATTGGGATCGACTTGCTTATATAAAATTTCTTCCTAAACTTTTGAGTTAAAAGCGGTATTTCTTTCTTACAAAATAACGGTTTGATCTCGTTCTTGCTTCTTGCTTATCAATTCTTGCTTTCTTACGATTGTTTCTTGCTTGCTACTTGCTACAAACCCGAAAATTTCTACTTGCTATAGATGTCTTTGACTACTTGCTTGAACTATCACGACAAGCTTCTTGCTTGCTTGCTTCTTGTCTGCTACTTACTCTGGAACACTAACATTGATTTTCTTTCGTTCTTCTTGTTGTGATTTCTTGCTACTTAGATTTTCTTTCTTGCTTGCTACCATTGACTGCTTCTTTCTTCTTCTCTTTCTTGCTACTTTACTACTTTCAAGAAAACAATTCTTGCTATCTTCACCTTGATGTGATCAAACTTGCTATGATGAAACTTGATTTAACTTCTTGTTGTGATTACATAGATTGCAATCACCCTTTTCTTTTCTAGACACCGGCATGAGCCTAAGCTTTGATACCATGTTGATAATCAGTCCCTACCCAGACCTTTGCTAAACACCAATCAAAAATGACAAGATGGGTTTCAATGATTTTGTATATTAATGAAGGAAACAGAATACATACATACATGTGAAACCTACTGCTATTTATAATAAAACTAAAACTAAGCAAAGCAGTGCATGAAGTTGTGTGGCCATGATTCCTAAAATATCTCCCACGTACTCCTCATGATACTCAGTCAACAAAGACTATATCAACTTTTTTATTCACATACCAAATCGACAACGATTCCGATCCATTGACCCACATACTTGGTCCATCAAAATTATACCCAACACAGCTCTTGTCTAAATGTATGTATTAGTTCAACTTGTCAATTACTTGGGTTTACTTGTTGGGAGTGATAATGTGTCACTTAACCTTCAAATATTGTTATTATTAAGGTTGTTCATTGTTTACTTTGTTATTATCTTGAATTTAGGTCATAAAGTCCCATAAATGACACATGCATGGAGGCTCAGCCTCATTTGTAAATATTTATGGATACTTATTTTTTACTGGTAACATATTTCTTTTTGTACCTGATCTATAACTTATTTTAACCAACAATGTCATTTTGTTGCTATGTAAATACCTAAATTAATTATAAATGTTAGTGCGTATTGTTGGTTTAATGGACATAAATTAATAGACGTGTGTTAGGATCGAACTTCGAGACCCGCGAAGGTTACACTTCGTATGAGAATTAAAGTTAATAATTAAATGTAATAATTATATTTATTTATTAATTAAGCAGAAATAACTATTGGTTAAGTAATTAGTTGTAATGGACTACTTGATCGTTAAATATAATTGGGAAGGACTTAAGATGAAATTGGAGTCGAAAGGTTCTAGAATCCTTGTGGAGTCCATGGCCGATCGTCCATATGGTTTCCATAAACCAATCCTTAGCCAACTTGTTCACCAAGTTTGTTTGAGTATAAATACAAAACCAAGGGTGTTGGTAATTTAACTCTTGGTTCATGCTAAACCTAAAACTTGTTTTGTGTGTGTTTGCTAAAACCGGTCGACTTACCTCTCATAGGGATCGATCCATAACTTTTCCCAAAACAAAGTTATTTGTTTAATCAAAACTAGCATTACTTTAATTCGGTATAATGCGTGTGTACAAAGAAAGTGGTACAAACACATTATTGTTAGTATTCTTGGATTGAATTACAAAGCGGTAGGGGTAATTCATATAATCCTATAAACCTAATTAGGGTTCATCCAGTGCTAGTTTGTGGATTTGATTCTTGTTACGGCTAGAATCAAGTAAGATGCATATATTCTTGTTTATGTTAATTAATTATTCGTTAATAAATCTTATAAGCTTCCGCATGTGTACTTGATGTTTATTGTTTATATTTATGATTAGTCATGTTATATAATTCCAACAGTGGCATCACGAGCTTGGTTTAATGAGTAATTACTATATATAACTATAGAGCGAGCACATCTTTTGTGCATTAAATGCTAACTTTAAATTAAGTTGTAAAAATAATACGAGGTTTTAGGTGTGCGTCCACAAGTAAGTCCTTTAGCATTAATTGCTATCTATAGCAATTTGGCAAAAATAGGTCCTAAAGTTTAAATAATCGATTTGCAAAGTAAGTCTGTAGAATTAATTGCTATCTATAGCAATTTGGCAAAAATATCCTTATCAAATTAAAGATACACCAAAAGCCCAATCATTTGCATCGCGGGTTTTCACACTCGTTAATTACTAAATACGTAAAAAACGGATATTGTATTGTGTTTGATATGATTAATTCTAGGGTTTGTTTATTATGATGTAAACCCTAATTTTATGGTTAGGGCTTTTGCTCTAATTGGTTTTTTAAATTTTTTTTTATGTGGAGCCTAATTTTTTAGTCAATTTTTATAAAATTTTTTTTAGGGTTTATAAAATTGTTTTGTTAATTGATATCTAAACCTAGAATTGTATATATGTTACATAAATTAATTCGTGAATAATTGTTATGTGACATGGAATTGTATGCGATCTTGTGACAAGCATTAAATTTGTTATGTTTAAATCCATTGAAAACATGCATGTTTGGCATGGATTATTGTTGATATATATTTAATTGTTAAGATTGGTTATGCTAATATTAATTGTTAAGTTTTATACACATGTATATTTATGATAAATCTTGAATTTATATATATTAATGAATCAATTATGTGCAATTTGGTATATTATTAATTATGGGTTTTTACGCAATGTTCATCGATGTATGTGGCTCACTTTCAATTTGGGAGAGTGAAAGCCTAATTAATATATACATTAATTTATATTAGACATTGATTATTAATAGGGTTTTATCGAATAAGTTGCATATGGCTACTTGTTTTACCGTATTAATTGTTAGTTATGTGCGCATTGTTTTTAGTTGTTTATTTTTTATTTGTTTACTTATTTGTTTATTATGTGTGGCAGTTTTAAGCAAAGGGTAATTTTGAATAGAAAAATAATACGGACTAAACAATGGTGAAATTTGATTTGTTTTGGAAGAGTTAAGTTTTCAATAGTTTAATTGATTGATGATTCTGTACTAAATGGTTAGAATGACATAAATGAAAAAATAATGTAGTCCTACATTATTGTGAAGTAAATAAATTAACTTGAAATTACTATTGAAACCAAGAGTTGTGTTCATAATTACTTTAGTTAAACATGTTTATGATCCATTGTAAAGACATAAACATAAAGTCTTTTAAGACTTATAATAAAGTAAGACTTATAATAAAGTAAGACGTTAACTTGTTATGTTTTTTAATTAAGACATACACAAGAAGTCATTGAGTTGATCAATGATTTATAACGTTAAATGGGATTATAACAATTTATGTTTCTTGATGAGACATGGATATGAAGTGACTTGGTTAAAGAGTACTTGTGTTATGACGAATGCAATTGGCTTGGAAAGTCTATTATACCATTAAGTTGACTTAGTTGGTAAATAGGTAACCCAAAAGGAATATGTTTATCTTATATATTGTTGCCTTACAATATTAATTCTAATGAATACCACAAGTTGATGGTATGTTCAGTTAGGAGAATCAAACTCTATTTGATTTGTTTGATTGAAGATAATCATAACTTCTTTCTTAAAAAGTAACAAGGTTAGAAAATTGAGTATGGATTGAACATACTCAATATGACTCCAACCTAGAAGATTAATAAAACACCATTTCATTATGGAATGTGATGAATCACATTAAGTTTTAAAATTGAAGATTCTGAATTTGTTAAACTACTTATGAATAGGTTATTAACAAACAAAAGTCAGGAATTATCAATGTGTATTTGTAATGTCCCAAAAAGAGAACAATGTAGTTTTGCTCTAATTGCTAAGTATATATAGATAATCTATATATTACAAAAGGCAAGTGGGAGTTTTTTATCTTGAAAGATAAAATTACAAGATACATAATCTTCTTAAATACACTAGTAAATATCATGATAAGGTTAGACATGTAAATGATAGACCTCATGATGATGAAATTTTCATTCATAGATCTGCAAGGATATCTTAGATATTTGACTTATATCTTTGAGAAATATGAGTTACACGATTATAGTAAACTTGATAATCATTATGATGGATTACCAAATATTGAATTGGGTAAATTACTCATACTATGAATGTTAAAGATGTTGTCCATAAAGATAATCAATTTTGGAAATTTGGTTTATCTTAATAGTTAGACTAGAGAATGAAGATGAGTTTCTTCAATGAGATGGAAAACTCTAGTGGTTTAAATCTTTGTGAAGAAATCATATGGGCAAAATTGTACATATATTTAATGCATGTTTTATGACAAGATTATTAATCATACTTAAGCAATTAATTGTGATTGAATGTTATTTCTTAAACACATTAAATATATAAAGATAATAATTGTCATACATGTTTTCATTAATATGAAATATGACAATGGAATATCAAAACTCTTTCTTGAAAAATTACTCAAGCGAGGACGGTAAGTAATCGAAAGGTTTTTTTTTTAATTCATATAATCTTTGGAAGTGTACGAAGTGCAATAATTCATGAATGGATAAATGCATGCATCTATGAAATTATTCTTATGTTTAATTATTAAATTCTAGTTTTGATTTATAATTGAAATAAGATAAATTTTAAGTATTCCTGAAAGCTAGTGGGAGTATTATGTTAAGGTTTTAAATCTTATATGTTGTATAACATATAGGAAGTAACATTCCTTGTAAGCTAAATGTTAAGTCTTAGTTTGGAATAAAACTTCACTTGTAAGATTTAAGAATTAAAACATATAACCTTGGAATATATGTTTATTATTAATAAACATGTGTAGTAAAATAAATGATTCTAATTAAACATGATATATCATTTGGGAAATGGATAAATGTCTTTTGACAAGATAGAACATAAATGAAATCTAAGTTTGACCTGTAGATTCATCATGTACATCATGTAGTGTATTCAAATTGTTGTATCATTCTTGAATGATAGATGATTTGACAACATTGATATCTAACTAAAAGTTATTAGATAACTTGTGTAATGAATATTCTAATAGAATTACATCCTCATACTGGAATTGCTCCTAGATTCTATGGATGAACAATATGTCAAATGTTGTGCAAATTGTCATCAGCTTCAAACTTGAAAGTTTGGAAGACATCAAACATTACACAATAAGATATTAAAGTTTACGGAGTTTTAATGAGCATATTGTTGTTTGTATACAATGATTTGGTTTAATTGAGATGACACTCAATACTAGTCATGGTAGGATTTCATCCTTGTTAATGGACATGTGAACTAGTTGTGCTACTAAGAGCGCAGTTGCATTATACATTAAAAGAATATGAATACTTTAAACTTTAAAATGTTTGAAAGTTTAAATTGTCATAAATTGGTGATAGAGGATGTCACACACTTTATGAATTATTATGTGGATTGGTGAATGCATACATACAAGGAATTCACTAATTGAATTCTTGAAATAAGTATTCTCAAAATTATGATAGATCAAGTTGGTTGATTTATGCATTGTCAACAAGTATGATTGTCATTACTTGAGGCATAATTCATCAACTGGAATTTTCATGCATTGATCTATTTAGTATTTGGATAAGGGATGTTAAACAATTGTTATAATAAATCAAATACGTGGTATGTTTGATTTTATAATATATTGTATCCTATATTTGCATGTTTAATCCGTGAATAAATTTATTTATTCTAAATCGTCCGTTGTCAATTAATGATATAGGAGTATCATTAAACTAAGACAAATCTGAGATATATGGTAGAATATACTTGAAAGTATATTGATGAGAATGCATACCAATTTCATATGATATTCAATGAATTGAATATAGGACTTATCCCAACTACATAATTTACTTTGTGGATATTGTTGTTAAGTAAATTATGAATAGTTATCTCCAGACTTGAGATACAGGATAAGTGTCATGAATGTAGTGCACTTCGTGGAACAACTTAACGTATACTCACGAAGCGTAGTCATAAGGGTTGTTTCCTGAAGTGTTGCAAAGTTCGTGGATTATTCTCGTAGTCAAGATAGAATTTGTTCCTTCAAATTTATTTGGAGTTTAATGTTGTTGGTCCCCTCGTAGGGTTGACAAGATGTTTGTGTGGCCACACCCAAAATCTCCCCTAAATATGTTTAGAAGATTTGGTAATCTTGCTCAATCACTTATAACGAGAAACAGAATGGTTGAATAAAGAATGACTTAATTTCATATATTTATTTAACATGGTATTAGAAACAAAAGGATAATAATAATGAGAAATCATTAAAAGGTTTTCCAGGAGCCTTGCTCGAGTTGTACTAGAGGCATCGAAGTGTTGCTAGACGCTAACCGATGTGATCACACTATTAAGATATGTCCAAGTGGGAGCTGTTGGTTTAATGGACATAAATTAATAGACGTGTGTTAGGATCGAACTCGAGACCACGAGATTGCACACTTTACGTATGAGAATTAAAGTTAATAATTAAATGTAATAATTATATTTATTTATTAATTAAACGAAATAACTATAACGGACGTTAAGTAATTAGTTGTAATGGACTAACGATCGTTAAATATAATTGGGAAGGACTTAAGATGAAATTGGAGATCGAGAAGGTTCTAGAATCCCTTGTGGGAGTCCATGGCCGATCGTCCATATGGTTTCCATAAACCAATCCTTAGCCAACTTGTTCACCAAGTTCGTTTGAGTATAAATACAAAACCAATGGTATTTGTAATTTAACTCTTGGATTCATTAGCTAAACCTAAAAACTTGTTTTGTGTGTGTTTGCTAAAACCGGTCGACACCCTCTCATAGGGATCGATCCATAACTTTTCCCAAAACAAAGTTATTTGTTTAATCAAAACTATACTTTAATTCGGTATAGACGCGTGTGTAAAGAAAGTGGTACTAACACATTATTGTTAGTATTCTTGGATTGAATTACAAAACGGTAAGGGGTAATTCATATAATCCTATAAACCCTAATTAGGGTTCATCCAAATTGCTAGTTTGTGGAGTTGATTCTTGTTATTTCTAGAATCAGTAAGTACGCATATTCTTGTTTATGTTAATTAATTATTCGTTAATAAATCTTATACGCTTCCGCATGTGTACTTGATGTTTATTGTTTATATTTATGATTAGTCATGTTATATAATTCCAACATGTATATGTGCCTCTTTTACTATATCATCACATCACATTATAGGAAACAATTAAGGAAAATGATAAATAGACCTAACTAAAGGAAAAAAGGAGACCAATGAATAAATTACTGTATGCGATGCTTGATGCTATGCAATTCATTTATCATTAAATTTCTCTTTAAGCCTCTTTAGTCAGGCCTCTATATCAAAGCTCAACAATTAATTATGGCATTGAAACAAAGTGACAATCACAATACTTGGGGGTTGTGCTATACTGTATGTATCAGCACATGAATAGTGCATTGAAGTAATTCACGTTTGTCATTAATGTTTCAATTTGTATACGTGTCATGATCAATCAAAAGCTTTAATAACTTATGTTAAGTGATTCATGAAGATGCATTGCTAATTGTAACTACGTATATTTGAAGATGGATGGTTAAACTTGGGTATGTACATTTTAAGAATCCCAAGGCTAGAACCTACAGTTTTCCTAGTATTACAAACCTTGCAAAAACCAAGTTTCCTTTAAAAAAATTCGCGCGTCAAACTAATGGCATTTGTATTTATATTTAGGGCACGTTTGATATGACACTTTGCAATGGTTTGAATTGAAAAGATTCTTGTTATTTGTTTCTTTTGAAATAAGGAATAGAGTTTTGAATCAAAAAGTGATAGTTGGCTATTTAGGTGGGTTTCAAGTGTACATTTGTACTTTTGTGAGCCATTTTCATTTCTTCTATATATGTGGACCCCATTATATTTCTCACGATTTCTTTTACTATTTTATTATTCAAATAATATATTTTATTTAAAATTTATTATAAAATAAATTTAAAAAATATAAATTTTCTTTCCTAAACCTACCGCAAATACAAATCCTATACCAAATCCATATCATAATCTAACCTCACTTATAAACCAAACTAACCCTCATATCATAATCTTGAAACTTTTGAATCCATAGTTACAATTAATTTTGTGACAGTTTCTTTCTCTTCTTTTTTAATACATTTTTTTAGATTTTTTATGTGGGTCTAGCATGACTCTTTAATTTTTTTTTCTGTCTAAGATGAGCTACTAAAAAGAACTTTTAAAATATACATATACAAATTTAGAAAAACAAGTGAGAGTTGATCTAGTCGAGTTGGTAAGCATGAGAATTTAAATAGAGATGTGCAAGGTTCAAATCCTATCAACCCCACTTGCTTGACATTTCCTTTTTCATTCATGTGTATATTTGAGAAAAACATAAACTTACATGATTTAAAAAAATTGAAACGTGGTTGATGTGACTCAAATGAATGAGTGATTCTTGCACTTATCACATAAATAATTTATTTAAAAAATGTTTATTGACATAAACATAAAAATGATATAGGGTGTGTTAGGCAAAAGTAATAGTGGCTGATAGGTAATAAATTTCCATTTCACTTCATGCTCTTAGAAGCGTTGGAAAATGGCATTCATAAAAATAGGAAAAGTTCAGCTCTCTTTTCTTAGAAACGGTAGTAAAAATCAAAATCTTTTCATTCTTTTCATCCATTTCATTCTCCAAAACTTACATTTCACAGGTCTTCCGCCAAACATACCCATATTCAAACGGAAATGATCTTTCCTACTAGATGCACATAACACACTTTCGAAAAATAAAATAATACGTTAATACATTTTGTAAGGTGCTCTAATATGGTCAAACATCAAAACCATAAACTGAAAAAGTGTTTTCCCTTTTCAAAACTCAAACTTTAGGTCCACATGTCATTTGCAAATGGTATCCATGTTTAGGCTAGATGGAGTGGAATGAAAGTAAAAAAATTTGTTTGTTTTCCATCCATGGGTTTATAAAATAGCATTCAGACCCTCACTGGTGGGTGTGCAGAAAACCCATTAAAGGGGCCTGTTTGGTATCCATGTTTAGGCTAGATGGAGTGGAATGAAAGTAAAAAAATTTGTTTGTTTTCCATCCATGGGTTTATAAAATAGCATTCAGACCCTCACTGGTGGGTGTGCAGAAAACCCATTAAAGAGCCCGACTTTAACAAAATGACTGCCAAAAATATTTCTCGCCTTTTCAATTCCTTCCCGCTTACAATTGCCGCTTTCTTTTTTCTTCCCAACATATATTTCATCTTTATCAATTTTTTGTTCTCATTCTCTATTTCACATCCAAAGGTGAATATTTTTTTCTCTTTTGAGTAACACAATTCATAATTTGGGGGTTTAATATCAATTGTGAAGAGATTAATTATTTCATGTAATATGCAGGACGAAAGTTTATGAAAGATGTCATCCATCCAAGAATCATACCTCAAATCGAACATGGTTCGTAATTTATCTTCTTTGTCTAATTAAACATTGGGTTTCACGATTCTCATCATTTTGATTATGAAATATTGTACTCGTATTTATCTTAATTGTTATCTATCTACTTACATATGAGATGGTGGTTTATAACTTTGGAAATTTCTACTTCAAAGACTACATTGCTTATTAGTTTTATGTATGTGCACCACATGTTCGATGAAATGCCATAATAGTATCAAAATGACTTGTATGGTTTTTTTTTACATGAATAGCTTTGTTACTTTCATAACTTTACATAGGCAAATCAATATTTGGTGAGAGACTACTGTATCATGTTTTAATTTTAAAAGTTATCAAGTTACATAGGAACAATAATATTTGGTGATAAGTTAGAATCAATATTTGGTAAGAGTCTACTTTCATATTGGCACAAGTTAGAATCAATAACTTTACATTAGGGATGAGCATTGGTACCGGAAAAACGGTATGGCACCGGAACCGTACCGGTACCGACCCGTACCGGTACCGGTTCTCTTTACTCGGTACGGTACCGGTACTACAAAACTAGCTCAAAAAAAATCGGTACCAATAAAAACGGTACGGTACCAAAGCGGGAAATCCTGTTTTTGGTACCGAAATACCAAGTAATCTCGTGATTCAAACATTCATGCATGTGTCCCATGCATAATTAACATTGGAAAAATGGCCATCTAAACCAAACATGTTGTGGTTTTCATATACAAAAAAGTAGTTCTTTTTGTTTGGTATGTTCTTATTTAGTTTAGTCTTTAGTTTAAATGTGTCTGATGATGGTCATGTACAACAGTCCTTCGCTATATATGCTAATTATAATATGTATAACTCCCCTCAAATGTTTACAGTGATATTTCTATCTTGTATGTAAAAGGGTTTCTTTTTTAAATGGTACTTAATATAAATTGTTGATGACAATTCAGTTTACTAATCAACTTTTTATGTTTGTAGATGGCACCTACGATACCTATGGCTCGTACATCTCACCCTCCACCATCTTATGAGACTCCTGTTATGACGTTTCCTTCGCCTCCTTATCAGTTAAATCCTATGACACATCCTTCGTCATCTTATCAGTTTGCTCCCACGAACCATCCATCACAGGCTTCTCAACATGCCCCTACAACACTAAATAATGAGTCTGGACCTAGCGTGCATCCTTCACCAACTCCAACTCCAATTCTTGCAACGTGAGTTTTTGAATTGAATGCCATGATAGTCTCACTATAGATTATGTTTTTACTAACATATAAATGAAATTACATTATAATAACTAATATATTTCATGTGACAAACAATGTTCAATTAAGTAGTATTGCATTTTGAAAATATTTATCAGATTATAAGTGAGTTTACCTCAACCTTATTATATGGTAACATGGACAGAGTGCGAGGTCGTGGTAGACAAAAATGCTACTGGGAAGAAAGTGAGACTCAATTGCTTATTGAAGTTCTTCAAGAAATGGCATGTGATCCATCGTGGAAGACTGACAATGGTTTCAGAAGCAACTATATGTCTGAGTTACATAGGAGAATTCTTGTTAAAAGACCTACTTTTTCAAAGAAAGTTTCACCGCATATCGAGTCAAAGGTCAAGTGGCTAAAGACAAAGTTTCATGTCATCAATGACATTTTGAAATACAGTGGGTGTCAATGGAATGATGTCGATAACAAGATCGCATGTGAAAGAGATTGGTATGTCAGCTATTGTGAGGTAAATCTATACAAAGTTAAGCTTCTTAAAATTGAATAAATATTTATTTTGCTTGATTTCGTTGTGATTTTTATCAATGTTTTATTCATGTTCTTACATAGACTCGTTGTTTATATTATATTCAATAATAAAACCTTAGCAACATTCTAGTTATAAAGTTTCATACAGTAATTGGTTTTTAAAATATTGATTTTAATGATGTATCATGTTTCTATTTTACAGAATCATAAAGAGGCAAATGGACTATGGGACTTTCCATTTCCATATTTCAAGCAACTTGAATTGGTGTATGGAAGAGATAGAGCAACTGGTGCGACTGTTGAAGGATTTAAAGACGCGATTCACAACATGGAGAATGAGCAAAATGGTGAAAGTGGAGGTAATAATGTTGGTGGATTTCACTTCTCTTTGAGCGATGATGAAGAAAGTGACGTACAATATATGTCACAAACAACTCAAACAACCTCAAACTTTACCAATGCAACCAATATGACTAAAAAGCAAAAGGCAACGTCTAATGGAAACAAGGCTGCCAAAAAAAGGAAGACGCGAGACATGGAGTCACAACTCGAAGGGATTAATCATTCTTTTCAAATGTTTGTTCAAGGATTTAATGCTAATTTTGGAACTATGGCGAATGCTGTTGCTAATTCTATGACAGATGATAACAACCGTAAAAAAGCTAAAGCTGAACAACTGAAAGACGTACTTGCTGAGCTCATGAAACTGGACATCCCGAGTGGCGATGTACTCCGTGCAGCTAAGATATTTGCTGCTAATAAAGACAAACTTGATCTATTTCTTAATCTTTCCCACCAGCTGCGAGTGTCCTACGTGCATAAGCTCACAGGTCTTTCATCAGGTAACTAGATGATATGTCAAGTGCGTCTATCAGGTAACTAGATAATATGTTAAGTACTTGTAGTTGTAAGATATTTTGTTCTTGATCATGGGATTTCCTTGGGTGATTAGGTAGATTGTAAGTCTAGTTGTGTCTTGGCAAAACATTTTCTTTTTGGAGAAATTCGTTCCACAATGATTAGCTTGTATGTTGGAATAGTTGACGTGGGTACATCTTTTGGTCCCGAGGAAAGTCCTTCTAGTAGTTGTATCATATTTTGTGACAAAACTGTATGTCCAAAGCCTCGCGCTCGTGTAATATTTTGGTTACTTGGTTATAATGAAGTTATGTTTGCTTACTGTTACATGTAAGTATCAAGGTAATTTTTTTTCGTTGATGACTTTCGTTGTATTGTTTATCAGATTGTCTTGCTTGTGCTTGTGTTTTGGGACTACTTGGATTGTTGTTACTAGTTTCATGTCGTCCATGTTACTCCATTTTTGAGATTATATACATGAGATTAAAGTCAAAAGTTGAACTTTTTTGTCTTCATATAATAAAGTAAAAATCCTTTATTAGAAATAATATCTAATCCATTAACCAACCAAACATTACTTTTTATCATGTAGTACTTCATCCTAAACCACCTACTTTATAAACCCATGCCCATAGTGAATACATACTGATTCGTGCTAAACCGTCAAGTTTAATCACTCAAGCCGGCCATTTGTGAATGGCCGACCGTAAGAAACTTAAAAAGCATTTCGGCGAATGCAATGAAGATCGGGGAGAGTATAGTGTTTCCCGGGTCGTTATGTCCCGAGCTATCGCGAAGAATCACCAAACGATATAGTGATCGATAGATTTGAAGCGGAAAAGAGTTTTTGAATTATTATAACTACGAGAAAAAGCAAACAAATTCTGAGGGCTTAAATGCAAATTAAAGGAAATTAAAAAGATAAAATATATTAAATAAACGCTATCACTATTTGCAAAATGATGTTTTTGATTTTATGTTTTTATAAAACTTGAATTTAAAACTACGTGACGTACTTAAGAAAATGTGAAACTAAAGCAATATAAATCCTAAAAATATGAAAATGACATTTTTACAAACCTAATGATAAAAGAAAATTTTTAGAAAAAGAAAATTATTTTTATAACTATTAAATTAATTATTAATAATTAAAAACTATTTTTAACTTTTTAATAATAACCTAAAATACAAGATAATATGAAATAAAACTAGAAAAATAAAATTTTGACTTGGAAAAATCTAAAATAACAAAAGAGAATTTTCAAAACTATTTTTGTATTTTTCTGAATATTTTTCTATTTGCTAGGAATTAAAATCTATTTAAAAACTAATTAAATTACTTAAAAATACAAATTTAACTAAGAAAAATCTGGAAAAATATTTTTTTGACTTTTTATATTTATCTTAACTTAAGAAAAATGAAAAATTATTTTTTTGAAACTTTTCTTAATTAATTGTATTAAATGCTAATTAAAAATGCTTAAAAACTAATTAAAATGAAGAAAAAATACCAAACTGACCTAGAAAAATCTGAAAAATTCAAGATAAGTCTAAAATAATATTAGGAATCTAAGAAAATTATAAAAACAGGTGCTTGTGTGAAGGAAATTGAAACTGCCAAGCAAAGTGCTTATGAATAAGCACTCTAAATAAGCCAAAAGGAAACCAAAGACCACCAAAGTGTCACAGAAGCTATATTATGTTAAAACTACTCTAAAACAACAAATTACAACTATCCTAGACCTCTGAATTACACCTGCTATGATTTGTGATTTGGCTTAAAAGTGCTTAAGCATTTTGGGCCACTACTTTGCGACCTAAGAATAAGCACTTAAATAAGCTGGAAACTAGAAAACAAATGTTGGAACTTGAAGAGGACCTGGCTAAGAACTAGTAAACCAAAAATGAGACCAAGTTAAGCTCAATTGAGCTGTGAAAGCTGCACAAACCTGCACAACACAATGCTGTTGTATTACATGCCCAGAAGGGCATATAAGCCCATTTTGACAAGCTCATTTGGGGCTTCTAAAAAATTGCTAAAAATCTATAAAAATCCTAATAAGAAACTAGACCAGTTGAACTTATAAAACCCAAAGTTTCATTTGATTTGGCCCAAGAATGAATCTATGAAAATTCACTCTAGTTTGGTGGAAACCGAGTTTTCACTTGTTTTGACTTTGGAGGTTTTGAAACTTTGACTTTCATGAGCTTTGCAACTAATTTAAGGACAGATGTTGATGTTATATGGTGAAATGAAACTAGTGAAAACTATCTTAATGATATCTAACACGATTAAGCTTTTGCTTTATCAAAATTTTGACAGATATGAAATGAGGATTTGAATCATTGTGATTTTGACTTTTAAAGTGTCTGAGACCCAAAATAAGGACTAGAGTGATTCAAGTAGTTCTTGTTGAGACTAAGTAGACAGGTATCAAGTACAAACAAGGGCTCAAGCTCAGTTGAGCTACTAATCCAAACACCACTTTAGAAACAGATTTGCAATTAAAATTGAGCTAAACTCTGAACTAGCATGTAATATTGATCAAACTGAGTTTGGTTAATCTAAATACAACTTAATCAATAGGTAAAAACTAATCTAAACCCTAGATACAGATTATGCAAGAATTACACTATTAATGAAACAAGTGAAATACTGCATGCATTCCACTTATTAACCATTCAAACCAGAACCATAACTCCTATTCTAATCCATTTCCAACCCCAAAAGCAGCTGCATCAATTTGTCACCATTTCTATGCTTGTTTGAACCAAAATTCCTTCACAGTTGACTTTTGTTGACCATACATCAATATTGCTTAAAACTGATTTGTTAGCTTAACAAAAGCTATAATTAGCTTAACTAAGCTTATTTGAGATTAAAGACAAACTACTATAAGCCTTAATTTAAGAGCATGGAACTGACTTCTTCAACTTGATAAAACCAAAAATATATGAAACTGAGTTGAACTTTAACTTGATACTTGAAATGAGTTGCAATGATTAAGTAGCTTATGTTTAATACATAAAAGCTTAAGATTACATTTTAAAAGCTAATTAAAACAGTTTAAGGAAAAAACGACATACAATTGAAAATAAAACTAACTACTACCCTTTATCTTCCTTCCCTTGCTTCCTTTTATACTCCAAACTTCTTCTCTCCTCTTTCTGAGCATATCCCACTAATATTTGAGGCCATTGGATTTCTTGGAGAGATATTGGCCCTTGGATCAGTTTTTGGCGCCAAAAGTGTTTTTATCAATTGGGAGGTTGAGTGAGTTGTAGGAGATGCATTAAATGTCTTTTGGAAGGTAGTTGAGGTGGAGGGATAAGGTAGTGTGAAGGTGAGGAGGGGGGATGGGTGTTGCGTGTTGCAGAGATGAAGCAGTTGGGAAGAAGGAAAAAGGGCGCGAGTTGGAGTGTTTGACCAGATGGGTTGACTGAGGCTTAATATAAAAAGGGGGTCCAAAGTGTTATTGACAGGGGGGTCACTTGGTTTTGACAGGTCCAAAGGTTTAAAGGGTTTAATAATAAACAAGGACTTGTTTTGTAAATTCTGAAAATGCAAGGACCACTTCTGCCAATTCTGCAAAGTTGCTCCAAGGGACTAAAAGTGACAAGCTCCAATAGTATAAGGACCAAACTTGACATTTTCAAAATTCCAAGGGCCATTTTTGCCAATTTTTAAACTTGGAGGACCAAACTTGTAATTTCTCAAAACTTTTGATATTTTTCACCAAAGGACTAATTTTGACAACTTATGATTTTAAAAGGACCTTTGGTGATTTTTCTTTTGAAATTAAGTGCTCAGGGACTATTTCTGACAACTTTTGAAACTTGGGGGACTGAAACTGCCAATTATGCAAACTTAGCTCATTTTTCATCCGAATTTAAACATTTTGCATTGAAACATATAAAATGCAATTTTGGAATATTTTCAGTATTTTGATGCATTTCTGAGCATTTTTAAACGTTTTGCAGTTCAGATTTGACCAAAAATGATGAGTATTTACACACTCATCACATACCTTATACCAAACGGACCAATATGATGCCAAACTAACCCTATTAATCCTTATCATTGGGTGTCAATTGTAACGCATCCACCAATGAATCCTTATCATTGGGTGTCAATTGTCAACAACAAAGATACAATTCTGGAAGAAAAAAAAGTACGAGTCTAAAATAAATGAGTACATAAATAAATAACATTTGATTGTCATTAGATGAATTCAGCTCCTAGTTTTATTTGATATCAATTAGTTTTTGAAAACAAATTCAATATAAATTGTTTTTTGACAAATTTCAAAAATAAATGTATTTCTCCACTACCATATAATGGTCTAAGACCGCTAGGTAACATATGGTATTGTCATGTGATGTCGTTAGTAAAGTGTTGTCATTTTAGCATTTTTCTTATAACACCAAAATCTATCACACCATATAAAATACTCTCCTTTTTTTTCTAATGTAATGGGACACTATTCGACACACATATAACTCACTAAAACACAAATACAACACACAAAAACAAAAAGAAAAAAGAAGGAAAAAACTGAAAAATTTGGACCGGCAACGACGGCACAAGACTCCAAAACGCGAGCCACGGTATAGTGGGTGTCGGCTAAGCTTATAAATTGGGCTTATGCTTATGTTATATAAGTGGCTTATAGATTATATATCATGAGCTAATAAATCCTTTAAGTGTTTGCCTTAGCTTATCATATTAATAAGGTAAAATGACAAAAAAGTATATAAACAACATTTAATGGTGTAGTTATTAAATGAGGATATAAAAATCTTTTTATATAATATTATTATATAAACTCATCCTATATATAAGCCAAAAATTTAGGCTTATCAAAACCTTTTATATAAGCTCATAAGCTCACTCATATAAACATAGCCAAACACTTACTTTAAACTTATTTTTAAAACATATAAGCTAATAAGCTCATAATCCAATCATAAAAGCTTAGCCAAACACCCTCATAGTTGTTGGCGTTTAAGTGTTGGCTGGTAAGAAAACGCAACCCCCACCGTACACTGTGGCATATGCTCTAATAGTTTTGTCGTAATTTAAAGAGATAATATATATGGAGGCCACCTAAGTTTTCAATTTTTAACATATATGCAACTCATTTATTGATATGAACTTGTAGGCCGCTCAGCTATATATTTGTTTTCGTTTACACCAACTCCGGTCAAATTTATACCCAGAAACTCTAAAATATCAATAAGAAGCCAATCTCTAACTTATTCATTCAAGCAAGACGAATAAAAAGTTTGATTTGAAATACCAATTATATCCTTATTTTAAGTGTGAATTATATTATTAATAGTATTTTAAAAGATTCGCATCACTTTAATAAGTTAGTGTTAGCTTCATTCTTGCCATTTGATAATTATTCGGATTAAATTTAACCAAAATTGATGTAAACGAAGATAAATACATAATTTAATGACTTAAGTTACTTTCAAAAAATAAGTGACCAAAACACTTAAAAGTTTATACCTTATGATATATTAACCCTAATTTAAATCTTTTATACAATAAAGGAATTACATCATTTCAGAGTGATTTTGTTAATTCATTCTTATTGAAAAAACAATTGGGCCAATAGGAGAGCTCGATTTCACCACGTAAGCAAAATCGTGTGATGTAATTGGTTAATAAATGTCAAAATTAAATTGATTTGGGTCAAACTTTAATAAATTTGGTGGAGAAATTTGGTTGATAAAAAAACATAAAAATATAGGTGTCAAATTTGTGAAAACAAAAACTTAAAAAAAGAGGAGACAATTAATAAAACTTTAGTGGTTGAATTTTTAAAAATTATATATAGTTAAGTGTAATATTATAAGCCTCAATGTTTTTTTAATAACTTTGGATTATAAATAAATACCTCATTATACTTTATACCCTTTATACTTTATATCTTAAAAAATACAATGTATGTTATTTTAAAATAACAACATATAAATTTGTATAAGATTATAAGTATCAATTTTTTTACTATATACGTTCAATAAGGATTTTTTTATTTCATTTTTAAAAGTTTAACCTATGTGGACACGAGTTTACATTTTAAATACGGCTAAATTACTAAAAACGGGAATATAATTATCAAATTGTAAGCACGAGTTACTTTAATATAAAATAAATATCTGTGATTGTACTTATAATAATGACTCATGTAATTCTTATTTATTTATATAAGGATATCTAGAAAAACATTTTTAAAAAACTTTAAGGAGTATACTTTAATTTTATCAACGCTCATTATGTGCTATTAAACTTGCATTATGTGTACACCATAATATCAGCAGTGAAATTTAAATAACAAAATCAACATCTTTGTCAGTTAAAAAAAATTAAATCTTGAGTTATCTGACCGAAATTTTTATAAATATTTTACCAAATTTGAATGGATATTAATGCATAATGAAAAACTCGTGCATAAGTATTAGTTGTACTTATATCACAATTTTCATGAGAAAAATTTTATATGTGTATATACTGAACTAAAATGTTAAAATAAATTTGATTTATGTGTAAACTTCGTGCGTGCACAAAATTTAAACTATATCATTATATGCAATTACCTTTAAAGACACAATATTCAATATTAATACAGAAAATTTTTTTTTTCAAAAACCCCATGCGTACACGGGTATTATAACTAGTTACGTTAACTTTATAAACTTATTTGTAGTAAAAGTATTGTGATACATAACATTACACACCTGCCACCACTTCCCACCCAATCCCCTTTTATCCCAACATTTTATTTCTTTCAACTTATTAAACGGCTAAAAACCTTCCTTATTTTTGTTTTAAAAATCTTTTGTACTAATTTTTTACTAATTCTCCCTTAATTTTGTAATAAAAAAACACCAAATCTGCCCTTTAACAATTTTCTTCAACTTTAGACGCGTCATACCTTAAATAGATTTATCAATTGTCAAACCTTTATTTCAAGACTATCTTTATAAAATAGTTTGTTTTCTACTCTAGCTTAATTAACTTTAATATTTTGAATCTTTTTAATGTTCTTTGGTTTTTTGAGGCTGTTTTTATATAAGATTGAAGGTTTTTTAAGGTACCCATTTGATCTTTAAGCTCCAAATGTGTTGAATTTATGGTTTTTTGGATACCCTTTTGGTTATTTAGTGTACAGATTTGATCTTTAAGTTGATTTGTTGGTTCATTGAGGCTAGCTTAAGTTTCTTGATTAGTTTAAGTTGTTAAATTTAAGGTTTTTTAGGTACCCTTTTAGTTATTTGGTGTAAAGATTTGATCTTTGGGTTTCTTGATTATAAAGTTGTCAAATTTATGGTTTTTTAGGTGCCCATTTTATTATTTGTTGTGAAGATTTGATCTTTAAGTTCAGCTGTAGCTTTCTTGAAAGAAACTTAAGTTTCTTAATCAGTATAAGTTGTTTGAGTAGTGTTTAGTTTCGTTTAAAAAATGTATGGGACTCAAAGCAAGAGGGATTTGTCGATGGAACTTCAGTCGCAAATCCCGATGTTGAGACCTAGTATTCATGCTAGAAGGGCGAATATTACTGTAAAGTTTCAAGATCTTTACGGTTTTACTGTTGAAGGCAATGTGGATGATGCAAATGTATTGAATGAGGTTAGGGAAAAAGTAAGGGAACAGGGTAAGGTATGGTGGGGATTAGAAGCGAGTAAAGGGGCTAATTGGTATTTGCAAACTCATGTTACTTCTGACCTTAAATCGTCCCTAAAGTTTTCGGTTTTGGTGAATGGTATTACCCTTAAGAAGCTGATTAGGAAGGGGATACCGCCTGTTTTGAGACCGAAAGTTTGGTTTACTTTATCGGGGGCTGCTAAGAAGAAGTCGACTGTGCCTGATAGTTATTATAATGATTTGATAATAGCTGTTGAGGGTAAAGTCACCCCTGCCACGAAGCAGATCGATCATGTGAGTTCTTTGAGTTCTTTTTCATGTCTGTTATATTAATATGTTTTTGGTTAATATGTGGTCTTTTTAATGTTTCCTCATACTTTATAGTTAGCTACATTGGAAGTTTTTATCCTGGAGTGTGAATTGCCGCTTAAATGTCTTAAATTGTTTGATTAGTTGTATGCAGTTTTGATGGTTATGCTATAGTGACTTTACATGATCCGAAGTTTATGAAGGTAGTTTTAGATAAATGTGTGTGTAACCTAAGCGATAAATAATAGTCATTGTTATTTATGTTGCATCTTATCTTCCCTATCCTAACTTCCTCTGAACTCCTTAATCTTTTAGAATGGATAATGTAGGATTTCTTTTTTATAACAATTGGTTGGTGTCGATCTTGATGTGATTTTCTTGTGATTTATATTTTTTTGCCCAAGAAAACTCTTAGATGAAGTTTCCGATTTGTAACTTGTTATAGCAAAGATAGATATTCTGTTGAATGAACCCTAGATCCAGTTTAATGTCACAGTTTCAAGGTTTTATGTGGGTAACATCTATGTGGTGTGAGTAGGAGTGTCCAAAATTCTGGCCAAAACTGTGGAACGAACGGAACCGGTATACGCAAACCATTAGTCCTAGGTCCACTTTAGTACTGATTCTGGTCCAAAAGACCAAAACCATCTTTATTCTTGTACTATTTTAAATGACATTGGTTAGGCAAAAAGTTAGGCTTAAATCACTATCCCAATATTTGAGTCCGATGTACACTGTTCTAAACTGGTGCGGACCAACAGTATGTTTCTCTGTTATAATATTGTCAAAATTTCGCTTCCGGTTTGGTCCCAATGTGGATCAATTCTTTAACCGTTTCACTCCCCTAGATGTGAAAAGAATGAAAATATGAACGTGAGTTATTTGTGGAAAAATGAAAATGGACCTACAAATAGAAAAAAATGGTACGCTAAATGTATAAAAGGTTACTTTCCTCTTTGAGACGTCACAATATGCTAAATTTATAAAAAGCTACTCCCTCCGTCTCATAATAATAGTCCATATTTCCTTTTTGGGATGTCTCAATTTAATTGTCCACTTTCCTTTTATAGTAAAAACTAGAGAATTTTGTGGGGGAATATTCCTTTTGAATGGTTGAAAATTAAAGTGGTCCCACTTTTATTAAAGTGTGTGTTTCTTGTCTAGTGACAATAATTTTGAGACGGAGGGAGTACATTACTTTCCTCCTTGAGACGTGGCAAATATTGCTACATCTGATATTTTCTTATTACATTTTTTTTGGCATTTCTCATCACTAGAAGTAAATTGTTAATGGTGATTTGGGTCGATAGGGTTCCTCTATTTTGTCTTCCTTGAAGGGTGTCTTAGACATTTTGCCAGTAATCTGATACCCTCTTTAAACTATATGTCAAGTCAAAGTTTGCAATCTTCGAAAGGAATACAATTTTTTACTGTACTATGGGTAACATGACTTGTTTAGGACTAAGAGGCTTCAACTTGTTTAGTTTATAAGGTTCAATGTAATAATCTACATTAATTTTACCAAAAGTACATAAATATTGGGTTTATAGCTTACCACACATTCATGCTGATTATTATCCATTTTGGGTATGCATACGTGCAGGACTTGCCACGGACTTTTCCTGGTCACCCATGGTTGGATACTCCCGAAGGTCATGCTTCTTTAAGACGTGTTCTTGTTGGATACTCTTTCCGTGATTCTGATGTTGGTTACTGTCAGGTACTTGTCACTATAATTTTTTGATATAAGAAAATCAACAAGTTAACCTTTTTCATTTCTTTGTTTGGAATAATCAATATTTGTTTGATGCAGGGTTTAAATTATGTAGCCGCGTTATTGTTACTCGTGATGAAAACAGAAGAGGATGCGTTTTGGATGCTAGCAGTCCTTTTGGAAAATGTGTTGGTCAATGATTGCTATTCAAGTAATTTAACAGGCTGCCATGTTGAACAACGGGTTTTTAAGGATTTACTAAAGAAGAAGTGCCCAAGGTAAAAATATATGTCTAGAAGTTCCTGCATTTCATCATGTTGTTATTTGTTCATAGTTTATCAGAGTCGATAGCTTTTAATTTTTAAAGATCTTGATATGCAGTATAAATGCTCATTTGGAAGCTCTTGAGTTCGACGTCTCGCTTGTGGCCACCGAGTGGTTTCTTTGCCTCTTTTCGAAGAGCTTGCCTTCAGAGGTTAAAATTACTTATTCACCCCTTGTCATGTATGTATACATATATCTATCTATGTTCCTGAATATTGTTTGATACAGACTACCTTGCGAGTTTGGGATGTTCTCTTTTACGAAGGAGCAAAGGTTCTATTTAACGTGGCTCTTGCTATATTCAAGGTAATATTACTTATGTGTAACTCAATACTTTCCTGGCATATCCAACTTTTTAAGTATTTTGGTTTTATTGTTATTGCAGATGAAAGAAGAGGAGTTGCTCGCGACACATCATGTTGGGGATGTAATCAATGTAATACAAAACACCACTCATCATCTATTCGATCCCGATGACCTATTGATAGTAAGTTATTCTCTATACAAGCTATTTTATCTCTTCTCGTGACTTCACCCACCCACAAGTTGATTCCTAAATATGTGTGTGTTGCTTTAGAGTGGTTAAATAATATAATTTGCACTTGGTATTTCATCCTTGTAACAAAGTATATATTAGAAATTTTAAATCTTCTTTATACCCATCGTCCCATAAAGGAGTTACTTTAGGATTTTTATATACAAAATTACTATATAAAAAAGATCAAATTTCACCTTGAATTTTGTTAAGAATTCTAATGATAGGTTGTGTTTGGTTCACCGAATTTCGTGGGTTTTTATGGTTTTTGTATTTCAACTACAATGTGATATTGCGTTTGGTTGTGAAAAAAGTTGAATTTAAAACACCACAAAAGTCAAAAAGTGGCGTGTTATAAAACTACTCAACTTGTGATGAATTATAAAACCACTGACATAGGTACTTTAAAGGCAAATATAAAAGACCAAAATAACCTTTCTCTTCCTTTTATCATTCATACTTGTGCATCCCAAGTTCCAAACTTATCATCACATAACTTAATAAGAGCAGTTTATCATTTTCTTCTTTCTTCAATTAATAATCATGCAAGTGTTCAGTTCTATGTTTGTTACGATTTGCAATTCACAGGTGCTCTATTTTTACAATTATTTTACTATTTCTAACATAATCTCTTAAAATGATTGGTTTGACCATGGAATTTGATTCTTTGCAGAATCAATTTAATCAAAACAAAATATACATGGTTCATGGATGGACAATGGATTGCAATTTTAGATACTATAATTTGGGTGTTTCTTTTTTATTTTGACTAAACATATTCTAGTTTATAAAGATTAAAGAGTCCACATTTGAACATCTGCTCGAGCGTATTTTCTATGTTGTAGCGGCTGCTCATCAAGGGTATACAAAATATTGAAGTGTGTAGCTTTTTGATTAATTGCAAAGATTGAATCGATGAATAAAAATTCATCTGTGTTTTATGATCAAGAGTGATTTTGATTTTTCTTTTATGATAGAAGGGTAATTGAGTCATTTACTAAAAAGTATATTTTAAACCTGTGCACAATAATTTGTCAACCAAACACGAAAATGGTTTCAAATCTTAACTTTTAAATCACCCCAAAAATTCAAAAACACCCAAAATTTAAATCAATGGTTTTTAAATTCGTGAACCAAACGGCCCCTAAAGTAATTCTGCTCTAATATACATATTACCTTTTGAATGATTAAATGTGGTTATCAGTTTTTCTGTGCAGAAAGTAATTCTTGTCTAACCTTTTAAGTTAAAACTTAAAACATTACTTATTTGACACTCAAAAGTCAAATAATGATTCATATGAAGTAGTATTTGTTAAGTTTAAAGCATCATCATACAATTTGATCACTACCCAAGAAAAGTGCATATAAGAAGGCCGCCTTGTTGGTAAGTTTTGGTCCTATTGGGATATATGTTAAAACAAGAACAAATGACATCAGTAAGGTCCAATTTACTTATTATAACTAGAAAATAACATAATTTTCGGTTGTGATGGGTGCAGGTTGCCTTTGATAAACTTGGATTTGATAAACTTGGGTTTATGAGCACAAATATACTAAAGGAAAGGAAAAGGCAAGAACCAGCAGTAATGGCAGAACTTGATCAGAGGTTGAGACGGCTAAATTCTAGTAACTCGGAAGACAGTAGATGACTAATATGAACTAAGCTAAAAAGAACCTTAATATACGTGAAAATGTTGTACAAATGCTAAAAGACGCAATGTCTAGCATGCTCGTTTTCGACTTATATCTAATTATACTTATGGTTATGAGAGAACTTGTTACATAAGAGGGTACACATGATCTATGTTCAGATCTTGTAGCTTCTGTATTGGATTCATTTTTAAAATCTTAATTAATTTATGTGAGACTCGAGATGTCCCTTGACTCGCGCTGTCTGATTATATATGGCTGGAGTTGATATCTTGTTTTTGAGAGTTTGTTCATGACTTCATGGACGAACAATCTCGTGCTTGTTTGAACAGGCGGTCCCCAACCATTTTCCATAAATCAACGATTGTAAATGCCAAAATCAGTGCTAACTCGGTGTGATGAATCGGTTTGTGGAGGTGGTGAAATTAGCGGGTCAAACAAGTTGATTAACGGGTAAAAGACGGCCTCGGGAGAAAATTGATAACGGGCCTCAATGAAAGTGGATTCTTTTTTAAACATACAATTTTAAAAGATTATAAATAGCGTGTGGCGTGACGTGACGACATGGCTAAGCATCACACATTAGAAGCTAATGCGAACCATAGCATTTTGTAAGGCGTGACTTAAACCGGCTCAAAATATGATTTTTTTTTTTTTTATAGATTTATATATTATATCATATTTAATATACATCGATTTTATAAAAGGTGTTATTATAAGTAATTAAGTAAAGAAACTATCTTTGCATATAATTTTTTTCATTTTTTTCAAAAAAAAAGAAACAATTTTAATTGGAGTTAAATTAAAAAAGACACCACCATCACGTTTTAGCGCGCCTTATCGTGTCTTTTCATGCCTCATCTCACGTTACGCCTAGAGCCAATGCCTTAGCCTATTACGTAACGTGAAGGTCACGCCTCGCGTTTTAGCGACGCCTTAACGCCGTCATGTCGCGCCTTTTAGAATCCTATGATTTTCTCAACGACGTAAAAAATATCAATTTATCAATAATAGTTATAAAAAGTTGTTTTTATTCGTATTTATCTGAAACTTTAACTTACAACATTATGCATTGAACATAAATTTTAAGGTCCTAACAAATTAGGCACTAGATTTTTTTTTTTAACAATGTTTTCCTACCTTTTAGCCGGCTAATCAGTCCATACTCAAAGACGTTGAAATAACAAGCTATTTTCATTCAGTGATATCATACAACGAATTTAGTGCACCAGTGGAAAAGAAAAGATAGTAATCCTTCATAATAAGTGTACATCTTGCATTTTGAGATGTTCTAAAATAAGAGTTTATTTTTGCATTTCAATCAATGAGAAGATTTTAGTGAGAAGAAATGATATTTGTGTTGTTCCTCGTTCACTATCGTTTAAAACAGTTTAAATACATAAAACAAGTTAATAGTGAACTATGAATGAAATTAACATAAGAAAACACACTAAGTAATTTTCAACATAATATTCTTATTAGAAATAAATCAACAAAGAATACGTTACCCAAGTACTTGCGGAATAGTACTTGAGATTGAAATGACAAAGTTGGGTGACTCATCTCTAAGCTCAGGCTAAGTCTGAGAAACACAATCTAGAGCTCACTGAGCTATCTCAGGAACTAAGTTGTATTTGGAGGAGTGAAAAGATGGCTTGCGTGTGTGTGTGTTTACAATTCACAAGCTTAATCTTTTCACTTCCATCTCATCTATTTATACATGTATGAGATTTAACTCTATCCTAAGTGACAAATCGACATCATACGAAGACAAAATCTTGATGTATTTTGTCTCTGTTTACAAAGACTATTCTAACTAAAAGACAAGGCTGCTTTCCATATTTCATGATGACATGAGCAGGTGTAAAGCATTCAGGGAAAGTTGACTTATGTTGATAAGGACTTCTTTATCGATTCAAACTTCTCCGCCTTGTCCGCTCTTTCTTCATCTATTTATTTCCTTCTTCTTCGTTTGTCTTCAATTGTAAGTAGTTGGAGGAGTCTTAGGGATTCAGTGAGTTATTGTCATCACTCACTGAATCCACCTTCTTCTTCTTGACTCTCATCTTCACCCTTTAAGTTCCGCTTCTGCGAGTGGAGAGACTTCTTCTACGCCGTCTGAGTGTCCCGAAGATGACTCACTGAGAGGCTATGCACTCAGTGACATGATTAGTGTTTAACGGACTAAACACTTAGGCTATTTTCTATTCAAATCCTAGATTAAGGGGTTTGGGTATTTATTGAACCCAACAGTCTCCCCTATTTGGATATACAAATAGCCTAAGTAGTTGATCATGTAGGTGAGCAAATGGCTTCTTCCTCCTTGAATGTACTAATGAATACAATAAGGAACCGAGTAAATGAATAAAACATAGATCGTTTATTGATCGATTACATAGTTCCTATCACTGTACAAAAGATACAACAAAATGATGTCAATCGGATGGATTCCCAATGCTTCAAGCTTGACCTTTTTGGTGATGAGTGTTTCTCTGTCAGGATGGTCTCTTATCTTGGCATTTAGGTCTTGGCAGAACCCGATATTTGCCGGGATTGGATCTCGAGAGGCCTTTGGAATATAGTGATCATTGCGGCTACACCGGCTGATCAATATCACTCCATCTTTGAAAAGCAGGGTTTCCATAGACATCAATGTGAAATAGCCCTCTTCGGGCTCTTCAATCACTAGACAGTTCACAAATTTAACCCTTCGGTAGCTCCCTATTACACTCCAGTCCAGGCACTTTAATCTCAGGTTGGAACTCAACTCTCTTCCTTTTGCCAGTGGATGTTTGTGGTTGAGATCCTTGTGGTGTAGTCAAGGCGTGTTTAATTCCCGTTAGGCGGTGCATCCTCAGCCTTTCATATCTTTTTTTTGAGCATCTTCATCACTCCTTGACCACCTTATTTTGCTTCTTTCCAATGATCGGACCAAGTTCATCAAGTTCGGTGATCCCAAAGTCACTGAATTTTAAGGGATCATGAACCTCAAAGTGTCGTTTGTCATCCCCCTCTGTAAACATTCATAGCCAATGGTTTGGTGTTGGGAATAATCTTGACATCCGTGATTTTTTCAGGGAAGCCTTTCTACCGCTCATTGTCCGATTGTATTCCTCAATTATGCTTTTCTTGAGAGCTTCAGTTTTTCTTTCTCTTTTCTTCATCTTTGCTTTCTCATTTCGGCCATTTGGAGCGTAGAGCATCCTTGAACTTTTGTCTCGACCCTTTGGGAGCTTGCTTGCATCTAATCCCATATTCTCGGCTTCTTCAGTGACAACCTTTGCAGTGCTTCTGTTCTTTTTCTCTTCCTCAGCTTGTTTCAATCTTCTTTCTTCTTTAGCAAGATGTTTACTCATTTGTTGAGGTGTGAGCGGTATTCATGTCTCCGATTTTATAGGGAATCTTCTCGAGGCTCAGCATCGTCATTATGCCTTTGCCTTTGTCCGGCCGAAGAAGATGATGCAACCAAGGGTGGTGTTGTTGTGATAACTTCTAGTGTTGTTGATGATGATGTTGGTGGGATGGATGAGATGGGAGTTCTTGTGGCTGGTGGTGATGTTGATGTCGGAGCTGAGATGATGATGTTGGCTCCCCTCGGTGTGAAGAGGAGTTTCTTCGACAATATTCTCCCCTCAACTGTTGCCGTAAGCGTCGGTGAGGGCAAGAGTTAGTGTTGGTGCCTTTGGGGATGGAGTGCTTGACCCTTGAAGGCTTGATAAATCTCTGATCATTGCCTTCATGCGAGGTGTCGGTTTGAATACCGGTGACTTTTGCTTCCAAATTAGCTTGTGAAATTTCAAGAGCATCATTCGGGCCCAAGATTCCGGGCCGGAGATGAGGATGCCGAGCCAATGTAGCCACTGCGTATTCAATGAGTCCAATGTAGCTTGAAGAGAGGATGAGGATGGAAGACCACGAACATTTGTAGACTTGAGCATATTGAGCAGCTTCAGTGAGGTTTGAGGATTGTTTCAGTGTACACCTCAGTAGCTTCAAGACTTTGGAGTTGGTTTTGGGTCTTCTTTGACAAACTCCCGATTTCATCTATTGTTGTACCTACACCTCAAGATGCTCGAGGAATTAAGCCATGTTTTCATCCGGTCGGTGAATGTTGTCATACATCAGATCTCTGTGCTCATGAACATTTTCATCGAAGCCCTGTACCTCTGCCTTTAGATCGCATAACTTGCAGCAGCCTCAGTATGTTGTTCCCACAATGTTTTAGTAACCCCTGAGTATAGCTTCCTTGAAGCTGGTGATCCAGCGAAGCCAATCGCCTTTCAGTGAGGGGAAGAACATTGTCAAACTCTTTGAATTCATCGAGCTTGAGGATTCGAAGCATGATCATCATGTTGGAATGGGGATTCGGAAGCTCCTTGGATCGGCTGAGGCTCTTGTTCAGCTTGAACCTCGGGCCCATTTCTTCTCCGGTGATAAGATTTCATCATCATCCCGGGCCCGAGCTCATCTTCGTGAGAATAATATCCCGGTGACATCAGCAATTGTGAGCAAGGGGTTGGTTATGGGTTCCATATCGCCGGTGGTTTATATCCCTCGAGTCTTTGTCCCCGTTGACCCCTCGAAACCGGTGGGATTTTCCCAGTGTCTTCTCGGAGTCGATTGGTCTGGGTTCCATATCGGCGGGTTGTTCCTTTCCCTCCGAAGTCTTTGTCCCCGCTGACCCTCGAGACACCGGTGGGCGTTTCCTAGTGCCTTTAGCAGAGTCAGTGATAGTTGTATCCCTATCAGCGGGTTGTTTGAGTCCCTTTGAGTCTTTGGGAGAGATCGGTGTGCCCTCGACAAAGGCTTGGATTTGCTAATGTCATCACCGGGCGTTGTGGAAGGCGCCCCCGGCGGGTTGTATGTTTCCCTCTCGGATCTTGGGGAGTAGTAGGTGTGACCAAGGGCACCGGATGTGATGATATCGTGTCCTTCGTTGTCACCTGGGGTGATTGCTTCGTCGAGTGGGTGTCTTTTGGTCACGGGCTTTTGTGCCTCTTAGGTTGTGCTCCTCAAGCCTCAGGCCCCGACTTTGGTTTAGTCTTAGTCCCACGAGACTTCCCTTTTTCTTTTTAGGAGCAGGTTTGGAGACACATCCACTTTGATTGTTTCAGAATCATGTGGGCCGCAATTCAATGGGAGTGGACGAGGGATGGGTCCTTTTGAAAATTTGAAGGGCTCAGATGCCGTGTAAATTTCCAAATTTTTCATCTCGAGTATAATTTGAACCCAAAGAATGACATTGCGAGCACAAGAGACAAACCTAAGATACGAAACATACTGTCCTAGTTTTGCTCTGTAGCTCGTTCATGAGATCACTGTAAATGATCTCCCTATGTCGACAAATGACCCCATTCATCAAGTAGTATGCCATCATCAACCTATAGAGTTAACTTGTTCAGTGGATGAGTGGTTCCCGCCGAGGACCTGAATCACAAAAGTGAAAAGGATCCTCCAAGCCACGGGTAATGAGCTTTTAGTGACTGGGTCTTGTCCAAAAAAGTTGGATCTAAAACGATTTGTTTTAATCCATCCTTCACTGTGGAGGGTCTGTGATGGGCGACATAAACACCTTTGTTATAATATAACCCTGTTGTAGTGCAAAACGTTTTGTAATCCAGGGTGTATTGTTTCCACCCATTAAGACTGAACTGATGAGATACTCCCCGAGAGGTCTAAGGTTATTCTCATCGTAGAAGGTGTCGGGTCAAAGGCTCTAGGTTAGTAGCCCAAAACTCCTCGAGGTAGTTTGGGTACACCACCGAGGACATTTTACAAAGGCCGTTTTGAGTGGGCGCTTGAATAAAAATTTTATAATGTCTTTATAGGTTGGGACATTTTCGGGATATTCAAAATTTCCTATGACATTATTTGTTTTAAATTCAACATCAGTAAGATCCCCTACCCAATCGAGAAGCAAGCGGACTGGAGAGATTGTGTTATAGCCATTTCCATTAACAAAGATTTTAGGATTTAAGAAATGTTTTGACTAGAACAATCAAAGTATTTAGATCTCTTCAAGTTTGTGATGAAAAACTTTTTGTAAATGTTTACAAGAAGGGTTTTTCCAAAAGAGGTTTTGAAGATTTGAGAACACACAAATATTTCTGGATTTGAGAAAGAATTTTGACAGAGTTTAGTTGCAGAAAATAATTTGTGTGTTTTTGTGTGTGTTGGAAGAGGGTATTTATAGAGTGATAAGAGGGGTGTTTTGTGCACAAATGGGAATATTAAGAGTCGGTTTTTGAAAGACGTTTGAATTTCCACATTTAATGCTACCACTCCATTACCCGTAGTAAAATCCCGTTTTTCAAGGGAACAGTTGCAGTGCACAGTAAAAGTGCACTTTACGAGATAAAATATCAATTTGATATTTTTGTGAGAGGCATTAAATGCCAAGTGGGATGACAGTAAGACAAAGAGACATATATTCCTATATTAAATTGGCATAGTTACCAACCTAGGACATTAAAGTAACTGATACTTGGATCATTTAGTTACTTATTCAATGCTCTTTGTCAAGTGTCGGGGACCCTGAATGAGTCTTACTCATTCGCTGAGAGGTTTATTTTGGTGTCGGGGAGGATGAACCATTTCAGAGAACTTACTGAGATTGGTTTTCAGATACATGACTTTCAATGTCAAGCATTCCCAATTCATTTCAGGTCTCCGGGTGGGTTCATCCAAGGGTTTGGTGAAGATATCACGCCAGCTTGATATTCAAGTAGGGATGAAATGAAGTTCTATGTCTCCTTTCATTATGTGATCCCTGATGAAGTGATATCCGATATCAATGTGTTTGGTTCTTTGGTGGAGGACAGGGTTGTTGGAGATTGCAATTGCACTAGTGTTATCACAGAAGATGGGCACCATTTTGTAATGGATGTCGTAGTCACCGAGTTGACTTTTCATCCATAATACATTGGCACAACATCCCGCAAGACTACATATTCAAATTTCGGTGAGGACTTAGCCACCGATTTTTGCTTCTTTGCACTCCAACGCACAGCTTTTCTCCAAGAAATTGACAGGACCTGTACTTTTTTCGTCCATGTTTGGTACAAAGATAATCGGAATCGAGTAACCTTGAGATCAAACCCCGAGCATTTTGGATAATAGAGTCCAAGGCTTGGGGTTCCCTTCGTGATACCCGAGTATTCTCTTGGTCGCAGTGAGTGAGATTCTTTGGGATTGGACTGATATCTTGCTATTAAACAGATCAAAATTGTATGTCCGGTCTAGTAGCGTTAGATACATCGTGATCCAACAATCCTCCTCAAATGAGTTTGATTGAGGATTTGCCGGTGAGATCAGTCCAAGGTTGTTAGGTGGGACCATTGGTGTCTTCACCGAGGCACAGTCAAATATCTCATATTTCTTCAAGAGATTTCGTGTATTTCTCTTGGATGATGGATATTCCATTATTAGTTTGTTCGATTTGTAGTCCAAGAAAGTATGTAAGTTCCCCCATCATGCTCATTTCAAACTTCTTTGTCATTAGTTTTCAAACTGCTTTGCAAAGTTTGTAGTTTGTTGAGCCAAAGATGATATCATCAACATACACTTGGACTAGTATCACATCCTGTTGGGTTCTATAGACAAACAGTGTATTGTCTATCTTTCCTCAAAACTTGTTTTGTATCATGAAGGCTGAGAGAGTTTCATACCATGCCCTGGGAGCTTGTTTAAGTCCATAAAGGGCTTTGTCAAGCTTGCGCATATAGTCGGGAATTCTCTACTCAAAGCTCCTGGAGTTTGTTCTTGAACATACACATCTTCCTTGAGATCACCATTTAAGAATGCACTTTTAACATCCATTTGGTAGAAAGTTCATGTATGTTGCATATGCAAGGAAGATCCGATGGCTTCCATTCTTGCAACAGGAGCAAATGTCTCATCATAGTCAATGCCTTCTTGTTGACTGTAACCTTTGGCTACCATCGGCTTTGTTTTTAATGAAAGTGCCATTTTCATCGTTTTGCTTTGTTTCAAAACCCACTTCATTCCTATGACTACAACATCCTGCGGACATTTGATCAAGTTCATGACCTTGTTTTGTCAAACTCTGCAGCTTCTTCTTGCATAGCCTTGAACCCAGCTTGGTGTTTTAGAGCTTCAGTGACATTTTTGGGTTCTATTTCGATAGATAATCAAGCATATAGACATTCATTGGCTGAAGCCAGTAGCTAGATTAGCGCCATGCTTCCGGTGAGCATGCCCTCAGTGGGTTCACCAATGATGTTTACGAGCTCAATATCCCCGAGATCTTGTCCACTTACTTTGTGGCTATGATCCGAGTTTGATGAGGTCACCGGAAGTTCAGGAGTGAGATTATTACAGTGAGCAAATGATTCATTTTGAGCATCCGTTATGATGTCCTGCTCGTTGGGTTTCATGAATCACGGGATCCTGAATAGTTGGTTCTGTTACCTATCCTGGACTGGCCGATAGATTATCAATGAATTCACCGATTATTGGTTGGGGTAGGTTGTGAGCTAAGACATAATATGAGATGTCGCAAAGATCAAATTGATATGAGGAATTGAATTAAGTGGTGAACTCATCAGGAGGATATCTTGATGAGTCATCAATTCCTATTTCCTCCACCGAGGTGTTAGTGAACCTGATGCTTTCAGAACTTTCATCAAAGGTGACATGAAAGGTTTCCTCAACTTGTTGTTTCCTTGTGTTAAAAAACGGCTTTGGAGATCAATGAGTATCCTAGGAAGTATCCATCATCGCCTTTAGCATCAAACTTACCTAGGTGATCCTTATGGTTATGAATAAACCACGGACACCCAAATACATGAAAATAGCGATGTCGAAGTCTACCTTTGAAGATCTCATATGGGGTCTTGTTATGTCTTTTGACAATGATTGACCTGTTTTGAGTGTAACAGAGCGCTTTGACTTCTTCATTCGAAATGCTTTGAGAGAGCTTACCATTTAACATGGTTCTAGCAACCTCAATGAGAGTTCTGTTTTTCCTTTCAGCAACCCCATTTTGTTCAGGGGTATATGGAGATGAGAAAGTTTGAGAAATTCCTTTTCATCACGTAAACTCTCAAGCTCTTGATTTCCGAACTCAGCATCATCATTGTCGGGCTCGATTTGTTTAACAAGAATGTCACGGTTTTCAATCTTCCGATGAATGACATTATTGTATCACCGCCTGACTCTTTTGGAAAGAAAGTATACCCAAGTGTATCTTGAGAACTCATCAACAACGAAAAGTGTATACTTCTCATCTTTGGATTGATCCGGGATGACAGTCCAAAGAGATCCATGTGCAGGAGATGAAGATGCCTTTGATGGAGAAATTTTGTTTGGTTTTGAATGATGCTCTATGGTGTTTACCCTTTTCACAGGCAGAGCATGGTTTGTCTTTTGCAAAAACCGGTGATGGTAAGCCAAGGACCTTGTTTTGTTTTGCCAAGTTGTTGAGGTTTTTGAAGTTTAAGTGTGAGAGTCTTTTATGCCACAGCCAATTGATAGTTTCAGTGGCTTTAGCAAAAAGACACGTTCCATCTTGGGAGAGTGTTGACATGTCTAGCACATAAACATCATCTCTCCTAGGAGCTATCAACACAACTTCCTTATTGGCATTGAAAATGGTACCTTGTTTATCATTGAATTGTACAATGTATTTAGCATCACATAGTTGACTGACACCGATGAGATTGTATTTGAGACCATTGACATAGGCTATTCTAGAGAAAACTATTCCATTACAGCTTCTTGAACCATAACCTTCGGGGACATGATGAGTTATCACCAAATACTACCTTGGCCCCGGTTCCTTTACATACTTGTGCGATATTCCTTCACACTCAGCCATGCTTCTTGAGCATCATCCTTTGTCTAGATGCCAAATAGGCTCCCTGGCATGTCTCTGCACAAGTAGTAAACTCAATTAGTTTCTCTTAGTGACCCACTTACTAGTGGGCTTGGGTCTCAAGGTCTCTTTAAAATTTGCAATCGACTCATGGTCGGTGGTGGTGTGTGACAGTGCTACCACAGATTTTGCATTTAGAGGCTGAGGATGACTCGGTGACTCTAGGTTGTTTGGAATTTCTCCTTGCATGAATGACACCGTCATGTTGGGATGTCTCATGAGTTGGATTACGATATATCATAGCATGTATTCATGAGACAATCATCCTGATGATGATCATTAAACCCACAGGGAGGGCACAGAGGAAAAGGTTTTGCTCTATTCTTTGGAGCAGCTTTGGAGGATGAAGCATACCGATGACCAATTTTGGTATAGTTTGCTTGGTGACATCTTGTAGATGATCTCTAGTCTGTGATCATCCTTTTTGCGATCATGCGAAAAGGATTCTATAACAATTGTCAATGGTATGGTATGGCTGGTGTAATGACACGACTCACACTTTTGTTTGTTTTTGGAGATTGACTTATACTTTGAGGAACTGGAGGAAGCTGACTTTGTCTCCTTGATTGGTTCAGGGACCTTGTCAATGGATTCCATTTTTGTAGCTTTCTCACAAGTTCACGCTGTCAATGGTCACGCTTCAGTGGGACAGAGGATGTTGAAGTCTCAGTAGGAGTATACTCTTGTTGGATTAGTTTTGCTTGTCTTTGTAGGATGGTTCTACCAAGTCCAGACCTTTCTTTTGGTGAATGAGGATTGAATTGCATTGGAGTAAGCTTAGAGCTTATACCTGACTCAGAGATTTCAGGGTGGAAGCGGTGTTCTGATTACGCTCGCTTCACTCTAGATGTCCAGACTAATCGGTCATCTCGGGGAAGTCCTAGCATGCTCTTAAGAGCTTGGCTCGGCTCAAGAATCCTTCCGAATCGAAATTCGAAGCTTACTCTCGGGATTAACCGTTCAATCCAATCACGGAATTGGGATCACCAACATATTTGTAATCATGCCACCGGACACAAATGGCTTAGGAGATGGTCTTTGTTGAGAGGGTCGTGGAGATGATCTTCACCTATGACTCTCTTCTTGCTCTGGGGCACCACACATCAAAGACCCCAGGATTCTTAGCAGTCCAACTATTAAGAATATCATTTGCCCTTTTAAGTTCATCTTGAAGATTCTGATTTCTTTTAACTAGTTCAGTGTTTTGAATTTGCAAAGTGACTGCCTCAAGCTTTGCTTGTTTTAAAATAAGCAATTCATCCCTACACTTATTCAATTCAAAACTTAACTTGTTGTACTTAGAAAAAAGATTCAGTCTTTGCTCTTCTCTGAACTTAAGGTCTACATTTAGATAATTCATGTAAGATGCCAATCGAGTCATCATCATCAAAGAAAGTAAAATGTTTACCTTCTTCATTGTGATGTTGACCCATTCTCCATTTCTGTCATGATTCTTTCCAACAAAGAAGCTTGTCTTCTTCGAGAGGGCCATCGGTAATCGGACATGCACCAATTCATCATCGATGAGACTGGCTCTTCATCCCGAAGGTTTCAAAGAAGAGACCCTTGTTTTACCCCTCGCATAGAATGAACATTTTTGTTGTTTCAGGGATCGCCTCAAGCAATGCAAGCTTAGCTTTTGCTTTCTTATACTTAGCTTCACAATCAATGGTTTTGTTAAGATCAGATTTGTTTTGAACATTTTGATGAGACTAATAGATTTTTGGTTGAAATTTGCTAAAGCCTGAAGACTGATTAGATCCCGATGGTTTGTAAGAGGGTTCAGAAGTTGTTTTTGAAAAACAATCTTTTGCAAAATGGCCTCTTTTATGACACTTATAGCATTCAGTGTCTTCAGTTGCTTTAGCAATTGAAAAACCTTTGTTTCTTTTTATAAACCTTCGAGAGTTGGCAAGGAGTGCCCTTTCCGAAATTCAAAGATTCGTCATTTAGGTACTCTCACTTGATCTCTCATCGGCTCATCATCCGAGTTTTCTTGGAAATCTTGAATCACATTGTTAGAAAAGAAAGCAGTTGAAATTGGTGATGAGGTGGTGGTCATGGACTTCTTGACTTCGAGACTTCTTTAAGTCGTGGTATCGTCTGTTGATGAGGTTTTCCTCATAGACAAATTTCCATAAATTTCGTGAAGCTCAAGATTTTTGATATGATTAGCATTCCTAAGTCCCCGAGAGAAATTCAACCACTTCTCAGCGAGACTGTTGACAAAACCAACATTGATTTCATGTTTGGACAACTTAACACCATCATTTGAAAGTTCATTTAAAAGAGTTTTGTATCTGGGGTAAGTTTGAGAGAGTTTCGAGTCCTTAGCCCGAAGGTGTTATACTCAAGTTTCGTGTCCATTATCCTGTTTTCCTTGGTGTCGATGGTCCTTCATGACTATTAACTAGGTCATCCCAGTTTGCTTAGTTGTACTACAAATTATATCAGACTCCATAATATCGCCAAAGACAAGATATTATGATACTTTTGAGTCTTTGGTCCCTGGTTGACCACTCTTCTTTCATCCTCGGTCCATTGAGCTTCCGTGGTTGGGGCAACCCTTGGCAGTCTTTGGGATAAATGGACCTTCATTTATACACTTGATATAATAAGGTTCCATCCCAATCAAATAGCAAAGCATTCGCTTTTTCCATTTGTTGAATTTGCCAACTTCAAGTCTAGGGGCAACAACTGAAGAAGCTCCACCCTTTTATCAACTAGTTGGGGTACATCAATTTCAAAACCATTTAGGATCCTAATTTAAAACTTCTAGAGCGGCCTAAAACGAGTTTTATAATTAGCCTTGCTCGATACCACTTGTTGTTCCCGCTCACTATCGCTTAAAAGCAGTTTAAATACATAAAACAAGTTAATAGTGAACTATGAATGAAATTAACATAAGAAAACACACTAAGTAATTTTCAACATAATATTCTTATTAGAAATAAATCAACAAAGAATTCGTTACCCAAGTACTTGCGGAATAGTACTTGGGATTGAAATGACAAAGTTGGGTGACTCCTCTCTAAGCTCGGGCTAAGTCTGAGCACAACTCTTAGAGCTCACAGGCTATCTCGGGAACTAAGTTGTATTTGGAGGTGAAAAGATGGCTGCGTGTGTGTGTTTTACAATTCACAAGCTTAATCTTTTCACTCCATCTCTTATGCTATTTATACATGTATGAGATTTAACTTTTTCCTAAGTGACAAATGACATCATACAGACAAAATCTTGATGTATTTTGTCTCTGTTTAAAGACTATTCTAAGTAAGGACAAGGCTGCTTTCCATATTTCAGTGATGACACTGAGCTTGTAAGTTAGCCATTAAGGGAAAGTTGACTTATGTTGATAAGGACTTCTTATCTGATTCAAACTTCTCCGCCTTGTCCGCTCTTTCTTCAGTCTATTTATCCTTCATCTTCTTCTTCAGTTTGTCTTGAGTGTAAGTAGTTGGAGAGGAGTCTTAGGGATTCAGTGAGTTATTGTCATCACTCACTGAATCCATCATCTTCTTGACTCAGTCTTCACCCTTTAAGTTCCGCCTACGAGTGGAGACTTCTTCTACGCCTCTTGAGTGTCGAAGATGACTCACTGAGAGGCTATGCACTCAGTGACCTGATTAGTGTTTAACGGACTAAACACTTAGGCTATTTTCTATTCAAATCCTAGATTAAGGGGTTTGGGTATTTATTGAACCCAACAATTTGCTTTATAGATAATTGAGTTAGTGCAATTTACTAAATTTTATGCAAATTAATAGTGAACGCTTAGGCTAAAGGTAATGTGTAAGGGGAAAATGGAAGATAGGCGTACCTGCAAATCTTACACAATTTCTCACCACTAACACTATTACGTAGCAAATCCTTCACGCGTGAGGTAAGGAGAAAATGGAGGACAGACGTGACCTAAACCTCTTTGTATTTGTGCATTTTTTGTGTTTTTTTTATTTGGTTTGTTAATGTGTGTGACTTTTATTTATATAAAGTGAATATTTTAATAAAAAAAATGATATAACCATTATTATTGAAAGGTGGATAGGGTGTGAAAGAAAATAAGATGGGAAAGAAAACTGACGCTCACATGAAAAATGAGATCGTTGGTGTAACTAAGGCTGCTCATCGGTCGAAAGGGCCGGTCGAAAAAGCAGGGCCCAGGACCGGACCGAGCCGAATCGGCAAAAACTCAGAGGCGAGACCGAGGCCAAGATAGGAGTCGGTCCGTCCGATCTCGGTCGGTCCGGTCCAACAAGGCTAAATTTCGGGTTTGTGGTCTGGACCGAGACCGAATCCGGCAAAAAACCCTAGACGAGGCCGGGCCGCCGGTCCCTCCGGTCCGTGATTCGATTCCGGTCCGGTCGGTTTTGTCGGTCGGTCTGGTCCGTTTGCTCACCCCTAGGTAAGGGTGTGCATGGTCCCAAAACCGGACCGGACCGGCCAAGACCGGACCGGACCGGACCGAAAACCGATTTCAGCATAAACCCTAGACAGAGACCGGACTGGTCCGGTCGGTCCTTCGATCGGTCCGGTCCAACAAGACCAAATTCGTCGGTTTTGGTCCGGACCGGACCGAGAACCAATTAGCCCAAAAGCCGAGACCGCGGACCGGACCGAATGTGGTCGGTCCGGTCCGTTCGGGTCATATGCTCACCCTTACCCCTAGGTGTAACGATTACGTGAGCGAAGGATATCTGCATTGACTAAATATGTGTCCGTGTTAAAAGTTATGACCAAGATATTTGCTTTTATGACGTATTCAAAACACAAAGAAAAAAGAACGCAACAAATTTCCGACAACAATTATCCATTTCTCATCAACATCAAAATCATCAAAACCTTAAACCCTAATTAAACAATTAACAAAACCCCTTAATCCCAACAACCTCAATCCCAAACCCCCAATACCATGACAGACAACCTTCGAATCACCATGACAGACCTAGACGACATCGACCTGTCCCCCTCAGACTTCCTCCACCCCCTCTTCAAAAAAAAAGTCCCATACGGCGACGTTTTCGAAGCCTCCCGAGCAGGCGACATCACTCGTCTCACCTACCTCTTAGAATCCGGCATAAACGTCAATGCACGAGACCAATGGGACTCTGTGGCATTGTATTACGCCTGCTTAGCTGGACATTTGGATGCTGTTAAGCTCTTGCTTGAGAATGGGGCTATTTGTTCTGAGCATACTTTTGATGGTGATAGGTGTCATTATGCTGCCTTGAATTTGAAAGTTAGGAAGCTTTTGAAAGCGTTTGAGGCCCGCCCGCCTCCTCTTGGCCCGTTGGCTGGGGATTTGAGGGAGACGTTTCTCGGGTGTTTGGTTAATAGGAGCTGTTTGGAACTAGTTGATGGGGAGTCTCAGTTTACAGGTTTGTGGAATTACAAGCTGTTATGCGTGTTTGGATGGATAGTTGTGTGGTTAGTTTAGTGCGGTAATGTAGTTTTGAGTAAGCGGTTTAGGAGTAGGTTATTGAAACCGTTGTATCTCATTGTTTGATGTTTATTACTATATTGATAATTTTTTTCTTAAAATGACCAGCGATGGTTACCAAACAGTTGCTTATCTGATTATTTGAAGGTCACAGCCCCTTTCCCTCATGAATAGACAGGGTGAATAAGTAGTTTGAATAACAGTTTAGGAGTTGCTTATTATGATTACTTGTCTAATTTTGATTATCTTACTCCTAAATCTAAAATGCTAGAATTGCCAAACACTAAAACAGTTTATTATCTCACATCCCGTGACAACATAAGCAAATGTAAATGCTATCTCGTGCATTACGAGGGTTCGAATTCTTTAGAGGCTTTATCAGGTTATTCGGTAGTCAAATTATAAGTTTAGGAGTAGCTTTTAACAAAATTGGTTCTGATTATCAAAATGTATAGGGGTTATGTTACATGTAAATACTAGAATAATGAGCATTTGCCCAGCACTTAAAGTAACAATTGACTATCTTAAATCACAACTTCGAATAGTAATCACGTCCCAAACACAATGCCAAATACCCTAATCCCTGAATTATTGTCTCCTGTAATTGCAGTTAAGGCTCAAGGACTTGTTTGATCTTTGAATCCGAATTTGATATATTGCTATCTAGTCCTTGACTTAGTTGGTTTTTTTGAATGTGCTGATAACATGATTAGTTGACTTGATAATTAGTTGTTTTGTGGTGTTTGTCAAACTTGATTCTTTTTATAACCAAAATAGTTGGTGGACTATTTGCTGCAACAAATTTAGTATTCAAGAGTAAATGTAGAACTATCTATGCACCCCAAATTTTTATGCCTGTATTGCAGCTTATATATCTGATTCTGATTCTTGATCGTCATAATAATTCACTTTTTAGAACAATTTTTGGATAAGCTTTTAAGTTTCTTACTGAATTTGCCTATTTGATGTCTGATACGAAAGTGGGGTTGAGTAGGTGATGTGTCCACTGGAGCACCAAGTCCTGGTTCCTTCCCTCCGGACGTTACATTTTATCTTCATGGAAGACCTATTGAAGCTCATAGAGTCATATTAAGTGCTCGGTCACCTTACCTTAAGAAAAAGTTCCAAACAGATTGGAAGACTCGTAAGGAGATAAAGTTTGCAAAGGAAAAATTATCATATCCCGCATTTTACAGCCTTATTCATTTCTTTTACTCCGATAGGCTTGAAATTGCAGTTGATGACATGGAAGACCTTGCGAGAATATGCAAAGTTTGTAAATGTGAGTCATTACAAAGAATCATAGAAAAAGAAGTGACACATCAGAAATATGCAGATTATAAATCATTACAGGATCTAGACAACTCCCAAAGACGCTATATTTTACAAGGCAGTTCTTTACCTGAGGAGGATCGTCTTCCTGCTGCTTTGTCACGTCTTCTTAAGATATCTCTGGATAATTCAATTGAAGAGGAGAAACGTGATGATATTGTGCCACGAATAGGGGGATTGAAACTAAGTGAGTTTGAGTTTGAAGATGATCTGGCAGATGTTTGTATTAAGGTTGATGATAAGATATTTCGTTGTCATCAAGTTATTTTGGCCTCAAGATCTGAATATTTTAAAACAAGATTATCACGTCTGGAGGATTTTCGCGAAGGAAAGGATGGTTTACCGGATTATAATCTCCCTGTCCTTGAAGAACGTGATCTCAGCATGGAAGCTTTTGAGAAAATGATAGAGTACATGTAAGTGTATTCTCTTTCATAATTATCATAAAGTGATGTTAAGAGTCTTGATTTACTACATAAGGTCACTTAGGAGTTAGGATCTTTGCCGCAAGTTTTGAAGCACATCTTTTAGTTTAAGGGGTGTTTGGATGTGCATGTATTGTGACATGACGTTTGAATAATCAATTTGAGTATTAGGCAAAAGATTCTGAGGATGACTTTTTCTGTTAATTTAGGGTCAAATAATCACTGACACAAGTTTTAAGCACATTTTTTATTTTAGGGGGTGTTTGGAGGTGGGGTAAAGTGACATGAAGTCGAATAATCATTCGAGTGTGTGGCAAAAAGACTGAGTATGAATTTTTCTGATAGTGTCAAATAATCACTTTGAAAATGCACCTACAAACACCTCCTTAAAACAGCTACTCTATATCCAAGAGCACATGTGCATTTTCGATTGACATAACATGAACAAATTATGTGTTCCATCAGCATATTGCCATACAGCTGCTTATTAGTATTCATGCTATAATGGGTAGCAAGACTGAACTAGCGAAGTGAGAGCATTTTTTAAGTATAACTTTTTATATAGCGGGCAAAAGAATATGTGTTTGTTAGTTGGAAATACTACATAATTAATGCAAATTTCTTTTGCTTATCCACAGGTACACTGACGGTTTAAAGGACATTGACCCTGATCAGGTATTCTAATTACCACATACATCATTGTATATTTAGAATTAATGAAAATGACATCTTTAACACTTAACATGAACATATTCTATCGAGCAGGCTGAAGAAATGTTTGATGCTGCTTCAAGATATTTATTATTTCCTCTTATACGTGCGGTAGCTGATGCTCTACTTCCTCATCTGGAAAATGTTCCTCCTTCAGAATTGTGCCACTGGTTAATATTATCCGACTTGTATGTTAACATATGCTCATTTCACTTTTATAGTATCACACGCCTTATTTAACAAAAAGAAGTTATATTTATAATGTTTTGGATTTGTTTGTAGGTACGGTGTTTTAAAGATTCGTGAATATTGTCTCGATATAATAGCATCCAACTTTGAGACATTTGCAGATACTCGGGAATTTAGAGCAATGCTTCTAACACTACCGCCGCCATCTGGAGATTCATCACTATTACAACTATTCCAAATGCTCCTGGAGCAGAAATGAAGATGACAGAAGGGAATATTTTAGATGATTTGCGTGAAAAATGGCTGGAAGTTGAAGCTGGTGAACTTGATAAAAGAGATGAAGATGCATTACTTTTTGACAAACGGCTTGAGATGCTAATGCTAGTGGCAGAAAAAGAGCAATCTGCTGAGTGATGCTCCTTTTGGAGCAATCAATTTTTGCAGCAAATCAAGTTAGTGTATATTTCATTTTCTTTTCTTCTGTTATCGAGTGGATTTTGGATAGTTATTTTCTACGATGTGTAAGCATGTTAAAATTTGTCACGTGGATTACACATTGTATGACTTCTTATTGTTTCTTAAAGATATGAAGTCAAAACTGTAAACTGTTACGTTACATGTTATAATAAACTAATAATGAGAAGATGAAAGTACTATTGCATTTGTCCTAGTATCAACACATATCTGAGAGAAAAGCTTCTAATGTCATTAGATAATTCTGTATGTTGCAACTTACAAAGAAGTTTCTTGTAATAGCAGTTCTATTTTAAGCAGGTTTGTCAAAACTCAAAAAAAGCCCAAAGTTAACTCACATAACATGCTTTTATTCAACTGTTCCCATTAATGAGTTGCGAGTCTGCTAACTTTTGAACATGCTTGAGCATAAATGATGCTGACCAAAAGTAGGATTGATGTTGATTTTGAACTTCGGTTGATTCTGTATTTAAAACCGTTAGATGGTCGAATTGATGTATAATTCACCAATGATACACCAAAATTGGTCTTATTGGAGGGTATATACCAGAAAATTTTGTTAAGAATACAACTAGAAACAAATGAGTAGTTACATGTGTAAATTTTACATGTATTGCTCCAATTCCCATCTAAAAAGCTTCCAAGCAATCAAGATGAACATGAAAAAGGAGATTCGGACCTTTGGCCTCTAACGTATAACCTGTCTAGGTGTTTGGCCAAATATAGTTCTAATACCAAAACAATGTTGCAGAAGATTATTATTACGAATGATTAATATTATACTTATGTATTCATAATTATTCGTCAGCATCATTTTCTGGGGTCTCCTCTTTGGTTTCGGCAACACCATCTTCACTAGCAGCTTCCTCGACGGCAGCATTGCCTTCGTCTTCAGATGCAACTATGGATTCAACTTTAGCCTTCTGTAGCAAGCTCCAGTACATAATGCTCGCTGTTAGGATCAGAATCATCTTTGGGTTAACCTGTCAAACGGATTACAAGTCATGTTATGTACGTTTTACATAATCACTCATTTTGGACAATAATCACAGGGTATTCATTGGTTCGAGGGATAATGTTTTTAAACAACGATCCAATTTTTACACTTACCTCAAGAATGTCCTCGGGCAATAAGAAGATGGAGCACCCAAGTTTTCTTGCAACGCTAATAATATACGCTATGCTTGCTTCTTATCCTCCTCTGTAATTTCAACAGGGAAAGGTTACTTTTATAGAGTCTAAGAATAGGTGCACCAAATGATCAAGTTTGAAGATTACCAGTCTCCCCTTTAACAAGAGCCCAGTTTACAACCCTCTTTTTACTGCACTAAGAAGCTCAAGGAAGAAAATACCATCTGATAGGCGTTTATCCTAAAAGAGTGCAAATTCATTAAACCATGGTTAACTAACTATGAGTATTTTTCGTTACAGGTTGTTGCACACAGAAAGAAACCAAAATTAGTCCGACTATTTGGATAATTACCTTAAAGCTATCCATTTGTGTTTTTCCACACTGCTTAACTTTCATGTTTGCCCATTGTAAGATATCAGCGTCTTTTATCTCCTTTCCTTGACCGTGAGTTCTCAAATTTCTAAGGAGTTGGAGCATGCTAAATCTCATTAACTGCCATAAGAAAGCTGCAGACAACAAAAACGCAAACATAATTAATTATTTTCTTTATCATTTAGAGATTTAGTTATGTCTAAATAAGAAATAACAAACCTATTATAAGCTTCTTGTTTCCGGAAACAATGTCATCTCCAGCAACGTTAAACGCGAAAAGTTTAATTTTTCCAATCCTTACAACTTGGTTGCAATTTTCTACTTTTCTAAACGGCATTTTAATCGGAGGTTTTGATGCCTGCTTCCAATTAACTGACCCTGGGGCAAGTTTATCTAAAACTTCTAGAAGAACCCATCTGAATGTAAATAAAAACATCAAATGTCTGAACCGTAAACCGCTTTGCATAGCATGTTTATATTTTTTCAAACTCACCCGTTTCTAACATCCTCCCATACATTGTTAATATGTGATTCAACTCCAAGACTGTTGATCCACATTCGAAAACATCTTTCTTCCCTTGATGTGCTTTCATCGTCACTCATCATCTCAGCAAACGAACACTTCGACTTTTCTATAGTAAGCCCATTCCTGTTACCAAATAACACATAGCATACCATATTATTCATAATTCATAATTAAATACATTAGCTACCTTGGTTGATAAAATGTTTATCAAATTAAATTTACTTTAAAAAGACAAAAATTGCAAAAAGCTGCCACACGATGACATGACTCACCTATGTTGGAAAATCTGGGCAACAAACGCAAGATTTAAATTTGTAGAACCGTCAACAATGTCCTTCGATGTAACATATCGTTTGCAGTCCAATTTTTCTGCTTGTTCAATAATCAAGTTTGCTCTTTCTGTGGGGTCTTTTGTTTCCAAAGTCTTAGTGCTTCCATGTTCAGGTGCAAGAACATTGAGTAAATGTGCATACGCCTCTCCGTCCTACAATTAGGAATAAGCATAAATGAAAAAAAAAAAATGCTAATGTATTTAATATAAAATTTATATTTCATAGTAAGTTTAATAAAAAAACATACCTTTAAATCAGATGAAAAGTTTGTAACTTCTTTTTTGTATCCCGCTTTTTTTAACTGATAATTCATCCATTTCAGAAGAACTTTTTCTGGTGCCAAACCCATGAGCTCTTCCGCTTCCTGACATTTAACATTGTATTGGCATGTAAATAAAGTGTATAAAATATATAATACTAGTTTTATATGTAAAACCAAACGAGCCCTCAGACCTTGCTATCTTCAACCATTTCCGCCAGCTCAGGAGTTTTCTTAAGATCAACACTTGCTAAAAGTTGGATCTGAGAATGGCAGCCGTGAGTTAGAAACACTTATAATGGAAAATTGCATAACATAGAAATCAACAACCATTTTGTCGCTAATTTATAAATATTCAAACTGTTGATTATTTAATGTACAAACTGAATTATTATTTGTTGTGAGCCAAATCCCCTGTCAACAGGTGATATGGGACTTTGAATAACAAAAAATGACACTTCAGTAATTGGTTACCCAAATAAGCAACAAAATTGTAATTTTCTAATGATACTAGCCTGCAATTAAATGATAAGAATTAAGGCCATAAAATTACCTTAACTATCTGAGAGATCAACCCAAGTATTAAATGGGGCTGTAAACATGAACCAAAAGGAAATTACATCAGTACAAATTTTGGTTAAAGTTCCTACAAGTGACTCCAATTTTCTTCACTCAATTTCAACTTACTCTTCCTTCAGCCAAGTCTTGTGTGCCGATATTTACTACAGTGCAGCCTATAGCCTTTGCAGAGTTGAGGCAAAGAGTGTGATTTTCGTTTCTTTCCCATGGATTAAGAATCTTTTTAGTGTTAATAGCTCGTTCATCTATCGTACCAGGGACTGCAATATTTATCATCTTACTACAAGAAAATACTTCAAAGAATTAATGAACATAATTTTCTTTGAATAAACATATCAATAGAAGAACACTGAGTTGTTAATAATACCATAAAAGAACACCATCTTTAGCAAGGTCGAATAAAGCATTGGCAGAAGGGTCTAAAGGAAGAAAATCCTTCAAAAATTTATCTTCTCCTAAAAAGTTGTTAATATGGGAAACATATGAAGCTTTTTCCGTTTCACTAATACTGTGCGTAGGGTCGCTTGGAAGACTTAACAAAGGACGAAGTTGTTCTAAACGTTTTTGAAGTCCCCATTTTTGCACTTGCTCGAGATTGTAAATTCAAATATACCTGTGTTCATAAAACAAATTACATAATAATTACAAAGTTACTTTCAAAATGCCAAACGCCCTCTTTACAAACTAGAGCAGCGAGAACGAGTTCCATTTGGTAATACTGATCCACGCACCCGAAGGAAGGCCTCAAAATCCAACTCTTTAGCTTGGTTAGAATAAGAGTCATCTAGCATACGGGTAACGTCATCCTGGCTTGCTACCTCATTAAATGGCTTTAACTTAGCCAAAACTGGCGGTAAATCGTGTATTGTGACTGTGCCGGATTCATTTCTTGCTGAAACAAACTACATCAACAATATCCAAACCGTTTATTTCAATACATATATACATTGAATTACTGATCATAAATATAGAAATAAAACTGCATACTTTGGTTCTTAGTTTACGAAGCTCCACTTGTGTAAACTGGCTCTGCAGCCATTGATCTTGAACAAAGACACCCTCAAACGTAGACATCTTTCAGTCTTTTCTTCAATCCACAAAATCTTGAAATATACCCAAAAGCAATTACCTTATAAGCATATTTATATAACCAAAATGAATCAATGTCTAAAACTTTCATGCACATAGTCATTCAACAAAAGCAACAATACCTAGAGGGTTTTCAGGATTGCTTATTAAAATCGCTTATCGTGTAACTATTTATGAATAAAACTTTTTTGAATCAGCAAGTTAAAAATGTTTATTACAAAAAGCACACAAATTCTTTCACTTGTTACACCATTTTATAAAATCTCGAAAATATGTAAACAACCATCAAACAAAACTTTGGCATGAATTACAAATAATCCATATGTATCAATGTCTAAAAAGACCAATGCACATAATAATTCCACAAACACAACACAATTATCATCATAAACAAAAAAATAAAAAAACACTGCAAGATGGTTATTTTACCATCAAGAATCACATAATTCAAAATGTGAATATGGAAAAAGATAAGAAAACCTTTGAAAAAGATTGATCATGGATCATGAAGAATCCATATTGAAGAAGAAGCAGATGTAAGGTTGGTGATACATTGGTTTTGTTGTTATTTTTTTGTGAATGGAAGAAGATGGATGGGGGTGTGCATACAAAATGGAGATAAATTCGCATTGCCTATAGGACCAACGTAAACTTGGGAAAATTAAATTTTTTGTATTATTTTCTCTTAACAATGGTACTTGCTCATATTGAGTGAATTCCTTAACATTTTGAGCACATTATAGAACTAGTCCCTGATTTTTAAGGCTCCGAAACCATCCAATGGAGCGTTAACAAACCGAAAAACCAACAAACTTGTCCCCAATCATATGGTTTTACGTGGATTTACGCTCTAGTGTCATGTTTGAAACGGGTCGATGGAGGACACCAAAGGGCAAAGGGTCGCCTTTCAGTTTTTTGAAATGGTGTTAGGTCAGACCAAAGCAGTTATCATATTTCTTGATGTTAACTTTGTCTTAAAGCATCATGATATCACATAAAGAACACAATATCAAATGTCTTTTCCTAGTGATGAACTGTAAAGTTTAAACATATATGTTCAACAAAATCATGTATATTTAATTATAGTGCTTCTAATTAATAGTGACTTCTAAGTGAAGTCAAAACATATTTCCCTATAATTAATTAGAACAATCACTTGATAGAAGTTTAAGCATGATGTACTAAACATATAGTATATCAAAATCCTACAAAATCATTCTGTTGTGCTACCACATGTTCCAAAGACATATACATGCAACAATAACAATAACAATAACAATAATAATAATAATCTTAATAGACCAAGTAAAAATTATACAACAAAAATTACCTCAAATCCTCATCAGACAAATTTCAATATCAATCAATGAAATACATAATAAGATATTAAAAGAATGGTTTTTGTTCTTCAAATTTAATCGATACTTCGTAGCATCCTTCAAACATATCCCAATTTGCATATCTTACAACAACGCCACGAATCCAGCCAAACAACAACAACCATCATCAAACATCTCCACATGCTCAACCCCATAATCCTGTTACTAGACGAAGGCGACGATGACTTTGCAGCTGAACCCGACCCTTTACCATCTGCATCAGGAGCATCAGCGACAGGAGCAATGTCAGGAACTGGTGCTGGAGCCGGTGCTGGCGGTGGAATATCAGTTCCAAAGATGGCTTCAGGCAACAGCACTTTGTTCACTTGGTAAATCGCAACAGGATCAGTCGAATGCACACTGCTGCTAACTTCTGTGTTGGTCCAACCCGACCCAATATGCACTGTCCCCATGGGATCAGTGAAGTTCAAAGTGTAAGAACCACCAGCAAGTGTATTAATAGGACCTGTACCGCTAAGGTTCTTGAAGTCCGACAACGAGTAGTAATGAGGCAACGCATGGAAAAGACAAAGTTGTTTGAGTTGATCGGCTGTTAAGTTTGATAAAGATGGTTTTTTAAGGTTAGCAAAGGCTTTATCCTTTGGTACAAAAAGTGTGATGCCTTCATCTGTGTTGTTGGCTTGGTTTTGTAGGGTTTCAATGACTTTGGTTTGTTGGAGGTATTTAAGGAAAGTGGAGAATGGGCCCGCTACGCTTAAGAGGTCCGTGAGGTTGACGTAGTCGGGTGCTGGAGCTGGTGCTGGAGTTGGGGTTAAGATGATTGGGGCCGGTGGCGATACGGGTGTTGCTGCTTGTGTATATGCAAATAAAAGTGCGGCGAAACATATGTAAATCTTGACCGAATTCATGGTCAATATCTAATTTGGAAATTTTAATGATTCACTAATCCTCCTGCAAAAACCATTTGAGTATTAGATCCAAAATACAATAAACTAGAACATTATTTAACAATATTAAAAATAGTAATATTTAGGAAGTGCTACTATGAGATTATTAGATCTCATGAACTTGGTCTTCATGTTTGACTTTTTGCAAGTCAAATATGTAAGTTTTTTACTTCCAAATTTGGATAACTGGTCTAATTTTCAGAGTAACACAGTTGCCTGAATTTAATGATACAAAAATCATTACAATGTGAAATTTGAAGGTGAAAAATAAAATGGTCTTAAGACAGAAATAGATTATATTGACTTTCTAGAGTTTGACTCCAGTTGAGTAAGTAGTACACCAGAACTAAAAACTACAAAC
>OU343221.1:242270986-242384215 GCA_910596185.1 Chrysanthemum makinoi | reverse complement strand
GGACACTATAAATACCCGAATTCCATCATTTCCTAATCATCCCATTCAGCGCTGACTCACGAGAGCGTGGGGAAAAAGCTCAAGGCAGGTCTAGGGGATCATCTGAGGTTGTTTCCAAAGTCACTCCATTCACGATAAGCTTTAGGCGTTTTATATTTCTTTTCGATTCATGTATTGAATATTGAATATGAATTGATTTGCATTATTAATATGGCGGCTAAGCACCCTTTGCTAGCCTGGATTATAATTCATTAATTGTTGTTTTTGCGTTTACCTGCCAGTACAATTATTTCAAGTGTATGCATGCATAGTTCTTTGGTAGTCATGCTGATTAGTTTTTGAATGGGTATGAGGCCAATTGCCTATAAGATATGACCCAGTGACCTAGGTGAAGGCCGGTGAGGAGCCGGGGAAGGGTAGATATGACCAAGCTGATGACCACTTTCCCTATGTGATTTGACCAGCGATCACCTATCATTTGGATGAACTTAAGAATTGGGGGATGGTGTCTAGGTTCCTTTTAAGGCACTGTTATTTAGAATCTAGCATGTGGCGGTGCCTAAACTTGGCTTAGGGGACGGGAACAAGGACTTATGGCAGTGCTGAGATTTCTCATGAGGTGGCATCTTTCTTGATAGGTTAGGGTGAATTGACCAAATCTTTGTCCTCTGGTTTGACCCCACGAGTGGTTGGAAGTAGGTAGGCGTAGACATAACTAGCTAGGAGGATTGACTAGGTTAGCACCACATTCTCATTGATTTCCTTTTATCCGGCGCACATTGCATTAGTAGTTTAATTAATTAATTCCACTCGAAACCATCATTATTTTTGACAATTAGACTTAGTAATCAACACACACATAGCTCTTGGGACTGACCTGGAAGCTTTCCTGCATTTACCTACACTATGGCCAAGATGCAATTGCTCGGATTAGATCACGATAAGTAAACGCCTTAGAAAGAAACTATAAATAAGACACGGTGATAAAACTGCATCAAGTTTTTGCATTTCTTTGGGAGTTATATTAGGATTAATATTAAGTTTTCATTTCTTTTTAAACTTTTATCGATCATATTTCTAGAATTTCGGTACTATGGAAGTTGTTAACATCGATGACCTCACTCTTGAGGAATACTTGGCGGAAGCGGGAACAAAGAGTAGGTCTCGTAGAGCCGTGTCGGGCGGATGTTCGTTTAATTAAAGATCAATTTATGAAGCCGGCGCTAACCAAGAAGCGAGGGCAACCTATGCCACGCCAGCCCGTTGTCCTATATCGCCCGGCCTTTTCAACATTCATAGCGTGTCTCATGATCTTTGTTATGCTAAGGGTTTTCCCAATGACTAGCTAGAAGATGGATCGAAAAAATTGCAGCGGGGCGTTAATACTTGGCTACTAAAGAAACACTTTATCCAGATATTTCCCACCATCAAGATTTCTAACGACTTTTGGAAATCCGCAATTTCAAACAAGAGGAAACTGACGAAGTATCAAACAGGACATATACAGCGATCTTCTTTATAGTGTCCTACCAATGATCGAATAACCGACAAAAGGTCAATATTTTCTACAAAGGAATTAACGTAACTACAAGGCAAATGCTGGACTATCAAGGACCTATCACTAACATGACCCTTTCCGAAGCCGTTCAAATGGCGGACCACTCTCAAAAATGGCACGGACGGTGGGGTAAAAGAAAAAGCGCGGAAGTTTTGGCCAGTTGCGGCTATGCTAGTAAGATTGAAAATCTCGAAGAGATATCTGAAGTCAGGAAGGTTCATGCCATCAAGTAGGTTGTGAAATCTGTGGAGGAGGACATCTTACGAAAATTGTCATCATATGGACGAAGAAGAATGAAATAAGCTAAGTATGGAGAAAATCGAATATTTTTAGGAGATAATCGAAATAATGGTTATCGTGGAAATTACAATTGGGCCTTATGGAGAAAAAACCGATCTTGAAGAAACAATTAATAAGTTCACGGAAACTTGACCGAAACAAAATAACAAGATAGTCGTTGAGAGAATTCGGGACAGCGCGAAAACCTTTCCAAGCACGACACAACTCGAAAAACCTTGAATCCATGGTGATGAAGCTTCGGTGAAAAATAAGGAAGAATGATAAACTGAAGGATCTAAACCAGCTATGGAATGTAAGGTAATTTTTACGATAATTCGGTTGAGGATCAAAGATACGGATTTAGGGATGATTCGGTCGGCGGTCGAGGTTACGTAACATGCCTAATGAGTTCGGCGGTAACTATGTGTTAACTGATATATGGGGTTATGAAGAATAATGAAATTCACTCTTAATGAATGCAGCGTAACGAAACTTAGTAAGCGGGATCGATGGGCATACAACTTCCTTGATGTGGCGGGCGGAGACTCGAGAAAACTAGTGAATGGTCCCGCGATATTAACCTATTTCCTTTATCACCATCTAAAAAGATATCAGCGGTGCAAAGCTATACTAGTAGCTAAGGGGACATTTGACCTATGGGCTTCATGTGATCCTAGAAACTTGTGATGGAGGGTCCGAACAGAGAGAATCAAGAATAACAAGTTTTTATGGCACAACTTGATGATGAAAGACTGAAAAACTCTCCGCTTGAAAGAGAGCGATAACTCCTTTGGTGTGCTCTGTCATCATAGCAAGCGAGATGAGTGCATGGCCTGCTTCCACGAGTATTGCAATAGGCGGAGACAATGAAAGAAAGGAAAGAGTGGACATGCCACTATGAGGTGAAAGACATTGTATAAGATTAGGTGATTTAGCATTTAAAGATTGATTGATTCAATTCGGGGATGCCAGATCGATCAAATCTTAGAAGCTTAAAATTGATTACGAAGAGCACATTCAGAAAAAGGAAGAGGCTAATAATGATCTAAGATTCACGAATGAACATTTAAGTGGCGAGAAACAAATGCGCGTCAACGCTGGTCGCGAAAAGTGTAAAATCTCTCTGAGGAAATTTTACGGCGTCATGCGATATGATGATATGTGTAGGAGGAGAAGAAGACTGAAGAATAGGAAAGGATGAATTCTTTTGGTCCTCTGACCAATGATGAGAAAAAACGAGTTTGCCATGGTTTGGACAACCTAAAGTTCGATAGTTAAGGGTGGTATGGATATGTAACACATTAACCAAAGAGTTGGAAGGAATACATGGATCAAGAAAATTCAAACAACGGAAGTCTCAACAACACGAGTGAGATAACAATTGAAAAAGACAAAGTGTTGGTTAGTGAGGATAAAGAAGAATGGCGGGTTTCTAGTGGAGAATCTACTCGATGAAGAATGGTTGAAAGCTTGTGGTGGATGAGGGGATCCTAGATTACCTTGAGATGCAAGGAAATTAGGCCGATCGAATGTGAAGCTTCTGAACAAAGGAGGTGCAAACTCACAGGGATTCCCTACAAAGACCACCTCCAATTATTGTCCGAAAATATATGAATTCCTCTCGCTACCACGGGGCCGGATGAGAAATTTTGTAAAGTCCGAAAAGTCGAAACCAATGAATACCTTGAGTCGCTTGAATGTTGCATGGATGAGGCATAATTTGATGAAAGATATTGAGGAAGTGGGGCAACTCAAAGGCCCCCCATAGTAGCTGACTCTGAGTCTAACAAGGCTTCGTTAAAGAAAAGTTAACCGAATTCTTTCTTTTTTTTTTACTGTTGGGTTTTGTTTTCTAACCATTGTTGCGAGGAAGCGAGGAACTATTCTTTGCTGACGTCTACAGGCGAGTTGGCGTAACTCATCTTGAGTGATCTGGCGTAACCAACGTTTTAGGCGCGACAACTCTTGACGCATTACCATGCGAGTAATTCCATCTCCGATGGTTACGCCGTAACTACTACTCTTCATACGGGTTTTGCGATTACGGTAAGTTACGGCGTAACTTTAATTCTTTCATTTTAAAACCAGGTAACCTTGTATTTAGTTTTCGCGTGGGTGTTTCCTGTAAACCCTCGAGACTACTTTCGTCCTTGGGACACGGTGGTTTAAAAAGGATTGCATATGCTAAATGCAACCGTTGATTCCTAGTGAGTTAGGTTGTTTTCATTTTTATTTTTTCTTTTTAGAATTATGCTTGTCGATATTGTGATTTCAGGGATTGAAGTTTGTTCATGGCCAGCGATAACGGTTCTGGGCCTTCTTTTGGAGCAAATTTCGGGAAGTTATTTCGCTTCAGGCCCAGAAATTGCCAAACAAAACCGACCCGAATCCCGTCCGATCCGAGTCCCGAATCATGTTAGTGGACTTGTCGAGTCGAGGATTTCTATTTTTTCGGTTAGTGGGTTTGGGAGCTTGTCGGGATGGGGACGGGCGAAAACCAAAACAACAAACAAAACCGATCAAATATCGAATCCGTCCGATCAGGTCGAATCATGTTAGTGGGGCTTGTGGGGGTCGAGTCGGTTGTGTTCTTGAACTGCTTGAATTAGAATCGAGGATCGGCGATCTCCTACTCTAATTATACCTTTCTCTTACCTTTATTACTGCCTAGTACAAAGGGACTTTGTACAATTCAAGTGGGGGCGAGGTATAATTATCTCTTGAACTTTATTAGCCTCATTTTCTAGTTTATTTTGAAACATTATGCCATTTTTAAAATTTTTACATGTTTTTCGAACCTAACTAGATTAGACCTTAGCCAAGCACATACAACCCTTGACATTACATGGTGAGATTAGCCTTATCCGTTTCCAATTTTTACCCCAAATCCACCAAATTATGAGTGTGTGGGTAGCTTGTAAACTTTAGAACTTGGCCTTTGCATCATTTCGAGACCACAGACGAGGTATGTTGAGTTAGCTCGATGTATTTGGACTTTTCAGTTTAGAAGGCAATATTATAGGATTATCACCCAAACAACCTACCATTGTGAGTCTATCGATTAGTCACCTCGACTTCTCCCCTCCATGTGAAACCCTTTTGTTGCACTCACCTTTAGTGCAAGATGCACGATAACGCTTACCGCGGCGTCGTTCGGGTCAAAGGAACTTCCTTTTAAATCAAGCAAGTTTTTCAACACCTGAAGCGATGTAGTGTAGTATTAGGGTAAGCCCCGGGAATTGATATCGTTCTCTAGGGGAATAGGAATGCTAGTGAGGAGTTACTACACTAAGGTTGGGGTTGATTATTTTTTTATCTTTTTATTTAGGAAATGGAAGGTCAATCTCAAGGTTTGGATTTGGGGGTTGGTATTTCTATCGATTAGTTCTACGTATCTAATTATCTAAACTAAGGTGTATGTAGTTTATGTCTAATTATTGTGTGCTCGTATGATGATTTAAAGATGTGTTTACTTAGGTTTTATTACTCCTTAATTATCTCCTATTGATAGTTGAATTGTGACGTCCTTATTCTTATTATCGCGTTGTTATTCGATAAAGTCTATCATTTATCTTGAAACACCAAAGGTTTAAGCCTAATCTCTAGGATTTATAAACTCAACTCTAAGGTACTCTTCGGATGGCTTAGTCTATAATGACTCTAGGTATTATAAGCTAATGTTCACAAAGATTAATCAAGCATTAACTACACAACGAATGACCTATCGCAATACTAGATCATTAACAATTAAGATAAGAGACAACCAATCAATATTCAATTATTAAGTTTCATATTCCTTCAAGCACACACAAGTAAATTAGCGGACATGGAGAACATGCAATACACACAAGTAATTAAGACATAATTGAATTAATGAAGTAAAACACTTATCTTGATGTAAGATAGGGTATGGAAACCTAAAATATTGTACGACGACGGTTTTGGTTTAGGTTTTACTAAAACTACACACTAAAAACTACAAAATTCGTTCTATATATAGGATTAATCAACGGCGTCACTTATGATTTGTGGCGCCCGTCAATTGCAGCGTCATTAGGGTTTCGTCTTGGCTCGTTAGTCGCGGCGTCACCTTATGCTTGTGGCCGTCCGCCGATCGGCGTCGTGCGATCAAATCTAGGCAGTGCGAGTTGCGACGATCTACTCTTTTAAAACACGGCCGTCACGAAAATAAGCAATTTGGTTCTTAGACGTCACAAAGTGGTCCGCCGGCGTCCAGCGATTTGTACTGGCGTCCCTTCAATTCCAGCGGCTGAGTGTCTTTCGATTCTTGACTTTGCCATTTTCTTCGTATATCGCCTTTTAGTCCGAATAGGTGTCATTCCACATTTTGCTTAAGATACCTAAAAGTGAAAAATATTAAAATAATAACGGATACAAAAGTGATCAAAATAAGGGCTTAAGCGACCACTCAAAAGGTACATTTTAAATCCTTATCAAATATCCCTACACTTGGTATTTGCTTGTCCTCAAGCAAATGTGCTTTTAACCAATTAATTTATAAGTTAGGGGTCATGAAGCATTAGTTTATAACGATCGCGACACATATAAGCCCAGCAAGTCATAACAAGCAAATTACATACTAGCACCTCACACATGGTGTTTGGATACTCACATCTCTCGGGTGTTATGAAATATATCAAGTTGGAAATGGAAGATAAACACTCATTAACCGGTCCTAGTACATAGATTACCATAAGCTTAAGACTAGATCAAACCTCCATCGCTTTGGCGTAAGCACCTAGGAAAAACTATCCGAGAGGTCTTTTAAAGGGTTGTAACGTTAGGCTTACGGTAGGGAAACAAAGGGTTTGGTAGGATAGGCGATTTAGTGGTGGCAAGTCAAAAATCTTTATGTTACAAGCATGCGAAGAATGACGTTGCTAAGCCAAGACTCGACACTCTAGACTCTATATAACTGAAACAAACAAACATAAATTTAAAGATAGATGTAGGATAGTAGCCCGTATGTTTTTTATTTTATTTATTTTTTATATTTTATTATTATTTTTATCCATACACTTTTACTCTACCATCCTCTACGATAACATCAAAATGATAGGGATTTATAGGCACATCCCTACACTTGAGTTTTTATTATTCTAACACTAATATGACCCGAATTGAAAAGATCAAAACACTTGGAGTACATTATTACATAAGTAAAGGGAATTTGAATTTAGCTCCACTTCCCGTCATCTCATAAACTTTAACTTTTCTCATGAGTCCCAATCGTCCCAAAGCGTGTACAAAGGGATATGACTCGACTTAGCAACTTATGCAAGAAACTAGATAATTGAACTAAGGGTTTAGTGTGATAACAATAATGCACTAAAAGTGAGTGCATACAAGGTAGGCTAAAGGCGATTTGGGTGTACATTTGGGGGTGGGGTGTAAACAATGCTCTTCATTGATATTCCGAAAACCAAACATCACGGGAACCACTTGAAAAGGATAGGCTATGAGGGGTTAGGAGTATCGTGTACTAAAAGTGAGTACAGCACAAAGGTGTGGAGGAATTACTCAACCGAGGTGGAAGAAGTAATTATATTACAGGTATCAAACAAGGGTTATCCTAATGCCTCTTATCATTTAGTTATTCCTAACTACACAAGTGTAGTCTTACTAGCGATCTCGGGATGTATCACAAAACAAGTTCTAGAATCTAATATACTACCGGTTCACACTCTAAGCATTAAAGATGCATGCTTTAATTCCTACTAATCTAAGGGCGATCCTCACATTTTGGGTGGAATTTAAGTGGTAAAGGGTTTTTGTGCTAGTCATGCAACTTCCTATCCGTGAGACGCTTTATTAAGACTAATGGCCCACTCCTATATGTCATGAAAAATTAAAAATTTGGTGCCAAAATTACCCTAACCGACATTTTCTCATGCTTTATTACACAAATACAATTGGACAAAGCAAATAATCAAGGATAAGCATAGTTTCAAAGTTCCCATTTTATTTTCCCTCCCTACACTTAAACGAACATTGTCCCCAATGTTCCCAAATATTAAAGTTATGATAATGGAAGGTACTAAAGATGAAAAAACTAATACTCCCCGATTGCTTCGGTAGGATCAGTGTAAAGTGGTGGTTACATTTTTCTTCAAGAAGAGCGTTTGCGTGAGCTCCTTCTCATCTTATGTATCTTCTTCTTGGTAAATTGCCTGCCTGCTTGAAGAAAATAAAGAAATCTTTGCGTCGTCGGTAATAATATATATAGGACTCTACTAAACTAGGATATAATACTTGTGGAATGGATGTTTACGAATTTGAAAAATTAAGACACGGAAAATTCCAAAATTATAAGCGGCTTCAGAAAATGAGAAAAATAATCAGGTTGTTTTGCTCCTTCACGGCCCGTCGGCTATCGACAAAAGCTCGGTCTGACGAAAAAATCGGAAAATTTACATCTTTGAGAAAAGCAAACATCCATTCTGCTTCGATACAAGCATTTGACTCGAACACGTATGTATATCAATTTGTAATGTCTCGTTTTCGTTTTGAAAACGTGTGTAATCCTCCCTACACTTATCCCTTATGTAAAATACCTTTATATGTAATTAAGACGAGGTAAAGACAAAATAAAGCATTTTCACAAATTCAAACATGAGAATAAACAATCAATAAAAGATATCGACACCTAATAAAATGAAAAACAAATACACATGGGTTGCCTCCGAAGCTTGTTTTTGTTCGAGTCACGACCCTACCACTTGTTAAAAGGATAAAGGGAAAGTTTTTCCTACACTTAAGCTTAAGTGCGGGTGATAGTAGCGATCTACACCCCTTAGGGTGGAAATTTGCTACGTGAGGAGAGGGTGATGGGTGATTTATATGCTCAAAGGGTGTGCTCCATTCATTGTAACCTTACCTAATTCTATTGGTGGCGTGGAATCAAATCTCTCTCCTAAATCATCTCTATCAACAGATTCTTAGTTAAGGATCCGACCTAATAAACCGGTTTAAACCCATAATGTTTCTTGTTATCAACCATGAATGGGTGAAACAAGTGTGTAAGGTCATGGGTTACTCCTATATTAGCTTCCACTCTACATGGCCTAGAGTGCGCCCCTTTATCAAGCAAACTGGACTATTTATTTTGATGGGTGGATTGGGGCCTAATTCAATTCCTAGATTCACATCTAAAGAAGGAAAATTGGGTAAGGTTTTTGGTTGAGGCTCCGGTTCATCAAAATTAGGAACATCCCTAAGACTAAGAGAGAGGTCATGACAACAAGCATCTAAACCTCCATTCTCTAGTGGCATTTGGTCCAAAGTTTCTATACCAATCGGGGTTCCTATAGTCTCTTCTACTTTTTCCGGGTAAGTTATAGATGATGTGTGTTCCTCAAGTGATGGTAGGGCTTGTGGGCTTGGAGTTTCCACCTCATTCTTCATTATATCTAGATCTCCTAAATGTTCATTAGTATGATCTAACCCAAATACACTCCTAAGCATCTCAAATCCTTATTTGGACATTTCAAATTCTTGGTCCGATTCATAAGAATTGTTCTCAAAAACTTGACTACTATGTTCTATTTGCCTAAAGGATTCCTCATGTGTCTCATATGTTTTGAAATCCCACACGCAACTAAGTATTTCAACTCTAACCATCTCACAATCTTGTTCGGATTTAGGTTCCATGTTCTTAAAAACTAGGTCTTTTTGATCATGATGCCTAAGGTTGGATAAGTTATCCATTTCCTCAAGTTGTGACAACTGATGGTTTATGCTTAGGAGGCCTTTCTCAAAAATTTCGGATGGTCTTATCGACAATGATCGTTGAATGAAGTCGCACAATAGCACACAAATTTTCAAATCCATCCAACCTCTTTTGAGTCTCCTTTTGGATATCTCTAAGTTCACTCACAAATTCATTAGAACAATAAAAAGCAATCCAATCTGCGAAATTTAATTGTTCCTCATTTGTTAATGATTCAAATGCAACTTCACTTGGCATAGCCACAAATGAAAAGGGTTTTACAACACAAACATAAATAGGATAGACTACTGAAAGCTAAAAATGGGAAAAAATTTACTTGATAGGAATCAAAAACATAAGCGAATGGACTCCTAACTAGCTATTCTATTTCACGTGGCGTAGAATCAAAGGAACTTCTTTTCGTCGAGCAAGTTTTTCAACACCTAGGCAGTGAACCTAATCGTTGTAGTGTAGTATTAGGGTAAGCTACGGGAATTGATATCATTCTCTAGGGGAATAGGAATGCTAGTGAGAAGTTACTAAGCTAAGGTTGGGGTTGAGGAAGATTATTTTTTTTATCTTTTATGTTTTTTAGGAAATGGAAAGGTACGAATCTCGGGGTTTGGATTTGGGGTTGGTATTTCTACCGATTACTTCTACTTATCTAATTATCTAAACTAAGGTGTATGTAGTTATGTCTAATTATTGGTGCTCAGTATGATGATTTAAAGATGTGTTTACTTAGGTTTTATTACTCCTTAATTATCTCTTATTGATAGTTGAATTGTCACGTCCTTATTCTTAATTGCGTTGTGTGTCTAAAAATTAAGTAGGGTATCGTTTATCCTATATCTTTGAAACTACACAAAGGTTATCGCCTACAAAATCTCTAGGATTTATAAACTCAACTCTAAGGTACTCTTCGGATGGTTTAGTCTATAATGACTCTAGGTATTATAAGCTAATGTTCACAAAGATTAATCAAGCATTAACTACACAACGAATGACCTATCGCAATACTAGATCAATAACAATTAAGATAAAAGACAACCAATCAATATTCAATAATCATATTCCATAGCTTTTAATTAACCACGATTAAATCTTACGGCAGCGTCACCTTATGCTTTGTGGCCCGTAGATCCTTCCCCAGCTTGTCGTTTGGATCAAATCTAGGCGTGGATGCAGCGATCTACTCTTTTAAAACAAGCCGTCGCCCTTGAAAATAAGCAATTTGGCTCTTTGGCGTCACAAAAGTGGTCCGCGGCGTCCATGATTTATTGCTGCGGCCAGTCCCCCAGTTCAGCTGACTGAGTGTCTCGATACTTGACTTTGGCCATTTTCCCATTATATTCGGCCTTTTCGTCCGAATAAGTGTCATTCCAGCATTTTGCCTTCAAGATACCTAAAAAGTGAAAAGGAACGATATTAAGTAATAACGGATATAAAATTGATCAAATAAGGGCCATGACCCACCAAAAGGTACATTTTAAATCCTTATCAATACCCGATACATACAGGCATCCTTTCATTTTCATTTTGTCAATATATATTGTTTAGTTATACATATACACCTTAGCCTACCACAGTAGTCTTTATTTGTGATTGGGAAATCATCATTTGCCTAAGTTCAAGGTTCGAGTGGAAAGGTTTTTTCATCGACAACATTTATGAAGATAATTGAAGACCAGAATTCCCATTGTTCATCAGTGGGGATGTTATGTTATTATGTTATGATTAAAAAAAAAATGATGATTCGAAAAAAAAAATGATTGAGTTATGATATTGTAAAGTGCGATGTTATAAGCACTATAGTATGAGCTTTATTGATTAGTATCGAGGAGGCCACCTTGGTCACATTTGAAGATTGGAGTTGGTAGTTTTATGAAAGAAAAAAGGTGGTGTGCCCTCGCGCGTCCTCTGACACATCTACCTTGCATTTCATGATCCGGTTTCTAGACTTCTAAACTTGAACTTTGGGCGAACGGTAAGTGGTGATGACTTGGTTATAGATTTAGACTACTGTTTGTTTTCATTTTACAATTATATATCCCATGTCTTATCCTACCCTTTAGTCATGAAGCATGTCTAGGTGATTCAGTGAGCAATCTTTGGTGTCTTGGCCATGGATTTGGTCATGTATCATTGATTTTGTCCACTTCGCCATGACATATTAGTAATGACGAGTCACCCCTTAACCTTTGTTGTGTCTACCCATATTGCCTTCGAGAATTGTTTAACCCTTAACTTTAGTGGTGGAGATTTGTGTAATGAAGCTTATGATAGAATACATGCTATGGTATGCGATTGAGTGATCACCCGAAATTGACACTTAGAATAGTTGAGAGATTTGAGTGTTTGTTCCCCTTTCGAGAGGTGTTCGGCTTTGTTTTATTCTAGCATAAGGGATTTGTAAACTCATATTTTCCAGGGTTTGGGAGATATCTTTTTAGGAATCTATCTAATAAGGTCTACTTGAGGGCAAGTAGAGTTCAAGTGGGGATATTTGATAACATCAAATAGTCCTGAATATTAAGTGTCAATTTCCTCCGATAATGCTTGTTATTTATATCATTTGGATTTGGATTTGTTTTCCATTGTTTTCCCTTTGTAAATTACGAGACATTGGAGCTAAAGAGACGCGGGTGGAAACATTACTAAAGATTTATCCACAGTATGCCTATTTTGAAGAAGTTACGCCAGTAACTCTCTCTCACATTACAGTAACTATTGTGCTTCAGAATACCAACTTATCAGAGGTTACAGTAACTCTTCCCAAAGGTTACATTACATTAGGTCAAATGAGGATCGCACGTGTTTACGCAGCGTAACTCTGGATCACTACGGCGTAACGTGTTTATTGAAGACTACGGTAAACCACTTATTAGGTTACGCTTTTGTAACTAGCGTCTAGTGCATTTCGACGGAATAGAAGGTTACGGCTCCTAGGTTACGAGTAACCCGACTGCCCTATAAATACCCCGAATTCCAACATTTCTAATCATCCCATTCCACACACTCTCGAGAACGGGAAAAAGCTCAAAGCGAGGTCTAGGGGGAGCATACTGAAACATTTCCAAGGGAGAAGTCACTACATTACGATAAGCTTTAGCGTTTTATATTTCTTTTATTCATGTATTTATTTACCTTTGAATATTGAATTGATTTGCATGATAATATGGCTACTAAGCACCCTTTGGTGCTAGCCTAGTTATGATTCCTTAATTGTTTTGTGCACAGGTATAATTATTTCTAAGTGTATGCATACATAGTTCTTTGGTAGTCACCCTTGATTCGGTTTTTGATAGCGATTGGAGGCCAATTGCCTAGGAGATATGACCAACTAACCCTGGTGAGGCGGGAGGCCGGAAGGGTAAGATATGACCAACGAAGACCCTTTCTTTGTGCGATTTGACCAATGATCACTATCGTTTGGATGAACTTAAGAATTGGGGGTGTAGTGTCTAAGTTCTAACTGGCCAGGCACTCACTATTTAGAATCTAGCATGTAGCGATACTTAATGACTTGGCAGGGGACCGTGCAGGGAGGCATGGCGTGATTTCTCCAATGGTGGCATCTTCTTTGATAGGTTAGGGAATTGACCAAATCTTTCCTCTCGAATTTGACCCCACAGAGTAGTTGGAAGTAGGTAGGCGTAGACATATAGGAGGATTAGGTTAGCACCACTATTCCTCTGATTTCCTTTACCCATTTATACTTTTTATTACGCATTAGTAGTTTAATTAATTAATTCCCTATCGAAACCATCATTATTTTGTGACAATTAGACTTAGTAATAATCCAACACACATAGCTTCTGGGACTACGGCTTTACCATTTACTACACTACACCTTACCCGGCCACGCGCTGTAAGTGCATTAGAATTAGACCTTAGGTATAGCGAGAGCATTTATAAATATTAAGGCACGGTCGATAAAACCTACATCACCTTTATCCTTTATATCTTAAAAAAAATACAATGTATATGTTGTTTTAAAATATAAATTTTTGTATAAGATTATAAATATCAATTTTTTTTTATATCACGTTCAATAAAGATTTTTTATTTCATTTTAAAAGTTTAACTATGTGTGGACACGAGTTTACATTTTAAATACGGCTAAATTAAGCGAGAATATAATTATCAAATTGTAAACACAGTTATTCTTTAATATAAAATAAATATACGCGATTGTACTTATAACAGACTCATGTAATTCTTATTTATTTATATAAGGTTATCTAGAAAAACATTTTTAAAAAACTTTAAGGAGTATACTTTAATTTTATCAACGCTCATTATGTGCTATTAAACTTGCATTATGTGTACACCATAATATCAGCAGTGAAATTTAAATAACAAAATCAACATCTTTGTCAGTTAAAAAAAATTAAATCTTGAGTTATCTAACAGAAATTTTTATAAATATTTTACCAAATTTGAATGGATATTAATGCATAATGAAAAACTCGTGCATAAGTATTAGTTGTACTTATATCACAATTTTTATATGTGTATATACTGAACTAAAATGTTAAAATAAATTTGATTTATGTGTAAACTTCGTGCGTGCACAAAATTTAAACTATATTATTATATGCAATTACCTTTAAAGACAAAATATTCAATATTAATACAGAATAATTTTTTTCTATCAAAAACCCCATACGTACACGGGTATTATAACTAGTTATATTAACCTTATAAACTTATTTGTAGTAAAAGTATTGTGATACATAACATTACACACCTACCACCACTTCCCCACCCAATCCCCTTTTATCCGTAACACCAAAAATATCCCAACATTTTATTTCTTTCAACTTATTAAACGGCTAAAAACCTTCCTTATTTTTGTTTTAAAAATCTTTTGTACTAATTTTACTAATTCTCCCTTAATTTTGTAATAAAAAAACACCAAATCTGCCCTTTAACAATTTTCTTCAACTTTAGACGCGTCATACCTTAAATAGATTTATCAATTGTCAAACCTTTATTTCAAGACTATCTTTATAAAATAGTTTGTTTTCTACTCTAGCTTAATTAACTTTAATATTTTGAATCTTTTTAATGTTCTTTGGTTTTTTGAGGCTGTTTTTATATAAGATTGAAGGTTTTTTAAGGTACCCATTTGATCTTTAAGCTCCAAATGTGTTGAATTTATTGTTTTTTGGATACCCTTTTGGTTATTTAGTGTACAGATTTGATCTTTAAGTTGATTTGTTGGTTCATTGAGGTTAGCTTAAGTTTCTTGATTAGTTTAAGTTGTTAAATTTAAGGTTTTTTAGGTACCCTTTTAGTTATTTGGTGTAAAGATTTGATCTTTGGGTTTCTTGATTATAAAGTTGTCAAATTTATGGTTTTTTAGGTGCCCATTTTATTATTTGTTGTGAAGATTTGATCTTTAAGTTCAGCTGTAGCTTTCTTGAAAGAAACTTAAGTTTCTTAATCAGTATAAGTTGTTTGAGTAGTGTTTAGTTTCGTTTAAAAAATGTATGGGACTCAAAGCAAGAGGGATTTGTCGATGGAACTTCAGTCGCAAATCCCGATTTTGAGACCTAGTATCCATGCTAGAAGGGCGAATATTACTGTAAAGTTTCAAGATCTTTACGGTTTTACTGTTGAAGGCAATGTGGATGATGCAAATGTATTGAATGAGGTTAGGGAAAAAGTGAGGGAACAGGGTAAGGTATGGTGGGGATTAGAAGCGAGTAAGGGGGCTAATTGGTATTTGCAAACTCATGTTACTTCTGACCTTAAATCGTCCCTAAAGTTTTCGGTTTTGGTGAATGGTATTACCCTTAAGAAGCTGATTAGGAAGGGGATACCGCCTGTTTTGAGACCGAAAGTTTGGTTTACTTTATCGGGGGCTGCTAAGAAGAAGTCGACTGTGCCTGATAGTTATTATAATGATTTGATAATAGCTGTTGAGGGTAAAGTCACCCCTGCCACGAAGCAGATCGATCATGTGAGTTCTTTGAGTTCTTTTTCATGTTTGTTATATTAATATGTTTTTGGTTAATATGTGGTCTTTTTAATGTTTCCTCATACTTTATAGTTAGCTACATTGGAAGTTTTTATCCTGGAGTGTGAATTGCCGCTTAAATGTCTTAAATTGTTTGATTAGTTGTATGCAGTTTTGATGGTTATGCTATAGTGACTTTACATGATCCGAAGTTTATGAAGGTAGTTTTAGATAAATGTGTGTGTAACCTAAGCGATAAATAATAGTCATTGTTCTTTATGTTGCATCTTATCTTCCCTATCCTAACTTCCTCTGAACTCCTTAACCTTTTAGAATGGATAATGTAGGATTTCTTTTTTATAACAATTGGTTGGTGTCGATCTTGATGTGATTTTCTTGTGATTTATATTTTTTTGCCCAAGAAAACTCTTAGATGAAGTTTCCGATTTGTAACTTGTTATAGCAAAGATAGATATTCAGTTGAATGAACCCTAGATCCAGTTTAATGTCACAGTTTCAAGGTTTTATGTGGGTAACATCTATGTGGTGTGAGTAGGAGTGTCCAAAATTATGGCCAAAACTGTGGAACGAACGGAACCGGTATACGACAAACCATTAGTCCTAGGTCCACTTTAGTACTGATTCTGGTCCAAAAGACCAAAACCATCTTTATTCTTGTACTATTTTAAATGACATTGGTTAGGCAAAAAGTTAGGCTTAAATCACTATCCCAATATTTGAGTCCAATGTACACTGTTCTAAACTGGTGCGGACCAACAGTATGTTTCTCTGTTATAATATTGTCAAAATTTCGCTTCCGGTTTGGTCCCAATGTGGATCAATTCTTTAACCGTTTCACTCCCCTAGATGTGAAAAGAATGAAAATATGAATGTGAGTTATTTGTGGAAAAATGAAAATGGACCTACAAATAGAAAAAAATGGTACGCTAAATGTATAAAAGGTTACTTTCCTCTTTGAGACGTCACAATATGCTAAATTTATAAAAAGCTACATTACTTTCCTCCTTGAGACGTGGCAAATATTGCTACATCTGATATTTTCTTATTACATTTTTTTTGGCATTTCTCATCACTAGAAGTAAATTGTTAATGGTGATTTGGGTCGATAGGGTTCCTCTATTTTGTCTTCCTTGAAGGGTGTCTTAGACATTTTGCCAGTAATCTGATACCCTCTTTAAACTATATGTCAAGTCAAAGTTTGCAATCTTCGAAAGGAATACAATTTTTTACTGTACTATGGGTAACATGACTTGTTTAGGACTAAGAGGCTTCAACTTGTTTAGTTTATAAGGTTCAATGTAATAATCTACATTAATTTTACCAAAAGTACATAAATATTGGGTTTATAGCTTACCACACATTCATGCTGATTATTATCCATTTTGGGTATGCATACGTGCAGGACTTGCCACGGACTTTTCCTGGTCACCCATGGTTGGATACTCCCGAAGGTCATGCTTCTTTAAGACGTGTTCTTGTTGGATACTCTTTCCGTGATTCTGATGTTGGTTACTGTCAGGTACTTGTCACTATAATTTTTTGATATAAGAAAATCAACAAGTTAACCTTTTTCATTTCTTTGTTTGGCATAATCAATATTTGTTTGATGCAGGGTTTAAATTATGTAGCCGCGTTATTGTTACTCGTGATGAAAACAGAAGAGGATGCGTTTTGGATGCTAGCAGTCCTTTTGGAAAATGTGTTGGTCAATGATTGCTATTCAAGTAATTTAACAGGCTGCCATGTTGAACAACGGGTTTTTAAGGATTTACTAAAGAAAAAGTGCCCAAGGTAAAAATATATGTCTAGAAGTTCCTGCATTTCATCATGTTGTTGTTTGTTCATAGTTTATCAGAGTCGATAGCTTTTAATTTTTAAAGATCTTGATATGCAGTATAAATGCTCATTTGGAAGCTCTTGAGTTCGACGTCTCGCTTGTGGCCACCGAGTGGTTTCTTTGCCTCTTTTCGAAGAGCTTGCCTTCAGAGGTTAAAATTACTTATTCACCCCTTGTCATATTGTATACATATATCTATCTGTGTATCTGAATATCTAATTGTTTGATACAGACTACCTTGCGAGTTTGGGATGTTCTCTTTTACGAAGGAGCAAAGGTTCTATTTAACGTAGCTCTTGCTATATTCAAGGTAATATTAATTATGTGTAACTCAATACTTTCTTGACATAGCGAGCTTTTTAAGTATTTTGGTTTTATCGTTATTGCAGATGAAAGAAGAGGAGTTGCTCGCAACACATCATGTTGGGGATGTTATCAATGTAATACAAAACACCACTCATCATCTATTCGATCCTGATGACCTATTGATAGTAAGTTTATTCTCTATACAAACTATTTTATCTCTTCTCGTGATTTCACCCACCCACAAGTTGATTCCTAAATATGTTTGATGTTGTTTTAGAGTGGTTAAATTATATAATTTGCACTTGGTATTTCATCCTTGTAACAAAGTATATATTAGAAATTTTAAATCTTCTTTATACCCATCGTCCCAGAAAGGAGTTACTTTAGGATTTTTATATACAAAATTACTATATAAAAAAGATCAAATTTCACCTTGAATTTTGTTAAGAATTCTAATGATCTAAAGTAATTCTGCTCTAATATACATATAGCTTTTGAATGATTAAATGTGGTTATCAGTTTTTCTGTGCAGAAAGTAATTCTTGTCTAACCTTTAAGTTAAAACTTAAAACATTACTTATATGACACTCAAAAGTCAAATAATGATTCATATGGAGTATTTGTCAAGTTTAAAGCATCATCATACAATTTGATCACTACCCAAGAAAAGTGCATATAAGAAGGCCACCTTGTTGGTAAGTTTTGGTCCTATTGGGATATATGTTAAAACAAGAACAAATGATATCAGTAAGGTCCAATTTACTTGCTATAACTAGAAAATAACATAATATTTCGGTTCTGATGGGTGCAGGTTGCCTTTGATAAACTTGGATTTGATAAACTTGGGTTTATGAGCACAAATATATTAAAGGAAAGGAAAAAGCAAGAACCAGCAGTAATGGCAGAACTTGATCAGAGGTTGAGACGGCTAAATTCTAGTAACTCGGAAGACAGTAGATGACTAATATGAACCTAGCTAAAAAGAACCTTAATACAAGTAAAAATGTTGTACAAATGCTAAAAGACCCAATGTCTAGCATGCTCGTTTTCGACTTATATCTAATTATACTTATGGTTATGAGAGAACTTGTTACATGAGAGAGTACGCATGATCTATGTTCAGATCTTGTAGCTTCTGTATTGGATTCATTTTTAAAATCTTAATTAATTTATGTGAGACTCGAGATGTTCTTGACTCGCGCTGTCTGATTATATATGGCTGGAGTTGATATCTTGTTTTTGAAAGTTTGTTCATGACTTCATGGACGAACAATCTCGTGCTTGTTTAAACAGGTGGTCCAACCTTTTTCCATAAATCAATGATCGTAAAATGCCAAAATCAATGCTAACTTGATGTGATGAATCAGTTTGTGGAGGTGGTGAAATGAGCGGGTCAAACAAGTTGATTAACGGGTAAAAGTGTCATTTGTCAATAATAGTTTATAAAAAAGTTGTTTTTATTCTAATTTATCTAAAACTTTAACTTACAATATTATGCATAACATAAATTTTGAGGTCCTAATAAATTAGGCACTCAATAGTTTTTTTTTTTTTTTTTTTTTTTTTAACAATGGTTTTTAATATTTTGACCGACTAATCAACTCACACTCAAAAACGTTGTTACAGTAACAAGTTATTTTCATTCAGTGATATCTTACAGAGATTTCGGTGATACTAATCATTCATAATAAGTGTCTATTTTGCTATTTTGAGTTGTCTTAAAATAAGTGTTTATTTTGTTAGTCAATCAATAAGAAGAAGTTTTAGTAAGAAGAAATGCTATTTTATTGGTTGAGAATTGAGTTAGTGCGATTTACTAAAATTTTATGCAAATTGAAGGTAAACACTTAGACTAAAGGTAATGGTTGTGATTAGAGGGACGGAACCATAATCAAATATGACCGGGTGCACAAATTTTTTGAAACTGTAATATAGATTCACATTTTGATGGACCGAGTGAATTTAAGATACATTTAAGAAAAAATGACGTGCTTTTTCAAAAATTAACATTACATCGAAAAAATCCATATGCGTCTCAGGCACCTGCGACAGAACCACCAATTTCGTCCCTGCCATCACCCTAACAGCATTTCTCACCACTAACATCATTATCAAGCAAATCCATCACCCGCGGTAAGGAGAAAGTGGAGGATAGAGGAGACTTGCAAACCTCTCGGTATTTGTGTATTTTCTGTGTGTTTTATTATTTTTTATTTGGTTTGTGAATATGTGTGAGGTATTTAGTGTTATTTATTTATAGAGTAAATTACACCGTTCGTCCTTGTGGTTTGCGTTGACCGCAGGAGTTCGTCCTTTGACCAAAAAAGTTGTACCGTCCATCCTTAAGTGGCAAACGTTATGCGCCATTAGTCCCTTGACCAAAAAACGTTAAGTTTGACCGTTAAAAACCCATCATGTGACTTGCACATGAGAGTAAATTCGTCATTTCAACACCATAAGGACGAACGGTGTAGTTTATGTGGATAAGACCACACACAAACACACATACAAACACAACCATTCATCATCCTCACCACTTTTCTCTCTCTCCCTCTCTTGAAAACCCTAGCCGACCGGAAAAACACACCACCGCCGCTCCACCGCCGGCACCCACCTCTCACCGCCTACTCCAAAAGACTCCCCACCACTCCCTCTTTTTGATCTACTACATCACGCGCACGACCACAAATCCGACTACAAACCATCATAAACCACCCCCACGACCACAAATCCGACTACAAACCACCGCTAAACCACCCCCACGACCCATAGTATAAAATCTTTGAGATGATGATTAAGCATCACTATCCATGAAGGTCTTGGGTAGGTTTTACTTTTATTCGATTATGTCTTTATAGTTTAAACCGAATAAATGAAATATGGATTAACATTAATTGTTAATTTCTTTTCATTTGTCGAACAAAGATCAATGATGGAAAACGTTTTGTGGGTATGACCTCATGAGGTTGGATGTAACAAACGAATCCCCAAAGCAAATCTGAGATCGATTTCCATTTTCATTTCGTAATTCATTTTGACCGAACATGAAGTAGAATGAACCCATTAATGGTTCAGTTCAAACTTCAATTTATTTGGATATTCTCATGGAAACATGAATCAATGATGATGTCGGTTCATAAAAATCTTATAAAGATTAGACTAAAATGAACCAGATCTGAGATGAATTGAATGATTACGTTTTAATTATGTTTGAAGTGAGTTGGAGATGGGTTAGAGATATTTGATGTAGATGTAAATGAGATAATATAGATCTGCTCATTTCCATTCATTATGTTATCTTTTCTTGGACCAGTGATGATTGTTAAGATCAGAGGACAAGTGGTTTCAGTTTTAAAAAGTCCTTTTATATTTTTCTTTACGCTCAGTTCTCGAGTTGAAAAGGAAGAGGAAATTAAAGGAAACGGAAAGTTTTTTGTGTTCTTGAGTCTTTTTTAAAGGAGGAAAGGGAAACGGAAAGGAAATAGAGAGGAAGATTTGATAAGTAAATCGAAACGGAACCATATGTTGTGTAAAGACTAATATACCATTTTTAAAACATTTGACATTGATAATTAAAGGGCATATATGTAATTTGACCAAGTTATTTTCCTTTTCTCCTCACTCGAAACATGATTATGATTCTTTCCTTTTCCTTTCCTCTATCTCAAGAACATAACAACTAACACTTACTTTCCTCTTCCATTTCTTTTCCCTTTCCTATTCTTTTTCCATTTCCCTTTTCTAAAAACTCGAGAACTGAGCGTAAAGTACTCTTTTCTTTATTTTATCTTTAGGATAGACAATGATTTTCTCTCTTGTTATGTGATTAGAATAACAAACGCTCTCAAATTTAAGATAGGATTTTTAGTCTATGAATGCAACAATTTTAAATTGGTTTAAAATGCGTTTGTTGTCATCAGTATTGTACCTTACAATTTATATGTAAATGCATTTGCATCACAGACAACTTAGGCTTTATATGGAGAAAAAGAATAATATGCAGATGGTGATATTATATATTGAGCAAAAATATTATTTTTAACGCTGGTTTGATTGAGGTGGTCAAAATTTCATGAAGGTGGCCGGAAATAATGGTGGTGGGACTTGGGTGTTATGGGTGAGGAGATGAAAAAAAAGTAATGGTGGGTCACATAAAGAAGAAAGAGATAAGGAGAAAGAGAGTGACTAAAATGACATTTTACCCTCATTGCAAGTCACATGAGGGGAGTTTAACAGTCAAACTTAACGTCGTTTGGTCAAGGGATGAACGGCGCATAAGGTTTGCCACTTAAGGACGAACGACGCATTTTTTTGGGTCAAAGGACGAAATGCTGCGGTCAACGCAAACCACAAGGACGAATGGTGTAATTTACTCTTATTTATATAAAGTGAGTATTTTAATAAAGGTGGGTGAATGATGTGACCATTAGGATTGAAAAGTGAGAGGGTGTGAGACTAAACGTAATAAGCTAGTCCCTCAAACAACTTGTGCGTCCCTCACAACTAGTCGCATCTCCCCTTGCTACTCGAACCACCAATGGACGCGTCCACCTCCCAGACACCCAATTCGTTTGGTTTATCTCCGAATCGAATGAATTGAAAGGAAACACACAAAAATAAAATGGTTTGTGTGTGTTTCACATTGTTGGGGTGGCTTTTTGTATTAAAAAAGGGAATTGATACCTACATCACATTTTTGATGCATGCATCATAATTTGTGCATTACAGTTTATACTGTACAATACTGTAATGCATAAATTATGGTGCATGCATCAAAAGATGTGGTATCAAAAAATGTGGTGTGAGTATCACACCCCATTAAAAAAGTAAAATGTAGCACCTAATCAAAGAAGAAGATGAATTTTATTTTATTATTTAAAAAAAATAGAAAAACAAATTTACATTTTAAGCCCTTAAAGTTTGTTTTACTTGTCATTTTTATTTATAAATAAAAAAGTTACATTTGTAGTGTTAGTTTTTTGTTGTTGTAATGTTTTCTCATATTTTATTTTAATTATTGTAATATTTTTAATTTTATTTTAGTTATTTTATGTAATGTTTTTAATTTCATTTGAAATATTAATGCAATATTTTTAGTTAAATGAAATTTTAATTTAAAAAAATATATTGTTTGGTTTACTTAGTACGTGTATTTGGTTTAGGTTTAGTTTGGTTTGGCTGGTGTTAAAGGAGAGAGAAAACTGATGTGACGGTGTGAGGGTGATTTTTTTTTGGTGTCTTATTACTTTTAACAAGGTTTTCAAGATCAGGATCATACTCAAGATCTTTTTCGTTTTTGCAGATCGTGATCGTAAGATCGGATCGGGATCTTAAGATCCTGCTCTAATGCTATTACTTAATAGTTTTTGTAATATTATACAAATCTACAAATTATTACTATACATTATAAACACAAAATACTATTAATGTTTCATAGAAATGTTGTCCTAAATTATGATTATGAAATGTTTAAAAGGATTAAACACGAAAAAAAAAAAATAGTTTTTTAGTTGGTAATCCGAGAAAAGTAAGATCGGATCGGATTAGATCTAGACTATGTTTATTGGCAAGGTTGTCAACCCAACCCACTCAAAATACATACAAAAATAATATTTTTTTAATTTTTGTATACAATCTTGCTTCCAACCTTAGTCACTTGGCAATCTAGATCCCCAACCCACAATCTCACAAAACATTGTTTTATTGGCTAGTTTCCTCTTTTTTTTTTTTTTTTTTTAATATTTTAGGTTGGGTTGTTGATAAATGGTAAAAAAATTGAGATTGATTGTATGTATAGATTGTATATGTGGATAAGTGAGAAAATAATATTTTAATTAAAGATTAGGTTGGATTATGTTGTGAATAAAGATAGTCTTAAGATCGTATGGTCAAAATTGAGATATTATAATATCTTAAGCTTGCAAAGATCATATGTAATATTCGAATTATTTTTGCTTTCTTGATATCATAAAATCATAACATAATAGTATAAGGATCGGGATCGACTAATGTGTCATTGTAAAAGTTATGAGCAAGATATTTGCTTTTATGACGTATTCAAAAGAAAAATGAACTGATAAAAAGCTCCCTTTTACACTGTAACAAAATTCCGACAAGAATTATCCATTTCTCATCATCATCAAAACCTTAAACCCTAATTAAACAATTAACAAAACCCCTAATCACAAAACATTAATCCCAACAACCTCAATCCTAAACCCCCATGGCCGACAACCTTCGAATCACCATGACAGACCTAGACGACATCGACCTGTCCCCCTCAGACTTCCTCCACCCCCTCTTCAAAAAAAAAGTCCCATACGGCGACGTTTTCGAAGCTTCTCGAGCAGGCGACATCGCTCGTCTCACCTACCTCCTTGAATCCGGCATAAACGTCAATGCACGAGACCAATGGGACTCTGTGGCATTGTATTACGCCTGCTTAGCTGGACATTTGGATGCTGTTAAGCTCTTGCTTGAGAATGGGGCTATTTGTTCTGAGCATACTTTTGATGGTGATAGGTGTCATTATGCTGCCTTGAATTTGAAAGTTAGGAAGCTTTTGAAAGCGTTTGAGGCCCGCCCGCCTCCTCTTGGCCCGTTGGCTGGGGATTTGAGGGAGACGTTTCTCGGGTGTTTGGTTAATAGGAGCTGTTTGGAACTAGTTGATGGGGAGTCTCAGTTTACAGGTTTGTGGAATTACAAGCTGTTATGCGTGTTTGGATGGATAGTTGTGTGGTTAGTTTAGTGCGGAAATGTAGTTTTGAGTAAGCGGTTTAGGAGTAGGTTATTGAAACCGTTGTATCTCATTGTATGATGTTTATTACTATATTGATAATTTTTTTCTTAAAATGACCTGCGATGGTTACCAAACAGTTGCTTATCTGATTATTTGAAGGTCACAGCCCCTTTCCCTCATATGAATAGACAGGGTGAATAAGTAGTTTGAATAACAGTTTAGGAGTTGCTTATTATGATTACTTGTCTAATTTTGATTATCTTACTCCTAAATCTAAAATGCTAGAATTGCCAAACACTAAAACAGTTTATTATCTCACATCCCGTGACAACATAAGCAAATGTAAATGCTATCTCGTGCATTACGAGGGTTCGAATTCTTTAGAGGCTTTATCAGGTTATTTGGTAGTCAAATTATAAGTTTAGGAGTAGCTTTTAACAAAATTGGTTCTGATTATCAAAATGTATAGGGGTTGTGTTACATGTAAATACTAGAATAATGAGCATTTGCCAAGCACTTAAATTTACAATTGACTATCTTAAATCACAACTTCGAATAGTAGTCACGTCCCAAACACAATGCCAAATACCCTAATCCCCGAATTATTTTCTTCTGTAATTGCAGTTAATGGTTGTTGGCTGGCTCAAGGACTTGTTTGATCTTCGAATCCGAATTTGATATATTGCTATCTAGTCCTTGACTTAGATGGTTTTTTTGAATGTGCTGATAACATGATTAGTTTACTTGATAATTAGTTGTTTTGTGGTGTTTGTCAAACTTGATTCTTTTTATAACCAAAATAGTTGGTGTACTATTTGCTGCAACAAATTTAGTATTCAAGAGTAAATGTAGAACTATCTATGCACCCCAAATTTTTATGCCTGTATTGCAGCTAATATATCTGATTCTGATTCTTGATCGTCATAATAATTCACTTTTTAGAACAATTTTTGGATAAGCTTTTAAGTTTCTTACTGAATTTGCCTATTTGATGTCTGATACGAAAGTGGGGTTGAGTAGGTGATGTGTCCACTGGAGCACCAAGTCCTGGTTCCTTCCCTCCGGACGTTACATTTTATCTTCATGGAAGACCTATTGAAGCTCATAGAGTCATATTAAGTGCTCGGTCACCTTACCTTAAGAAAAAGTTCCAAACAGATTGGAAGACTCGTAAGGAGATAAAGTTTGCAAAGGAAAAATTATCATATCCCGCATTTTACAGCCTTATTCACTTCTTTTACTCCGATAGGCTTGAAATTGCAGTTGATGACATGGAAGACCTTGCGAGAATATGCAAAGTTTATAAATGTGAGTCATTACAAAGAATCATAGAAAAAGAAGTGACACATCAGAAATATGCAGATTATAAATCATTACAAGATCTAGATAACTCCCAAAGACGCTATATTTTACAAGGCAGTTCTTTACCTGAGGAGGATCGTCTTCCTGCTGCTTTGTCACGTCTTCTTAAGATATCTCTGGATAATTCAATTGAAGAGGAGAAATGTGATGATATTGTGCCACGAATAGGGGGATTGAAACTAAGTGAGTTTGAGTTTGAAGATGATCTGGCAGATGTTTGTATTAAGGTTGATGATAAGATATTTCGTTGTCATCAAGTTATTTTGGCCTCAAGATCTGAATATTTTAAAACAAGATTATCACGTCTGGAGGATTTTCGTGAAGGAAAGGATGGTTTACCGGATTATAATCTCCCTGTCCTTGAAGAACGTGATCTCAGCATGGAAGCTTTTGAGAAAATGATAGAGTACATGTAAGTGTATTCTCTTTCATAATTATCATAAAGTGATGTTAAGAGTCTTGATTTACTACATAAGGTCACTTAGGAGTTAGGATCTTTGCCGCAAGTTTTGAAGCACATCTTTTAGTTTAATGGGTGTTTGGATGTGCATGTAATGTGACATGACGTTTGAATAATCAATTTGAGTATTAGGCAAAAGATTCTGAGGATGACTTTTTCTGTTAATTTAGGGTCAAATAATCACTGACACAAGTTTTAAGCACATTTTTTATTTTAGGGGGTGTTTGGAGGTGGGGTAAAGTGACATGAAGTCGAATAATCATTCGAGTGTGTGGCAAAAAGACTGAGTATGAATTTTTCTGATAGTGTCAAATAATCACTTTGAAAATGCACCTACAAACACCTCCTTAAAACAGCTACTCTATATCCAAGAGCACATGTGCATTTTCGATTGACATAACATGAACAAAATATGTGTTCCATCAGCATATTGCCATACAGCTGCTTATTAGTATTCATGCTATAATGGGTAGCAAGACTGAACTAGCGAAGTGAGAGCATTTTTTAAGTATAACTTTTTATATAGCGGGCAAAAGAATATGTGTTTGTTGGTTGGAAATACTACATAATTAATGCAAATTTCTTTTGCTTATCCACAGGTACACTGACGGTTTAAAGGACATTGACCCTGATCAGGTATTCTAATTACCACATACATCATTGTATATTTAGAATTAATGAAAATGACATCTTTAACACTTAACATGAACATATTCTATCGAGCAGGCTGAAGAAATGTTTGATGCTGCTTCAAGATATTTATTATTTCCTCTTAAACGTGCGGTAGCTGATGCTCTACTTCCTCATCTGGAAAATGTTCCTCCTTCAGAATTGTGTCACTGGTTAATATTATCCGACTGGTATATTAACATATGCTCGTTTCACTTTTATAGTATCACACGCTTTATTTAACAAAAAGAAGTTATATTTATAATGTTTTGGATTTGTTTGTAGGTACGGTGTTTTAAAGATTCGTGAATATTGTCTCGATATAATAGCATCCAACTTTGAGACATTTGCAGATACTCGGGAATTTAGAGCAATGCTTCTAACACTACCGCCGCCATCTGGAGATTCATCACTTCGTACAACTATTCCAAATGCTCCTGGAGCAGAAATGAAGATGACAGAAGGGAATATTTTAGATGATTTGCGTGAAAAATGGCTGGAAGTTGAAGCTGGTGAACTTGATAAAAGAGATGAAGATGCATTACTTTTTGACAAACGGCTTGAGATGCTAATGCTAGTGGCAGAAAAAGAGCAATCTGCTGAGTGATGCTCCTTTTGGAGCAATCAATTTTTGCAGCAAATCAAGTTAGTGTATATTTCATTTTCTTTTCTTCTGTTATCGAGTGGATTTTGGATAGTTATTTTCTATGATGTGTAAGCATGTTAAAATTTGTCACGTGGATTACACATTGTATGACTTCTTATTGTTTCTTAAAGATATGAAGTCAAAACTGTAAACTGTTACGTTACATGTTATAATAAACTAATAATGAGAAGATGAAAGTACTATTGCATTTGTCCTAGTATCAACACATATCTGAGAGAAAAGCTTCTAATGTCCTTAGATAATTCTGTATGTTGCAACTTACAAAGAAGTTTCTTGTAATAGCAGTTCTATTTTAAGCAGGTTTGTCAAAACTCAAAAAAAGCCCAAAGTTAACTCACATAACATGCTTTTATTCAACTGTTCCCATTAATGAGTTGCGAGTCTGCTAACTTTTGAACATGCTTGAGCATAAATGATGCTGACCAAAAGTAGGATTGATGTTGATTTTGAACATCAGTTGATTCTGTATTTAAAACTGTTAAACGGTCTAATTGATGTATGATTCGCCAATGATACACCAAAATTGGTCTTATTGGAGGGTATATACCAGAAAATTTTGTTAAGAATACAACTAGAAACAAATGAGTAGTTACATGTGTAAATTTTACATGTATTGCTCCAATTCCCATCTAAAAAGCTTCCAAGCAATCAAGATGAACACGAAAACGGAGATTCGGACCTTTGGCCTCTAACGTATAACTGTCTAGGTGTTTGGCCAAATATAGTTCTAATACCAAAACAATGTTGCAGAAGATTATTATTACGAATGATTAATATTATACTTATGTATTCATAATTATTCGTCAGCATCATTTTCTGGGGTCTCCTCTTTGGTTTCGGCAACACCATCTTCACTAGCAGCTTCCTCGACGGCAGCATTGCCTTCGTCTTCAGATGCAACTACGGATTCATCGGGTGGTCTGTCCTCGTCATCAACTTTAGCCTTCTGTAGCAAGCTCCAGTACATAATGCTCGCTGTTAGGATCAGAATCATCTTTGGGTTAACCTGTCAAACGGATTACAAGTCATGTTATGTACGTTTTACATAATTTTTGGACAATAATCACAGGGTCTTCATTGGTTCGAGGGATAATGTTTTTAAACAACGATCCACTTTTTACACTTACCTCAAGAATGTCCTCAGGCAATAAGAAGATGGAGCACCCAAGTTTTCTTGCAACACTAATAATATACGTTGCGTTTAACTTCTTATCCTCCTCTGTAATTTCAACAGGGAAAGGTTACTTTTATAGAGTCTAAGAATAGGTGCACCAAATGATCAAGTTTGAAGATTACCAGTCTCCCCCTTTGTAACAAGACCCCAGTTTACAACCCTCTTTTGCACTGCACTAAGAAGCTCAAGGAAGAAAATACCATCTGATAGGCGTTTATCCTAAAAGAATGCAAATTCATTAAACCATGGTTAACTAACTATGAGGATTTTTCGTTACAGGTTGTTGCACACAGAAAGAAACCAAAATTAGTCCGACTATTTGGATAATTACCTTAAAGCTATCCATTTGTGTTTTTCCACACTGCTTAACTTTCATGTTTGCCCATTGTAGGATATCAGCGTCTTTTATCTCCTTTCCTTGACCGTGAGTTCTCAAATTTCTAAGGAGTTGGAGCATGCTAAATCTCATTAACTGCCATAAGAAAGCTGCAGACAACAGAAACGCAAACATAATTAATTATTTTCTTTATCATTTAGAGATTTAGTTATGTCTAAATAAGAAATAACAAACCTATTATAAGCTTCTTGTTTCCGGAAACAATGTCATCTCCAGCAACGTTAACAAGCGAAAAGTTTAATTCTTTTCCAATCCTTACAACTTGGTTGCAATTTTCTACTTTTCTAAACGGCATTTTAATCGGAGGTTTTGATGCCTGCTTCCAATTAACTGACCCTGGGGCAAGTTTATCTAAAACTTCTAGAAGAACCCATCTGAATGTAAATAAAAACATCAAATGTCTGAACCGTAAACCGCTTTGCATAGCATGTTTATATTTTTTCAAACTCACCCGTTTCTAACATCCTCCCATACATTGTTAATATGTGATTCAACTCCAAGACTGTTGATCCACATTCGAAAACATCTTTCTTCCCTTGATGTGCTTTCATCGTCACTCATCATCTCAGCAAACGAACACTTCGACTTTTCTATAGTAAGCCCATTCCTGTTACCAAATAACACATAGCATACCATATTATTCATAATTCATAATTAAATACATTAGCTACCTTGGTTGATAAAATGTTTATCAAATTAAATTTACTTTAAAAAGACAAAAATTGCAAAAAGCTGCCACACGATGACATGACTCACCTATGTTGGAAAATCTGGGCAACAAACGCAAGATTTAAATTTGTAGAACCGTCAACAATGTCCTTCGATGTAACATATCGTTTGCAGTCCAATTTTTCTGCTTGTTCAATAATCAAGTTTGCTCTTTCTGTGGGGTCTTTTGTTTCCAAAGTCTTAGTGCTTCCATGTTCAGGTGCAAGAACATTGAGTAAATGTGCATACGCCTCTCCGTCCTACAATTAGGAATAAGCATAAATGAAAAAAAAAAAATGCTAATGTATTTATTATAAAATTTATATTTCATAGTAAGTTTAATAAAAAAACATACCTTTAAATCAGATGAAAAGTTTGTAACTTCTTTTTTGTATCCCGCTTTTTTTAACTGATAATTCATCCATTTCAGAAGAACTTTTTCTGGTGCCAAACCCATGAGCTCTTCCGCTTCCTGACATTTAACATTGTATTGGCATGTAAATAAAGTGTATAAAATATATAATACTAGTTTTATATGTAAAACCAAACGAGCCCTCAGACCTTGCTATCTTCAACCATTTCCGCCAGCTCAGGAGTTTTCTTAAGATCAACACTTGCTAAAAGTTGGATCTGAGAATGGCAGCCGTGAGTTAGAAACACTTATAATGGAAAATTGCATAACATAGAAATCAACAACCATTTTGCCGCTAATTTATAAATATTCAAACTGTTGATTATTTAATGTACAAACTGAACTATTATTTGTTGTGAGCCAAATCCCCTGTCAACAGGTGATATGGGACTTTGAATAACAAAAAATGACACTTCAGTAATTGGTTACCCAAATAAGCAACAAAATTGTAATTTTCTAATGATACTAGCCTGCAATTAAATGATAAGAATTAAGGCCATAAAATTACCTTAACTATCTGAGAGATCAACCCAAGTATTAAATGGGGCTGTAAATATGAACCAAAAGGAAATTACATCAGTACAAATTTTGGTTAAAGTTCCTACAAGTGACTCCAATTTTCTTCACTCAATTTCAACTTACTCTTCCTTCAGCCAAGTCTTGTGTGCCGATATTTACTACAGTGCAGCCTATAGCCTTTGCAGAGTTGAGGCAAAGAGTGTGATTTTCGTTTCTTTCCCATGGATTAAGAATCTTTTTAGTGTTAATAGCTCGTTCATCTATAGTACCAGGGACTGCAATATTTATCATCTTACTACAAGAAAATACTTCAAAGAATTAATGAACATAATTTTCTTTGAATAAACATATCAATAGAAGAACACTGAGTTGTTAATAATACCATAAAAGAACACCATCTTTAGCAAGGTCGAATAAAGCATTGGCAGAAGGGTCTAAAGGAAGAAAATCCTTCAAAAATTTATCTTCTCCTAAAAAGTTGTTAATATGGGAAACATATGAAGCTTTTTCCGTTTCACTAATACTGTGGCGTAGGGTCGTTGTGGAAGACTTAACAAAGGACGAAGTTGTTCTAAACGTTTTTGAAGTCCCCATTTTTGCACTTGCTCGAGATTGTAAATTCAAATATACCTGTGTTCATAAAACAAATTACATAATAATTACAAAGTTACTTTCAAAATGCCAAAAGCCCTCTTTACAAACTAGAGCAGCGAGAACGAGTTCCATTTGGTAATACTGATCCACGCACCCGAAGGAAGGCCTCAAAATCCAACTCTTTAGCTTGGTTAGAATAAGAGTCATCTAGCATACGGGTAACGTCATCCTGGCTTGCTACCTCATTAAATGGCTTTAACTTTGCCAAAACTGGCGGTAAATCGTGTATTGTGACTGTGCCGGATTCATTTCTTGCTGAAACAAACTACATCAACAATATCCAAACCGTTTATTTCAATACATATATACATTGAATTACTGATCATATATATAGAAATAAAACTGCATACTTTGGTTCTAAGTTTACGAAGCTCCACTTGTGTAAACTGGCTCTGCAGCCATTGATCTTGAACAAAGACACCCTCAAACGTAGACATCTTTCAGTCTTTTCTTCAATCCACAAAATCTTGAAATATACCCAAAAGCAATTACCTTATAAGCATAATTTACAATAACCAAAATGAATCAATGTCTAAAACTTTCGATGCACAGTCATTCAACAAAAAGCAACAATACGCCTAGAGGGTTTTCAGGATTGCTTATTAAAATCGCTTATCGTGTAACTATTTATGAATAAAACTTTTTTGAATCAGCAAGTTAAAAATGTTTATTACAAAAAGCACACAAATTCTTTCACTTGTTACACCATTTTATAAAATCTCGAAAATATGTAAACAACCATCAAACAAAACTTTGGCATGAATTACAAATAATCCATATGTATCAATGTCTAAAAAGACCAATGCACATAATAATTCCACAAACACAACACAATTATCATCATAAACAAAAAAATAAAAAAACACTGCAAGATGGTTATTTTACCATCAAGAATCACATAATTCAAAATGTGAATATGGAAAAAGATAAGAAAACCTTTAAAAAAGATTGATCATGGATCATGAAGAATCCATATTGAAGAAGAAGCAGATGTAAGGTTGGTGATACATTGGTTTTGTTGTTATTTTTTTGTGAACGGAAGAAGATGGATGGGGGTGTGCATACAAAATGGAGATAAATTCGCATTGCCTATAGGACCAACGTAAACTTGGGAAAATTAATTTTTTTGTATTATTTTCTCTTAACAATGGTACTTGCTCATATTGAGTGAATTCCTTAACATTTTGAGCACATTATAGAACTAGTCCCTGATTTTTAAGGCTCCGAAACCATCCAATGGAGCGTTAACAAACCGAAAAACCAACAAACTTGTCCCCAACCATGGTTTTACGTGGATTTATGCTCTAGTGTCATGTTTGAAACGGGTCGATGGACGACACCAAAGGGCAAAGGGTCGCCTTTCAGTTTTTTGAAATGGTGTTAGGTCAGACCAAGCAGTTATCATATTTCTTGATGTTAACTTTGTCTTAAAGCATCATGATATCACATAAAGAATTAAACACATAAAGAACACAATATCAAATGTCTTTTCCTAGTGATGAACTGTAAAGTTTAAACATATATGTTCAACAAAATCATGTATATTTAATTATAGTGCTTCTAATTAATAGTGACTTCTAAGTGAAGTCAAAACATATTTCCCTATAATTAATTAGAACAATCACTTGATAGAAGTTTAAGCATGATGTACTAAACATATAGTATATCAAAATCCTACAAAATCATTCTGTTGTGCTACCACATGTTCCAAAGACATATACATGCAACAATAACAATAACAATAACAATAATAATAATAATCTTAATAGACCAAGTAAAAATTATACAACAAAAATTACCTCAAATCCTCATCAGACAAATTTCAATATCAATCAATGAAATACATAATAAGATATTAAAAGAATGGTTTTTGTTCTTCAAATTTAATCGATACTTCGTAGCATCCTTCAAACATATCCCAATTTGCATATCTTACAACAACGCCACGAATCCAGCCGAAACAACAACCATCATCAAACATCTCCACATGCTCAACCCCATAATCCTGTTACTAGACGAAGGCGACGATGACTTTGCAGCTGAACCCGACCCTTTACCATCTGCATCGGGAGCATCAGCGACAGGAGCAATGTCAGGAACTGGTGCTGGAGCCGGTGCTGGCGGTGGAATATCAGTTCCAAAGATGGCTTCAGGCAACAGCACTTTGTTCACTTGGTAAATCGCAACAGGATCAGTCGAATGCACACTGCTGCTAACTTCTGTGTTGGTCCAACCCGACCCAATATGCACTGTCCCCATGGGATCAGTGAAGTTCAAAGTGTAAGAACCACCAGCAAGTGTATTAATAGGACCTGTACCGCTAAGGTTCTTGAAGTCCGACAGCGAGTAGTAATGAGGCAACGCGTGGAAAAGACAAAGTTGTTTGAGTTGATCAGCGGTTAAGTTTGATAAAGATGGTTTTTTAAGGTTAGCAAAGGCTTTATCCTTTGGTACAAAAAGTGTGATGCCTTCATCTGTGTTGTTGGCTTGATTTTGTAGGGTTTCAATGACTTTGGTTTGTTGGAGGTATTTAAGGAAAGTGGAGAATGGGCCCGCTACGCTTAGGAGGTCCGTGAGGTTGACATAGTCGGGTGCTGGAGCTGGCGCTGGAGTTGGGGTTAAGATGATTGGGGCTGGTGGCGATATGGGTGTTGCTGCTTGTGTATATGCAAATAAAAGTGTGGTGAAACATATGTAAATCTTGACGGAATTCATGGTCAATATCTAATTTGGAAATTTTAATGATTCACTAATCCTGCAAAAACCATTTGAGTATTAGATCCAAAATACAATAAACTAGAACATAGCATAGCAGTGATAATTATTTAACAATATTAAAAATAGTAATATTTAGGAAGTGCTATTATGAGATTATTAGATCTCATGAACTTGGTCTTCATGTTTGACTTTTTGCAAGTCAAATTTGTAAGTTTTTTACTTCCAAATTTGGAAAACTGGTCTAATTTTCAGAGTAACACAGTTGCCCGAATTTAATGATACAAAAATCATTACAATGTGAAATTTGATGGTGAAAAATAAAATGGTCTTAAGACAGAATTAGATTATATTGACTTTCTAGAGTTTGACTCCAGTTGAGTAAGTAGTACACTAGTACAAAACTACAAACTACAAACTACTTAAGGATATCATGTTTAAGAGCTGTAAATTACATAACTACCCTCTAATTAGAACATATATCTTGCAATAGACAAGGACATAAACCTAGAAAATATTCTAATTATAGAAATAAACACCACATCTTCCAAGACCACTTTCTAAATATGCTCAAAAACATCACAACCAAATTAAGAACAAACCATCTTTTCAAGAAAACAGATCTACTAGACCAATTTAATGTAAAATCTACAAAACATCACAACATAGTACATTATATGAAACCAAAGATCTAAGATCTCGTCTTTGTCAAGAAACAACAAGAACATAAAGTAGCTAAAATGTGGAATGTACTTGATACAGATCTAAGATCTAATAAAAGCAAGAATTAGTAATAAAAAGCAAAACCCATTTCATATAACAAGGCAAAATGCATAATGTAATGATGAAGTTATTTTCGAGAAAATAGACTGACCTTTGAAAGAAGTAAGTGAGATTGGGATAATAAGCAGTTGAGAGTGGAGTGTATGAGAGTATAAATAAGATGGTTTTTTTGTTTAATAATTATTGGATTTGTTGTTAATAGTGGCAGCTGGTACAAGTCATAAGAGTAAGCAAAAGATAGCTGTTACGGTGGAGGGTGTGGTCATGCATTTTTCTTGGTTACATTAGTTTTAGTTTTGGCTAATGATTTGTACACTCACTTTTTTTATTCGCACACTCTACTTTATGCTATACAGAGTTGTACAGTTGTTATATGCTGCATCTCCAGTTTATACACTGAAGTGTACGAATCAAAAAAATAAATGTACGAATCAACACTCATTAGTTTTATATCAACTTTTTCTTTCTTAAAATTTTTTTTTTTCAATTTTCTCTCAATCACTTCCACACTTTCTTTCTCTTTCAAAAAGTTCTTTTATATTTTTTATCTTTAAAAATACCCAAAAACTCGAATACCCACTCACACCACATTCAAAAAATAGTTTCTCTCACTTTAAAATCACAACCTCTCTCTTCAAATGCATACGGGACTCAAGTCCCGCTTGGATATAAAATTTACTTTTCCCGAAATGCAAAGCGGGGGTTTTTGTTTTTCTCGCTAGGGAATCCTCTTTTCCCGCTCCTTTTGCTTCATCACACCCTTTACACTTAGCTTGAGTATTCTAGTTAAAAAAAACAAACTAGTTTGGGTGTTTTTTTTTATTTTAAATATGAGTTTTTCTAACTTGTGCTTTATGAGCGCAAGTTAAGCACAACAAAAGTATACAAAAAGTACACATGGACTCACATAAAGTACATTTGTCTGTACTTTTATATGGATCCCTATGTACTTTTTTGTGGGCCCCTGTATACTTATGTGTGCTTAACTTGTGCCCCTAGGGCACAAGTTAGAAAAACCCAAAAAAAATCGTTCCAATAAGATTGTTATGTTCGTGAATTCAATATTCATTGCCCTTTCTAAATGGTTATAGGACTAGGGCCCTACTAGCATCATCGGCCGATGTCACAACTTTCTTCACAAGCCGGTCTTGCAAACGACTAACTTGTGCCCAAAATCGTCCCAATACGCGTTATAGAGACATTTTAAAGATGACGCGTCGTTTAGAGGTGAAGACTCGTCTTTGCCTTCATATTACACCCAGCCTTAGTTTAGTAACTTAGAAAAGGTCTTTTTTTTAGTTTTAGTTTTTAAGAGATACGTATGTTAATATTTAGGTTTGGGTTCGGTTGTAGAAAACATTATTTGATTTTCTCTTTTTAATTTTCAGAGAAAAGGAAAGGCTTTGTCTCTAGAAAAGTGTTAGAAGTATATATAGTGATGCGGTGATTGTAACATCGAAGTTTTACAACCTCTTAGATAGCGTACTACCTGTTGTAGTGTAGTATAGGTAAGATCGATGGAAACCCGTTCTCTAGGAGAATAGTGAGGTAGGTTCGTAGAGCATGACAATTTGATCTAAAGACGGGAAACAAGTATTCTTGGTATTTTTTTGTATTTAGTTAAATAGCAATTAAAAATCACGTTTTGAGAAGATTTGTTTTACACTAATATTAACCTAATAATGCAAGAAAAATTGATAACAAGAAAAGTATAGTTTTAATGCAAACTATGAAATGGGAAAGCGTATTTATCTAGGGTGCAGTACTCCTTACTAGCTTCTAATTCTACCTATTGATTAATTGAAGGCTCGAAATTCCTAATTACCAATCATGTGGATTTATTAATCATGATTTTATGCCACTAATAGCCTAATGTGCCCCCGGTACAGATGGATTCGACACATCTATAACTATATAGCACGCATAAAATAACCAGTTCTAACTAAAGGGACTTGTAGATTAACTTCACGTTACGGATGGACAATTAACTTATTACTCAAGTATCTAGTTAGTTGCTTTAGCTAATGTTTAAGATTCCCTAATGAGTTTTTAACTACCTAGCAAACACATGCAATCAATCAAAGAATCAATAGGCAAATAGAATTATACACTAACAAGTTTCATGCAATCCTAGATAAATACTAAGTGCTTTAGCCTAGCCTAGCAATCAAGAATGAAGCATACATATAATCAAAATAAACAATATACATGACTGAATGATTAAACATACACTTATCTTGACGTTATATGGTGTTTAAAATGCTAGAAAAGAGTAAAAACATCACCAAAATTGTCTAGGGTTTAGCTCCCAATAATTGCACACCAATTATGAAAACAATGCAAAATTATATATAGATTTTTTACTCTCATGTCGTTAGCTTGCCGTCTTCGATTATGGTTTATTTTTACTGACTTATTAAGACATCATCATGTCTTGGGTGTGACGGCGTCAAGTGATGGTTGTGACGACGTCACCAAGGTCGTCTTAGCACACTGATCGGTCGTAGAAATTTGCAAAACTCATCTTTCTGGGCACTTTTGGTAACGACTTCTGACATGTCGGTCACAAACTTGAAACTTTGTCTTTTTCATCCGTTCTTCGTCCAAATGAGCCCAAATCTTGTACGTTTCCTACAAATCTTGTACACTTGCGATTTGCTTGTCTTCAAGTAAATAGGCTTTTAACTTAGACATTAGTACAAATTAGGGGGACATGTAGCATTAGTATAAAACTAATTCATGGCAAAACTCATTTAACAATACACTTTTTACATTATTCAGAACGAAAATATAAAACTAGCACCTCACATAATAAGTGTTTGGATCGTAGACTCATGCAAATCGGACTAGACATTACTATGAGATTCATTTAGTGTGTTTTGAATCCATAAATGAAATACATTTCATTCTAAATAGGTCCATAGTTGCTTATCATAGAGGGATACCGAGATAAGTTGAACAACTATTGTGAAAGTTATGATACTGCGGGGAGCGTATCAAGTTTCACATGCATTATGCGAAAAAAGTTTTTGGACGTGACCAAGATCGATAAGAGACTACATGTATTAATCAATTAATGGCATTATCAAATTGTGGCGTACTGTCCCAATGACGGGTGTTAGGTTATTTAGCTTTGTATTTCACTGGGTTTTGGCTTAGTTTCCAGTTACTGCGTGAAAATGTTGTATGCTAATGATGGATTCAATGGGAGGTAAGCAAAAATGATTTAATGATTGAGATGGAAATTCACAACTCCGAGTTGAAATAGACTGGAGACGATATTTTTCCAAACCCCTTGTATTGAGATGATTTGTGAGAGCATAACCATGCGACAAGTGTATGAGAAAACTATTGGAGGAAAATCATTCACGATAATAAGAAAGGACAAAATTATTGCGAGTTTAACATATCCATGCCTAGTACTTTCAAAAATATCGCAACGTGCACAGGGATATAGTCATATACCTAAACTCAGTTAAGGTGTTGTTGGAGTTTTTGTAAATCACTACATGGGTATTGAAACGATTTCTGTGAGCTGGGTACCTCAATGTTTTGCTAGTAACCTCTTGGTACTGTGAAAGTGGTTCTCATGTTGTTGTTTTGCATACGTGGGAGTTGAAAGAATTATGTGCATTACAGCAACATCCAAAGCAGACACACTTGAACCATTACCCTTTTTCTTTTTCTTCCTTTCACCTCCTCCTTCTGAATCCAAAAACCCGCTTTCATCATCAAAACATGTACATCCAAACAACTCAAGAAGAAACTAGCAGCGTCTTATCTTTAAATAAACACATAACACCCTAAACAGTTAGGGTTTTGAACCAAACAACACCTTAATTCACATGATACAAATCCAAACAGACGTAATGATGTTATATAGAAAGTGCATACATAATAAAAACAGCGAAAACAACTAATGCAACACAAGAAACCCTAGCGAACATATATGAACAAATAAAAAACCCTAAAAAGCGATTTTCAGAAAAAAAAACCCTAAAAGCAATCAAACCCCGACTTAATTTTGTAACAGACATCGAAATAAAAAAGAATTGTTGCTAGAACATGAAAGAAGAACGAATAGGATTAAAATCGATTAGGGGTTGAGAAGAAATTGTGAATCGCCTAGGTCACCACAAGAGTTGGGAGGTTTTTTTTAGTGGCCAGGCTACATAATGAGTTTTAATTTGACAATATAAAGTTAGTGTTTTATTTGTGGATTGTGAGCTTCTTACCCGCATTGAAGTTGGTTCATATAGGAACTGCAATAGGCATTGCTGCAAATGCTCATGAAGAAGCTCGAGACAGGGAGTGGCAATGAAAGATGAACGACATTAACTCGATGTTAAAGAAATGTACAGTCCGCGACCCTCTGGGTAGTTGGATATTGTCATATCATTATGAATATTTGGATTAGATACGCTAATTTCATCTTGTATATTTGATATGAATGATGACATTTCGTATTAGATGTGCTTAATTTTGAATGATCCTTTGTATTTATTGGTTTTGTTAGTGCAAATATTACGATATTTAATCTATACAGTCTCGTTTGTTTTGATTGATGACAAACATGTAACTTGTAATACAGAACGTAAAATGTACAAGTTACTTGTACTCACATTTTGTCTCAACATACATTCAACACCTCTCGATGTCTCAAGTCCTCGTATGTTACAACACAGGTTCGTACATGTTTGTTATGTGACATTATGATCAAACCCATTAACAAATCATTTAGAATGTTTAAAATACATTTAGAGTCACTAAGTATTTTAATAGGTTAACCATTCTATTTCGAACCTCATTTTACATTTTGCATTCACAAGTATTTCATACAAATACTAAAGTTTACTTACACTTGACAAAATATATTTTATTTTGACAAGCACTCAACTAGGTATTTTATTTTACAAAAGGTAACTAGACATTTTATTAACTAGTTACATATTACATTTTACAAGTTTACTTTGATAAACTTTTTAATCTAAAATAGAAATACATATTGCATCATGGCATGCATGATCTTTGTAATCTCTAGAAGATTTCATAGAATATTTTGTTTAGATTTGGACTCTACATAGCTTACACAATCTTGGATGGATTTGGTTGACTTTGATAAGATTTTGTTATCTTGCTGTCAGACCCCCACGGTACCAAAATGGTACACGGGCGGAACCCTTTTTAGGGTTCCGTGGTCCGTGGACGCTCCTGTCCATTTTGGCTATAAATAGCAAGCCAAACCAAGTTGTTTCACAATCCCTTCAACACACTTTCTCTCTACCCTTCTTGCATCATTTAGATATGTAGATAACAATGTAGAAACATACATTAATCTCCCTCACCATCACATGATCATAATGCTTCTAACATTCATCTTTGTTGTAAGCATACTCTACATCTTGATCAACCAAGGAAAGCTTGGAGATCTAGCCATCTCCACTCACCACAAGCTGAAGATCTATCACAACAAGTTTAGGGAACTTGTGATCTTCATCATGAAGGCTTCCTATCAATGGAAGTTCATTTACAAGTAGTTATTCATATCCATTAGACATTTGTGTCATGGATCATTAGTGTAAACATCATTGCATCATAATAACACTTTCACCAAACTAGATTAGATGGTTTATGTGTTTGTGCCATAAAACACAAGGTTTATTATGTTGGGCCATAAAACATATTGGGAGTGGTTGTACCCTTGTAAAAGAACTCGACATCTAGCTTAGTGTCGGAAATATTGTATAAGCGACGTTAGGTTGGTTCTACCTCGAACTAGAACCCGGTATTTAGCTTTGTACCGGAAAAAGTGTTAGCGACGATTGTAAGGTTTTCTCCGCCGAGAAGGGAGCTTGTTGATTTAGTGAAGTAACTCTCGAGTTGGGTACTCGGGGAGTGGAGTAGGGCGGAAAGGAGATCCGTGACCGAACCACTATAAATCCTCGTGTTCGGTTTGCACTTTCCTTTCTTTATCTCTTTACTTTTATAGTTGCACTATACTATTTCTTGTGATGTGGTTTGATGTTAATGCTTGTGTGACAACATGGTTTACTATGCTTTACATTGGTCACAAACAATAATTGGAACTTTCATATTATAACAAGCTTCATAAGCGATTTGATACTAAAGATCTAAAGTTTTTAAACGGTAACGTATTCACCCCCCTCTACGTTTCCACAGGTTTCATTTAAGCTATTTTATATAACTTTTAAGATTACTTAAATGTGAGCTTTAGTCTGTCCAGCTATTTACCTTTTTCCGGTGTTATTCTAAAACTATCTTTGACAGAAATGTGACCCTTTACCATCTACAGGTTACTGACGGATTTTTGATGGAATTACTGATGACTTCCGATAGATTTCCGACTGAAAAACACCAACAAAATTCCATACATACTCTTTTATCGTTGTTTTCGACAAAAATTCTTGCAGGTACTAATTACCGACCATAGATTATGCCACAAACTATTTCCCTCACAAATCCGTCGGAAACCACTTATACTGAATGATTTCTGATAGAAACGAACAGTTGTGTAGTTGTGACATTAAGCTAATGAGATTCATGTTCACTTCCACTAATATTGCATAAAATGATAAACAAATTCAATGGATATGCCATAGGTGAATTCAATTAATTGTATGTTCCTTTGGATCTCAGTATACAAAAAACTTGACTCAAGAGATGCGAATCAAAGAAAAAACAAAAAACTATGTGATAAAGACATGCGTAGCAACGTTTGAGCCGATGATTTAGAGTATATTTAACAACTTTCTCAGGGTGTGTTTGGTACATGCTTATGGGAATAATGGAATGACATTGAAATTCATAGAATATGTCTGGTTGATAACTATAGGAATCAATATATGAATGCATACCCATAGACTCATAGTAGTGGAGGGAGGTACCTTTGGTATGTCATTCCAGTGGGCCCTATTGCTTTTTCTTGTCCACCACATATATATCACGTATTTAAATTTCTCCACCACATATATATCAAGGATCATTTTCAATCAAACTCAACTTATAGAAACCAAACAACACTTTTGAAAGAATTATACCCATTCATATTACACTTTGTAGTCAAACTTATACCTATAGTGATTCCGTAAGCATACCAAACGCACCCTTAGTTTCAACTAGTAATGCTCTTTTATAGAAAATTTTCTTCTACCATAGTCTTTTAGGGCTATGTTTAAAAAATTCTCACATGTAAAAATTGTTTGTACCTTTAGGATAACTACAAATTTAAATGCTCTCAACCAACTAACTTTTCCACTCTTATTTCATGTTTTTAAGTTTGAAAAAGAACCCTTAGAGGTTAGAGCTACAACTAACTTTTTAGTTTTCCTATTTTCTTTTTCTTTTTTATATTTATTATTTTTATTTTTATTTTTTTATGTAATGTTTTTATGTTAACAAAATTTTGTTACTTTAATTAATATGTAGTCTTTAATCGAATGTGAAGTTTCTTAAACAAGTAAATCAGTCTTTCTAGCTTTGGTACTACGAGCAAAATGTAAAATGTGGTTCATTGTTATTTTCAGCATTGTTTCATCCAAGTTAAAGTCATCCATGTTAGAGTTAACTTTAGTTGTAAAGTTTCAATATCTCAAATATAAGACCATCCGTAATGGATGCGGTCGCCCTTGCGGTCAACCGCCCCCCAAAACACGTCCCTCTCCCTTACAGCAGCTCTCCCCGGACGCGTCCCTCTATGAAAAAAATGAGCACTTGGTCGTTTACACGACCAAGTCCTCTCCTCTTGTTGTGTGTTTGTGTATTTTAATTGCTTTTGTGGGGTATTTTTGTGTTTAAGTGAGGTATGTATTTGATAGTGACCGCGGTCGCCTTATTACACTAACTTAATCATGAAAATGTTGTAATGAATTGGCGCTGATGTGACATTGATGTCTGCGATTATCTGCGATTACCATTACATGTGGCCTAAGTTCATTCCTACTTCAAAACCAACAAATGGGTCAATGAATTTCTGTAACATATGCATGTAGGGTTTTGGAGCGATAGCGTCCACCTACAAGGACAAAACTAGAACACAAAACGACCAGGTGCACTTAAAATAAACTAAACAATACTACAAACAGGGTGCATTTAAGAAAAATCGAGGTTTTTTTAACAAAATTAACACTACGCCACAAAAATCCATAGGTGTCCCGGGACCCTCCGGGATACACCCTAATTCCGTCACTGTCCACCTATAAATGTATCGTGTTGCATTGTAGTTTTAAAATGCCAAGTCAAAACCCAACTTGATTATGCAGTCTTGGATTTGAGCTGATTAAACCATGCAATTTCCATGTTTGTGTATGTATTTTACATTCCTTCATTGGTGTTTACACAAAAAATCAATATAAAGTTTGGTAATTCAACCAACCAACGAACAAACAAAACATAGTTAGTCTTTTTAACATGCGAGGATTGAAATTAAGTCTCTAAAGTTCAAACTAGAAACTAAAGCCTTTTGTACAATAGTATGTGTGTTATCCATCAACATAGAGTTCATGCCTCGCTGAAAGCATTTTTTAGATATGTATAAATCTAAGTGTAATAAGGAGAAAACACTCGGTCGATCTCCTCATGAGGACTAGTCCCATTCGGTCTCACTTATCACATATTAGCATGGAGGACGCGTCCCCTGGGGACGAAATGTAGAAGAGGGTCGGCCAGGCGATCGACTTGTGTGTTTGTTTGTGTGTGTGGGTATTTATTTAAAATGTATTTTTATAGTGTCGGTCTTCTTGTTAGATTAAGTTGATCATGAAGTACTTTAGGTGAGAAAAAACAGAGATGACAAAAGAAATGTAAGTCACTTGACGGTCCTTATCACACTTGGGGTATGTTTGCTGATGCTGGTACTGGCGCTATTGCTGGAAAAAATTAAAATTGTAGTTTTTTTTTTTTTGTAATGATGTTTGGTAAACTAGCTGTACTTTTAGATTAAAAGTATAAAATGACATAATTTGTAAAAAATAATATCCAGAATCTTTTAAAATATGTTTTTGAGAACTTATTTTTTAGGAACTTATTTTTTTTTAAAGATAATCCACAATCTTTGTCACTCAAACAAAAATTATATTTTTAATAAAGCTTACTTTTTAATAAAATAATTTTTAGCATTCATAATCTTTCACAATCTCTCACGTCAAATATGCCCTTAGTTTAACTTCCTTAGAGCTCTAGGTGTCATGGCTAAGCTCTCATCTTCATTCGGGGCCCACGGGTGCCAAATCACCATAACAAACCTCCACAACAAACCTCAACTTACTCATTTGGGGCCCACCACTTACAACTTTTTTTTTCTTCAAATTTTCAAATAAACTAAATTTATTTCATTAATAATTAAAATACAGTAACAATATAATAATAAGAAAAAATAAATACGATACGTAAAAAAAAACGATACAGGGAAAAAGAAAAATACAACACATACTAATAATAAGAAACCTAAAATTTTTACTAGTCATCTCTTCCGGCATATCTTCATTCTTCTTTCTTGCCTCTTTCGGATGATCTTTGCTTTTGCCGGGTCAGAAGTCAAATTGGGATCTAGCATGAGAAACTTCATCTCTAATGCAACAATTTCCTTCTCTCGCCTCGCCTCGTAACAAGCCATTTGAACGTCGGCTTTTTGAGCATATTTTTCGGATAATTCTCCCGAAAAAGTACTCGATTGACTCCCACCGGAGCTCGCAGCGCTCGACGTTGAAGTCGACTTTTGTTTCTTTGGGGCTCGACTCTTTCTGCCGTCATCTCTTTCAGGACGAGGTCGTTTGTCCAGGCCGAATATATCCTCGAGACATGTAGTGTCAATCGGATCTTCCGCATCCCACTTCGGGTAAATTTTCAAAATCTCCCAAGCGTGAACATACCCGAACTCCTTCCCACCAAAGCGTTGCTCAAAGTTCAGTTTCGCATTCTCGAGATGATCGTGGTTATTTTCACCACTTCGACGCTGCAAATGTTTGTAAATAGCGTTGAATTTTTGGCAATCACCGTTAATCCTCGACCATTTACCCGTGATCATATTTTTGGTACGATGGTTATCGATAGTCTGATCATTGAACATCTCCATAATGTCGTTCCAAAAGAAATCTTCGGAACGGTCATTTCCCATATCTCAATCTAACCTTTCTTCAACCTTGTTCCACTTCCTCCTGTCTGCCTGGCCTACGACTTCCACATCTTCGTCATCGTCTGCGTCCAAATCCACAGCTTGTTTTGATTTTTTTGCCTTCGTCTTTTTCCCTTTGGCCGGTTCACGTGCTTTTGGTACTTACAATTGTGAATCGGACAGTTGTGATTCAATTTGGGGAAACATTTGAGGTTGTGACGGGTTAAAAAACTGTGGAGGTTGTGACGGGTTAAAAAATTGTGGTGTCGGAAATCGTCCGGGGTAACTTGCGAATCCTTGTTGAAATGCATATTGTTGGTTAAGAAATTTTTTTTGGGGAGATTGGTTGGAATTTTGCGAGGAGGGGGTGGACGGGTTTGAAGAACCTCCGTAATGTGGTGGGTTTGAATTTAGTAGGTTCGTGAAATACCCTCCGTCATTCGGGTTTTGAGACATTATTTTTTTTTGAACTAGAGATATAGAAAGTATATAAAAGTTGGTTGAATTGTTGTGAGAAAAATGGTGGTTTATGGTTTGTTATTTATAGGGATGTTAAGTTTGTTTGTTTTTTTTTTTTTTTTTTTTTTTTTTTTTTTTAAAAAAAGAAGTAAAAACTATCAGTTAAAAAACAGAGAGATTTTTGTCAAAATTAATTTATCCGTTTGGTTTTGTCAGACACTACTCTTCGTTGTGCAGACGAAGAGAGGCTCCACGACGAAAGACGACGAAGAAAGACGGTATGGCGGCGAGGCTTTCAGCGTGACAGCGAGGAGGACAACGAGATCGACACCTTATCCTCTTATAATTGTGTCATGGTCAAATGATTCTCACAATGTCTTTATTACTTTAACTTCTTTTATTTTTCTTCCTCGTGAATCATGTTTCTTAATAAAAGATGATTTACCCTTTAACAAAATTGGATACCCTCAAGGTGGGCTTTCTCGATCAAAAATCTCTTTCTGTCTCAACTAATATACTTATTAAACTCGAAATACATCAAATAAGTTAGAAGTGTCCAATCTTGCACTCTACCCTACCAACGTCACAAAATCTTCACATAAGTTTCTCTTTCATCGATGGATGGTAGAATGTGTTTCCTTTTCACTTGTTCTTGAGGATTAACAATCCAACGGCCAAAGGACAATTTTCACGCTTCGATATATAAAAGTACATAACAAACCTAAATATTTCTAAATCGCAAGAATGAGGTATGAGAAAAGAGAAATGCTAGAACCACATAAGAAACCCACAAAAAAAATTCACACGCGAATGTGTCAGACAGTAATTGGTCTATTTTGATTTACTTTCTCTCTCTTCTCTATGATAAGACCAATCACTGCCTGACACCTCCACGTGTGAATTTTTTTTGTGGAACTTTTATGTGGATTTAGCATTCCTCATGAGAAAAATAGGATATACATATATCCGAGAATAAAAAAACCTTTTCTTTTTGTCCTTCTAAACCTCACTTTGATACATTTTTATCTAATCTTTTGGGTATTTGTGTTTAAGTGATTTAATAACACGATTATAGCACAATGTTATGATATTTTGATATATTCCAAATAAAATCATTAAGGTTATGTCTGGTATTTGAATTTATTTTGTACAACTTTCGACTAGTTTCCATTTAAATGAGACATATCTACTTTTCTCTTGTGGTTGTAAGTTGTAACATAGAACTTCCTTCCAAATCACATTCTACACAAGCACTAAATTAGAAGTGTCAATAAATAAAACACAAATGCTGAAGACATACATATAACATGTTTGACTTCATGTTAATAAAAAGCTTAAACATAAGCATAAAGGAAACAAAATCAAGATCTGAGGAGGTAGACATGTGCAAAAGCATTAATATGTGGGGGGTTAAAATAGTAACAAAATATTACTCCGTATAACAAATCACAAACATTAAATTTGCTTTTATAAATAGTATTAGACGAATAACCGCGCAAAGCGGCAGTGTATAGCGGCAAATAATTAAACTTGTTAACTTGTGATTATGGTAAAACCTTTGATGTAACCCTTTTTTTATAGAACCGGTTGCAAGTGTGTGACCCTAGACAAATACCCGCGCAAACAGCATTTTGTAAGCCAATTGATAAAGAAATATATGATGTTAATATTATGGTACAAGACTTAATTTTGTTGTCATATTATGTTTGTAAAATTCAATTCTATGTCGTTCAAAAAGTTTCTAGCCGTGTTTGTAAGTTTAAATTCATTGTCAAAGTTTTCATTATTAATAAGGGGTAAGAGTTATTTATGTTATTTATTTTAAAGGGTATTAAAAAGGTATTCAAAGTTTCTATTAATAAAATTTATTCATTAAGATGTATATAAGTTAATTATTTTAAGGAGTATCGGGGGAATCAACTTAACTCTTTTTTTAAAATTTTTAAATTTTTAAGTTTTTAAAAATAGACAAATTTGTTTTATGTAAAGATAGAAATGAAAAACATGCGAGTTTGGCGTTTTATAGGAAGGTGCGATGGTTATTTTTCACCAAAACCAAACCTGTCGGTGCCACTGTGCCAGGATGGAAAAACCAAGGATGAAAAAAAGATTAAAAAAGTCGTATGTATGCTACAAGGTGTTTTTTTATATGTAAACCATATAATTTTAACATATGTGACGTCTAAGTTAAACAATAATTGAGACAAGTTAAGTTTTTAAGTAGTCTTCGGAAATATGTTTGAGTGTTTCTGGCTTTTTAAATTATTTAATGAAGAAATTTCGGTCAAATTTTAATTATAGTTTTTATGTCATATAAATTCATACCTCCTTCCGACGGTATATATTGTATATTGTTGTTGTTGTTGGTGTATGGTCATATAAAAACTATTGTGGTTATAAGCTTAGCATAATAGTTGTTTGTGAAATACAAAAATGTAGACAGCAAAAGTGTTAGGTAGATTAATCAGCCGATATGTTCTTTAACATAATCCCAACCATTTATGTAAATTGTTTAATATTTCGAATAAATAATTTGTATCAATAACTTCTATATTTATCTGCATTTTAAGCTCATCATTTATCTATTGAGAACATATACTTCACAGATGTCCCCATACAAGCAACATAAACCACTTTAGTTGGATTAATTTATAAAAGTTAACTGCATTCGTTTCATCTTTTCTAATATTGAGTGTTCTAACGACATAAATATTAATTATCTAGTTACCGTTGAAAATATTCTTTTTTACAAGATTTCAATATGTATGATGAAGTCTGTGTAACAAAGCTACTTTCAATTTCCAATTTTTAATGAGTGTGGTGGAGATTACATGCACAATTTAATTCTTTTTGGAGTTGGGCCGTTGGCCCCATCCTGCCTTATGTAGGAATATATCATAGCTAGTCATTGACCCAGTCCAACACTGGCCTTTAAGGCCCAACCCACCTTGACAATTTGAAGTTTTGAACAAATTAAAAGGGCAAAGTTGTTATGATTCAGATATTAACATGGATCGTTTCTATATCGGTTAGTTCCAAAACGTAGAACCGGACCAGGATTGAAATTTCCTACTGTAATATCATAACATTTGATAGGGCATTGTCGTTCTATTGAAAAACAACTCTGAGGGTGCTTGGGTTGCTTATCTAAAGTATGCAGCAAGCAATTGAAAAAGCAATAGGAATGCAGCAAGTAGTGGAGAAATAAAATGGCTGGTTAGGGTTTTTGGGTTTAAGAGTGTGTTTTTGGTGGTGGATTAGGCTAGGCTCTGATTACTCTATTAGAATTGGTAAAAATCTCATGCTCAATTAGTATTAATGATCAAATATAAATACATCACAAGTATTGCACAATAAGATAACTTTTTTTTTGAACGGCGAAATTTTATTAACTAGCAAGGAGCTAGATCAAAGACATATTACAAAGAGATTAAATGAGGGTTCTTATGCCAAGCCTCCCAAGACAAATCCCATTTACATCTATTTTTACACCAAAGAAAAGACAACGACATAATATCATCAACAATCATCGACCGAGCAGGAGGCTTATCATAAAAAATGAGACGATTCCGAAACACCCATAGGGACCACCAAGACACATAAAAAATACCTTCCAATAGCTTCTTATTGTTAGAAGCAAGCTTAATAGAGGAGAACCATTCGTCCCAAGTAGAGAAAGAAGAAAAAGTCTGCCCATCGAGATCCCAACGACTACAAATACGCCTCAAGACGGATTGAGCCATGTCACACTGAAACAAAATATGATGCGTATCTTCCACAAACAAACCATAAAGCGGACAGTTGCTAGACTCCATATGAACCCCTCGTCTGATAAGATTCGCCCTAGTTGGAAGACAATCCCGCCTTGCTCTCCATCCAAAAATATTGATTTTAATTGGAACGTACTTTACCCATTTAGTCGGCTCAAACCCTGAAGGTAACATCAAATCATCAATACTATTCCGAATATCTTTCACTCTAAAGATACCATCTCCAGACACATTACAAATCCATCTATCATGGGAATTAGACAAAATAACTAAATCTATATAAGATCGAAGATCATTGAGCTGAACAGTTTCTATTCCCCCACGAACAGGTCTTCTAAAAGATAAATCCAACTGAGAAGCCATTTTTGCTGCTACAATGATGGTTTTGTCCATCTCCAACTTAAATAGACGAGGGAATTTATCACATAAAGCTTTATCGCCTTTCCAAATATCCAACCAAAATCTAGAATTATTACCATCACCAATACGTTTAGAACATAGGTATAAAAAATTGAAACTTGTATCCTTAAGCGATTGCATTTCCCTCAGAATCGAGCACCAATTCGAAGCCAAGTGCACAGAATGAGAGCTGATGTTGGGCCCATAAATCACTTGCATAACTTGAAACCAAAGCGAATCGTCCTGAAAAACAAATCTCCATATCCATTTAAGAAGTAAAGCCCGATTAAGTGCAAAGTAGCTTGAAACACCTAAACCTCCGTTTTTCTTCGAGGCTAACACTTTATCCCAAGAGACCCAAGTAATTTTCTTATCCACGGTGTCTGCTCCAATAAAAAAGTTATTACGAATAGATTCCATCTCCTTTAGCACACCTTTAGGAGCTTTGAAAATAGACATATAATAAAGGGGAGATGCACCAAGAACCGATTTTAGAAGAGTCAATCTACCACCGATAGAAAGAGTTTTCGTCTTCCATTTAGAAAGACGCGACCTTAACTTTGACACCACATCTGCCCAATACTTGTGTCGAGATGTATTCCCACCTATCATAACACCAAGATAACGAAATTGGTTATCCATAATCGAACAACCAATGGAATTAGCCGCTGTCTCAATATCAAGTCTAAGAACACCCACACCTAGAAGTTGACTCTTATGGATGTTAATTTGTAAACCCGAAGCAAGAAAGAAGCACTTAAGAACGTTAATAATGCCCCTTAAATTATCACTTGACCACTCACCGACAATCAAAGCGTCGTCCGCATAGAATAAATGAGATAAAGATATCGAGTTATTAATCCGAATACCTTTAAAAAACCCAACTTCCACCACTCGACTAAACGACAAATGTAGCGATTCCATCACTAGGATAAAAGCAGCGGAGCAAGTGGATCACCTTGTTTAAGCCCGCGTTGGAATTGAAATTCTCTAGATGGACTCCCATTAACCAAGACAGAAGCCTTAGCAAAACAACACAATCCCTGTATCCATTGACACCATGTCGAACCGAATCCAAAAGCCTCTAACACGTCAATAAGATAATCCCAACGGACCGAATCATAGGCCTTTGCAAAGTCAACTTTGAAAAACATCGCTTTCTTATTCTTTCTTTTGCACCAGTTCAAAACTTCATTAATAATAAAAGGACCGTCCAAAATCTGTCTTTCAGAAACAAAAGCGGATTGTGTATTAGAGACTATATTCGGAATAACCATTGCCAACCGAGTAGCTAATATTTTCGTCACTACTTTATATACACATCCTATGAGACTGATAGGACGAAAATCCGTGACAAATTTCGCATCCATTGTCTTAGGAATAAGAGCTATAAATGAAGAGTTGCAACCTTTAGCGAAAGGCCCATTATTGAAAAATTGTTCAACTGCTTCACAAAAATCAATGCCAATAAACCCCCAATATTTCTTAAAGAATTCGAAAGTATACCTGTTGATGCATAATCTGGCGCGGGCAGGATTCAACGACTCTCCTTGGCCGTTAGTCGTCTTCTCGAGCCCTAGTAGACCTGTCAACAAAGAGAACCCGTTAGGAGTGGACCCGAGGCCGTAGCCCCGGGGTCCACCTCCGACGGTCAAGTTAGTATGCGATGTAGCATATATCAAAGTTAGGGTTTTGATCATCATACCTTTAATGAGGAGATCCAGCCATCTATTTATAGGGCATGGATTAGGGTTTAGGCGTAGAGTGGGCCGCATCTGCCGGGCCTGACCCATTCCTGGCCCAGTCCGGACTATACGTCCACAAGCCCCCCAAGTCTAGTATGAGATAGTGCATGGCTATGTTATGCTAGACTTAAGTTCTATTCATGGCCGCGTAGGTGAAAGTGGATCCCGCATGCTGCATCCTGGGTAAGGGCGTACCTTTTGTACCAGTAGCGACGCAGCATGGTGCGACAAAAGACGTGCTTCTGTAGCAGAAGTGCGCGTTGTGCGCGACAAAGAGGTGCGACAGAAGACGTGCTTCTGTAGCATAAGTGCGCGCTGTGCGCGACAAAGAGGTGCGACAGAAGACGTGCTTCTGTAACAGAAGTGCGCGCTGTGCGCGACAAAGAAGTGCGACAGAAGACGTGCTTCTGTAGCAGAAGTGCGCGCTGTGCGCGACAAAGAAGACGTATGCGCATACGGAAACAGTGGTATATATACCCTGGTAGCCCCCCAAGTTTGATGGTGCTACTCGTGTAGGAGCATTAAACTTATTTAATCTGCAAAAAAAAAAAAAAAAAACCTGAATGCAAAGATTAAAAGTATATGCCGCGAATCTCAGCATATAAAACCTAATTAATTGAAACAATAGACAGCACATAGCATGAGAAATATATTGCGCATAGCATAAATAATATTTAGCACATAAGAAAAGTGGCAGTGCGCACCCGCCGTGGGATGCGTACCGACGAAATAATTAATTGTGTTTTTTTAATGTATAAAATAAAAACTCGGATAGATGTACCGTGACCGCGACTAATAGACACAGATAGATTTATCGTAACCGCATAGACTCGAACGTTTGTGGATGATCGCAGATGTTTATACCACGGCCTTTGGTCCAGTGCGCTCATGGCGATTGACTAGCATCGTGGTGTTCGCGCGTACGCGTTCTCTGTGAAGATGTCTGAACGCACGGCCTAATGCGGGTAGATTTATCGCGACTGCGTTGTTCGAGCGCGAACAGGCGTACCAACCGTAAAAACAGTATCTGCGCGAATTAATTCGCGGCTAAAAGATAAAATAGCTCCGATCGTGCATATATTTTCTTAGGTCCGATCGTGCGAGCTAAAAGATAAAACAGGTCCGATCGTGCGGACTTATTCTTGTATCTTATGTAAAGAATTAGTGTCAATTGCGGATGACGTATATCAAAACAATGATATTTACTTATTTTATAATAATTATCATTATTATTTATGCCATAAATATCAAATTGTACGCATAAAACTTGATGCAAAAGATAAAATACCATCCTAGACTTGATGCATAAAACTTGTACGCAGCTAACGTAATAAAACTGTACGCATCTAAAGTGATATTAAATCATTGATTCAGATGCGTCCAATTTAATAAATTGAATAAAGTGTTACCAATTTAGAAATTGATTTCTGCTTTTCGGTAATATGAGAACACGAAACATAGTTTATTCGTGGTCCCACGGATGGCGCCAACTTGTTGATGCATAATCTGGCGCGGGCAGGATTCAACGACTCTCCTTGGCCGTTAGTCGTCTTCTCGATCCCTAGTAGACCTGTCAACAAAGAGAACCCGTTAGGAGTGGACCCGAGGCCGTAGCCCCGGGGTCCACCTCCGACGGTAAAGTTAGTATGCGATGTAGCATATATCAAAGTTAGGGTTTTGATCATCATACCTTTAATGAGGAGATCCAGCCATGTATTTATAGGGCATGGATTAGGGTTTAGGCGTAGAGTGGGCCGCATCTGCCGGGCCTGACCCATTCCTGGCCCAGTCCGGACTATACGTCCACAATACCCATCCGGTCCCGGGGACTTCTTATCCCCACAATTCCAAACCGCCAATCGAATCTCATCACGCGAAACCTTCCTTTCTAAGTCTAACACTTGGTCATGCGACAATCTGTTAGGAAAAGGATATATTATTTTAGGCCCAACAGATAAGGGCTTTTTAAATCGTGCCTCGAAATGGTTAACAAAAGCCTCCTTAACTATTTGTGATTCCGTCTGCCACGACCCGTCAACAAGGACCCCTCTTATCGCTAATTGGGATCGTTTCTTATTAATAATCCCATGGAAGAAGCTCGAATTCTCATCTCCCTCAACAGCCCATCTAACTTTTGATTTCTAAATAAAGTCCGCAGCTTCTTTAACTTTAATTTCATGAAGCTGGCCTTTTAATTCATGACGCCTGGCCAAATGCGTATCTGAGACGTATCCGGAGTCCAACTCTTTATCAATATCACGCAACTCCATTTCAATAACATGCTTAGAACTAGACAAGGAAGATCGTTTATCCTTAATCCAAATTCTAATGATAGATTTAAGTTCTTGAAGTTTCTTCTTAAACTTGATCATTCCATTCGTATCAGAATGAGAAAAAGAACGCCAATTTAGTTCCACTATCTCATCGAAGCCTTCATAACTAAACCAAGAGTGATAAAACCGGAACGGGGTTGGTCCAAAATCCAATTGAATGTCACGAAAAAGAATCGGCCGGTGATCCGATATGTGACGATCAAGACACAAAGCTGTAATAGAAGGAAAAAGAGAAATGATACCATCTGAAACAAAGAATCGATCAAGCTACTCATTTTCATTGCCGACGGATGAGACCAAGTAAACGAAAAGCCCTCCAATTTGACGTCAACAAGCCCCGAAGTGTTAATAAACTGATTGAACACTCTAGCACCAGATTGATTAAAACCTGACCCACGCCTTTCTTCCTTAAAGTGAACTTCATTAAAGTAACCCATGAGAATAACTTCACCACTCCATCTTCCTAACAAAATCAACAAATACTCCCATAGGTCCCTCTTATGAGTCGGCTGTTGTGGGGCATAGATATTTATAAGAAGAACCTTAACATTACACGGAATCCAAGTTCCATACACGGCAATAAAATTATCAGAAATGGTGGCATAGTCTTTCTTGAAAATCGACGACTCCCAAATACATAAAATACCTCCAGAATTACCTAGAGAATCACTATACACAAAGTCATAGTTCGAATTGCCCCACATGAATTTCACATCCATATGTGACATCTTCTCCATCTTCGTCTCTTGTATCGCTATAAAACTAAGCTTATGATTGCTACATAACTCCTTAATCCACTCCTTTTTAGTCTTACTACCAAGACCTTGCACATTGATTGAGAGCATATTCATCGAAAAACCAAGTCATCTCCTTGTTTTCCTATGATATCTTGTATATCCTTTTCACACCCCTCCATAGAAAACCCCATAGCTTGGCCCACCCGAATCATCTCTTCTAAAATACCTAAAACTGAACCACCGTTGGGCTCAACACTTTGTCCTACTGAACCAATGGGATCTTCCATTCTAACCATCTGTGGAGCGTTTAAAATCTCAGCATCTAACTATGGTTACGGATCAATACCCGGCTCTTCAATTGTTTCTCCAAAATCATGAGCCTTATCCAATCTAATCTCAGGACCCACTGGTGAAAAACCAGGAGGGTGTGTTAATGAATGACTCGAAACCTTTGATTCCACATTCGACTTCTTCTTCTTCAACAGATCATAAATCTTAAACGGGTCCTCTGAATTTTGCTTAACCGGTTCTTCAATGAAACACCTATCAGAAGCAGAGCTTTCACCAAAGATAGTTTCAGCAACACCTTCGTCATCACTAGATTTTACTTCTCCTTCTTCCTCTTCCTCTTCTTCACTCAAATACGTTTGTTTTGGAGTGTGCATCTTACTTTGCACAATAAGATAACTAACACGGGCTAAGTAAATAATAAACAATGCATAGGAGCCCTATAGTAAATATTAAACAATGAGCTAATAATAATCATTCTCCTAATAAGTAGGGGCGAGTATGGTTTGGTTTAACTCAGTTTTAGGTTAAAACCGAAACCAAACCGAAAATTGTCGGTTTTGCTTTCTAGAAACTGTTCGATATCTGTTTTATCTAGGTTTGGTTTTTTGTTCATTTACAGTTTGTTTTTTCGGATTTTTAGTTCTGTTTGGTTTAATTGAGGTTTGGTCTTTCCAAGGTTGAAATTTTAATACGTCACAAATTAACACTTTCAAGTTAAAACAATAAAGAAACACATAATGACTTTTTAAAACTAATGATGATAAAAAAAAAAAAACAAAAAAAAAAAAAAAAACACTATAATGTATTTTTGCCACGCCAACCTCCTAAAAAGGAAGAATGTGGCGGTGAGTTCAAACCATGTGGATTAGTCGGCCAAAAGGTCAGAAACCATGATTACCTAAAAAGAAAAGGATTATAGGAGCATGTATTTTGTCGGTATGTATTTTGTCGGTTACTGAACCGTACACTTTGGTTTCTTTAAAATACAAAAACTGAACCATTGATTTTTCAATCGGTTTCGGCTTTTCGATTTTTGTTCCTCGATTTATTTCGGTTTAAGTTCGGTTTTTTGTTTTTATGCACACCCCTAACAATAAGTCCACCATTTTTTTCTTTTCTTAATTGGATTTTTTTCCCCTTTGCATTCGTTGGTATGCTTTTATTCACGAAATGAATCTGAGAAACCATTAAAAGTGATAAAGTCGTTACTCGTAGTTACTACGTTTATATTTCAAAATAATGTACTAATTGGGTCGAAAGGTGGCTATGGTGTTTACGTGGTTACATTTTACTTCTTATTTGGTACCTGTCCGGCTGTCCCTTTATATAAATGAATGTGAACAATTTGGTGAAGTCTATCTAGACTACTACATTTGCTGGCACCAGATCAATGAGCTTGATGATTGGATGCATAATTTTTTAAGGCAATAATACATTCAAAAGTTTGATTAAGGTTGAATGTCTACCAACGCTATTCTGCTCAATTTTTTTTTGCTCCTCCATCAAAAATATTTTTTGCATCAGTGATGCAGTATTAGGCTCAATGGTAGTTTGTGACATCTGGATGGCTTATCGAAGTTCCCTAATCCATGACAGTTTTAGTAAAACAATGAATAAAAATGTTTAAAGCAATGGCTAGGGATGGCAAAAGCACCCGAAATCGATGGGGAAAACCGAAACCCGAACCGGTTAGGTCGGGTTCGCGGGTTTGGATACGGGTTCGGGTAGATATATTCTTTTCTTTTCGGGTACGGGTTCTAGTAATACCCGCCCGTTTACCCGTACCCGTATCCGTATCCGTACCCGTATACCCGAATGTGTACCCGTCTTTTTTGCTAATTAATATAAGGTCCTAATAAGTTTTGAGCTCTTAACCTTGTATAATTTTTTTTTCTACTCTACTCCTTAATAGATTATATCTTGGTAATTACAAACTACAGTATTAAATTAACACTTACGCTTGACGCTTTAATTCTCACAAACATGACACATTAACTCTTTATTCTTCAAACATTATGAATATTGAAGTCGTTTTCTTTAACTTCTAAAAACTATGAATATATTAGGGTGTTTTGGTTTTTTTTTGGTTGAGTTGTACAACGATGATTTTAATTGGGGATAACCGATACCCGCGGAAAAAACCGATAACCCGATGTATAATAATAAATGGGTACCCATCGGGTATTGGGGCGGGTTCGGGTTTTGATATTATAAACGGGTACGGGTTCACTAAAACCCGCCCCGAACCCGACCCGTTGCCATCCCTAGCAATGGCACAAGATAAACTTTTCGATGTATATTTTTAGTTGAATGAACCAAATAATTACAGAGTGTCTTAGATATAAACACTTAATTGAATGATAATGAGGTTTTGCACTCTAATGAAGCAAACTCAAACAAATATTAGAGTTTGCAAGTGAACTCCGAGTCTCTAATTTATCAAGGACAATAACGAGTTCAATTGAGAGTAAGTGCTCTTCTTTAATGTGATATTAAATGCGGAAGATATAACATTTACTCCTACCAACATTCTTTTTATATAGGAGATAAACGAGGATGTAACGTGAGTGTTGTTGAGACATGTCAAACATTTATTGGTGATGTACATATTCTATTAAATGCTTTTATTTTTGAAAACATGACAACCTTGCTTTTTGAGGAACAGTGATGACAACTCTTCCTCACTTTCACAAATTCGTACTTGTCTTTGACTTTCTCGAGGATCCACTTTATCCTGCTCATTTGCTATCTTAAAAAGTCCGATTAAATGTGGATGAGCTATTTTGAGCTAAGCTCTTTTAGTTGGATCAGAGAGCAGGGCATTATCGATCCTTGATGAACCTTTTTCCTTTAGCTTCTAGTTCTTATATATACTAGTTGCCTCCCCATCAGCTCGTATATTTTCAAGTTGTCTTTGACTCCTTGACGATGTCTCTAACGTGAACCTTGCTGAGGTTGCTTGCTGATTTCTTTATCAGCAAGTCTTCTTATACTTAGTATAATTTATGTTTAAATCTAGTCAGAGACTATTATTGGGCACTACTGAATTGGCTCAACGATTATCAAATCTGAGAAGAAAAATAATAAGTCTATGCATAATGATCTCAATTATAATGGGATTGCGGGTCGCCCTTTTGATCAATGTTCATGTATCTTCTGTCCTTGTCATTAGTTCTCTAGCTTGTCGATTACATCTTCATTAAAAAAAGAAACTAGCATAATCAAGCATTAACACTTGAATGATTTGCTTTTTTATGGTGTTGACATAATGATTACACTTTGAAGTTACTTTAGTTTAATGTTGTTTTTCCTTTAGTGATAATTAGTGGTTCCTTCTTTTTACACAGTTCTTATTCTATCAAACAGCAGATCACTAATAAAAGACACAAGTATGATTGCTATTAGTTGTAACTTTGTTTTGATATAAGCATGTGTTGGCCAATGAGGTAAAAGAGCTTAAGCTTAGTGGTGGAGTTGTCTGTCTAATCGAACATCACATCGAAAAGCTAACTTTGTCTTTCAAATCGTGTCTTTAGAGAAGCTTTTCAAATCGACTTTACGATGCCACAAGTAAAAACACTGATAACAAATTTGGTAGACGTGGAATTACTGCAACTAGTATTTGTCTTTTTGTTTGATTTTCTAAGGATCGCTTACAATGTCTAATCTGAAACTCCATTTACTAGAAAACATTCACTTTAAACATACTAACATAGGATCAAACTGAAAAAAGAAGCAATCTTACACATCCTCCTACGTGTCAGTGAATTTCCATGGTGTGAATACGCTTTAAGTTGAATCAAATATAACTGAGAATGAATTGGTTACTTTATATGAACGGTATTGTATATTTTGAATCACTAGTCCTAGTTCTTACGCGAAAAATCCAAAGATCTACTAGATATGATCTTGAAAGATAATATAACTTTATGGATATATAAACCAAAACAACATCACCTACTTTGGCTTATTCAAACCAACCTGTGCAAACGCCAATGTGATAAACTACCTAAACCATCCTTCTAGGTATACTTTTAGTTTTTTCAGCGGTACATCCATAACACAGCAAGAAAATCATCGAAGTGTGAAAATAGGTGATCAGCTAGCATAGGTTTATGCAATATGCCCAAGTATTCTTTGGTTTTTTTAGCCATAATTTTGTTTTCCTTTCTTATACAGGTATCGGTTTCTTGATTTTTCAGTGACATGTTTACAATCAGCACATATCTGCGCGTACTAAATGGGATTAATATCTTGAGTCTCTTATTTTGTGGCAATGCAAGTGCCTTTCTTTTTCTTGAAGGTCCATGCTGACATATTATATTATCACGTGGTTTTCTTTACTAAGTTGCCGAATACAACCTGTTACAGTCTTGTGCTAGGCTGGAAATTTAGAATTGCATATATGAATATATGACTACCTCCATCCCAAAGTAGTCCCCTTCTGACTTTTAAGAGTCAAAATAATTGCTTTTTCACAACATGAATCTATAACAAGAATTTCGAAATGCAGCAGAGTTGCATTTAGCATCTTTAGAAAAAAAAAGTGTCCACATAATATAGTTGCATATTACTACCTCTGTCTAAAAATAGTCCTGTTCTGACTTCTAAGAGTCAAATAGATTGCTTTTTAAAAAAAAAAAAACATAATAAAATGAATCAACAACAAGAATTCTACAATGCAAAATTTTGATTTCAGAACCAAAATCATATGGAGATGAGGAATACATACATGCATATATACCATGTAAGAAACGATAAAGAAAAATATGGTGTAACAAAGAAGGAAACCCTCACTCAACCTTGACTATAATGTATCGATCACTGTCAATTCATCTACTACATAAGATGGAGGATAGAGATATGAGAATATACAAACATGAAGTATTTATCTGCTAAATATCTCGTAACACCCGTACTAAAGTGATCACCACTAGTTTCATCTTCACATCAAGATAGCATAACGCATGCTATCATTAACCATAAGATGATTCACCTCTGATATCCTTGTGTGTTCACCCGAAACCCAAACACCATCAGTGGCACTATTAATATGTGGGTGAGAAGATAGGCATGATACAAGTGAGAGTGGAGCTTTAACTATGCTATGTATAAGAGAAAACCCGTTCCGCCCTTGCCTTGTGTGATGAATTATAATTGGAAACTCGGCTCCATTTCCTTCTATAAACATGTTTTCATCTGCTACTTTTGGACTCTTCCTCATATTTTCGATGTTTTGCCTCATCACGGCTAGTATGCGCCTCATCTTTATGGGACGAGCTGCGTTTTTCTTTGATGAAAAAAGGAAAAGTATGCACTACAGCTTTTGGGTTATTTAGGAATGGATGTGAGGAAAAAAGGGTTAGAAGGACTCCTTTCTATAATGCTATGGCGATAGTGGTGTAGTTAGTGGTAGTACTTATCACAAAAATGTTTATTGAAGTGCTTCTTTTAGAAGTCGATCACTTTAGTTTTTTATTATGGTATTTTGTGGGGTCACTTCTAAGTTTGATTGATTAGAACACTAAAAAGATTACAAATTAACACCCAAAAATCTAATGAGCTAAGGACAAAGATATAGGGATGATTTTTATTTCTACATGATCCTAGACAAGATTTGATTCTACATGAGGTACAACAGTTGAATCTTATGAAATCATCTAGATTGCTCACTTGTCTAAACAGTTTAATGTTGGATATTTTCCACTATTAAAATCTAAATTATATGTTAAGTTTGTTTTAAACACGTTATGCTTTTGTGATCAATAAATTAGATTGGAAGAATATTTCCATAAAGAATCAATACTTTTGATAGAATGTGGCAGACTCATGTTTTTAGTACCACAGAAATTGCTACCCTTTGTTTATAATTTGATTCTTGCTTGCATTAAAGGTAAGCACTTTAAGAGGAATTGAAAAAATTCCTCGCATTTTTTTTTCCAGATCTTTTGTGGCTTTTATCAGCACCTTATCTTGCTGTTGATACTGTCTTGTAAAAGCATACCAGTTGATCTTGGCGCATGACGCTTAAAATTCGCTGTCCTTGTCATTTTTTAACTAGTTTTTTTGCATAATCTATTTGGGCATCCAAATGAAGTTAGTTACAAGATCGTGAAAGTTATTTTCTATGTCTTTCTTTCCTGTTCTGGTAAGTGATATTATACACTAATAGTCCAATTATATTCAAGACAAAAGGGATGGACAAAAGAGATTAGATGAAATCTGAACCATTCAAAACTAATTGGCATATAAAGTTTTTATATACTAATTCAGACCAACTCATCTTTATCTTTTCTAGAAAGCTTAATTGCTTTTAGAATTCCATCTAATTACTTCTTTATTTGCTATATAATAATGATGGCTTAGTGGTTTTGGTATATTGTGCAGTATGTTAGATTTTCCATCAGGGTTGCACACAAAACATCTACGTAGTATAACTTACATTTGAGATGTCTTGTGAATTTTGGTAAAATTTTGTAACCAGAACTTGTCGACGTCATTGATTTCGATTGGTATTATCCTCATAGTTTGTCGTTACGAAAAAGTAGTCAACGCTTTGTCAACGTCTAGCCTAGAGGGAATACCATTCATTTGGGACATGAATCTTGATTGCACTTAATGTAACAATGCATCATTATCTTATCTCTTCCTTAATGATTAATCTTTTTTTAAAGAAAGAAGCTTAGTGATGAAAAGGTGGCACCATATATAGTGTCGACAAGAACAACAGTCCAAATGTCAATGGCAAGAGGTTGGATGTTGTTCAAATGGGAGCCAAACAAGTACCAACTTGTACTTAATACTATTTATGATTGGCATTGACCCATTCTTGATTGTAATATACTTAGACATTAAGTTTAAATAATTGCTCCCTCCACTAATTTTTTAGATGCTCTTCATCTCCATGACTAGATGCCATTATCTGTCTCCTTTTATTGCTATTAGTAGAATTTGGATGATACTTTGTGTGCCAAATAAGTCTATGATTAATGATCTTATATGATTGCGTTTATAAGCTACGAACTGTTAAGGAATGTGTTTTGTATAAGCCCGTGTGCGTCTCACTGTAATTGTCTTGCCTTTTTGGCCCGTATCATTGGTTTTCCAGGTTACCTAGTTAGGGATTGATGTATTATAACTTTGTATCACCTCTTTGTAATTTTATCATGGAAATATTTACCCGAGAATATGGTATTTGAGCTTAAATAACGCATGTGATTTAATTTGCACTTGCTTGCTTTAATTAGATCGTTGTACTATAAGTTGAGATTGGAAGTTACATGAAGCGCGCATTATTAGTTCAATAGTACCGATGAATGTCCCATTGATGTCGCTTGCTTGTGCTATCAACAAAGATAAAATCAAAGGAACTCCATGGATTGCTTTGCTCATCTTATTTTTACAGGACTAACTAGGCTAAAGGTGAAAGGTTCCAATCAACTTTTCCAAGAACCGTGGCGCTACCATCTTAAAAAGCTTGATTTCCACAAAAAAGGTGTAGATTGGCGGGAACACCCTGACCCCGGGTGCCTTTTGGCACCAGCCATTGTCCACCCCACAAGGAATAGCTCCGGCAACTCTCCTGGCCTAGTGGGGCACCAACTGGAGTGAGCACGAGCCTGGTGGCTATAATCATCAAAACCTGGTGGCTCAAAAGACAATTAGAAAAGTAGAGTTTCCAGGTTATCAAACTAATGAAATACATTAGTCAAAGTGGTCCTTTCACAACCACCTCATACCCCATAACAGGTGTAAAAAGAATATAAACAAATAGCTTTACCTGAGACTACGGCTAGTCTAGATGTTAGGTTATGCTTGGTTTTGTGTCAAATGTAATATAGTGAGTAGTGGTTGTTTTACTGTTTTAAGGATAGGAAGTGTCTTGTTATGTTAGCCTTACCGCCTATGTAACGGGCTGAGATATGAGACTTCACTCATATCCTTTGTACTTAAATGTTTTTTGGAGTAATATATTTACCGGATAAACCCTTTACAAAAAAAAAAGAGACTAAGGCTAGTCCAAAATTTTATCCCATACACAAAACTTGAGGTTCACTGAATCATTTTACATGATACAATATATTTCAAACTTGTTTCCTTTAGTAATTTTTCTTTGATATATAGGGTTTTAAACAATGCATGTTGTCTGTGACCATCGCAAATGAACATGATAGATAAAGTGAATATACGGTGCCTTGTTCACGGCTTGTATATATGTCATTGTATGTTTTCACATGGCAAGACATATTACATAGTAGATCGCCAAAAAAATAAAATTCAGGTTGTTGCCAATCTGATATCCAACCTAAGAATATAGTGTAATTCAGCACAAGTGTGGTGTTAATCGAGAAAGTAGGGTGAATGTATCAATAATTATCTTGTTATGCATCATTTCGACCTGAAAAGTAAGCACAACTTTTTCAAGGATAGGAGTTTAAGTTGATATTTTGCTCACATATACGTCCTTCCAAGATCATAATTCAACTAAAACACTTGAATGATTTGACTATATGAATCTTTAAAGTTCACAAATTCGTGCACATCATACGTTAGATTATAACTAAATGCCAGTTCATGACTTGGATACCGGTGATGTACCATCTATTTGAACGTTAAATACTTATAGGATAATGATATGGAAACCCAGTAATTTGCCCATGTAAGCCACCATTCTAAATAACTTTCCGAATATGCTGGGTCATCCTATGGTTTTTAGGGCCTTGTGCGCTAATCCTCATGAACACGATAAATTTATGCATACTTAAAATAACTTTGTAATTGTTGCAAAAAGTTGTCTTATTAACTCACCAAAAAATATTAGAAAAATTCTACTTCAAACTTTGTCACATTATCATATACACTAAAAGTGGTATGAATAGTGCCAAGTAATGTAGCAACATGCTAAAAAAAAAAAAAAAAAAAAGAAAAAAGAAAAAAAAAAAGCCAAATATGCAAAAGCTTAAATCTTTGGGAATAGTTTGAAACTATTTCCTAAGGTTTAAATGTATTTGCAAACTTGGTCTTTCAGGGACTAACGATGTAATCGAATTGAACTTTTAAGGACCGATACGTAAATACACATATACATTTATAAAAAATATAACGGGTCCATAGCACTCCCGCAGCAACGCGCGGGATCACCCACTCATTATTGGACTAATTAGAATACTTCTTTGGACTATGTTTTGTAAAACTTTAAGGGAAAATTACATATATCCCCGATATAACTTCACTAAGTACATATTTATCCAACCAAACTTTAAAATAACATATATACCCTACTGCTCGGTCAATGTAAAAACATTACTGTATAAATCTGTAGGTATTCATTATATCTTTTATAAAGGGTGTAAATAATTGCTTTTAGAGAAAATTGATGGCATTTGCAACGACTCACAAATCTAGATGTAGGTAGTGTTGGTTGGTTTCTTTTCACCTTTAGATGATTTGGCAGTTTTAATTATCATAAAATAATTTGATTGTTGTAAAGTAAAAGATGAAGATGGACTAAAAAATTAGAATGGATGGTCTGACGATACTTCAAGCCATTAGCCAACGTTTAGTGTATTTGGTATATTAACGATTTGCATACTAAATGGGAATTCAAAATCTACAGAGAGAACTCGAATTTTTACAGGATTGCTTTGTGAAGATTTTAATAAAACAAGAGGGGTACAGTGGTCACTTAAAAAGTTATTGATAACAAGAAAGATATAAAATAGACATGTATGTGATTTCAATAGATTTCGGTGGGTATATATGTTATTTAAAAGTTTGGTTGGGGATATATGTAATTGAAGTTTATATGGCGATATATGTAATTGCCCCAAACTTTAAAACGCCATGTTATTCCACTAGTTATAATACCCGCGCACGCGCGAGATTTTTTCTATTTTTTTTAATATTAAATTTTTAATAATGTTTGTTATTTGTTTTTTTTAAGTATTAGAGTAATTTATGTCTTTTTAATGATGTTTGTTGTTTGTTGTCTATAATAATTTTTAATGATGTGCACACGCAGGATTTTTTCTATTTTTTTTAATATTAAATTTTTATAATTTTTTTTATTTTTTATTTTATTTATTTTTATTTATTTATTTTTTAAGTATTAGAGTAATTTATGTCTTTTTGATGATGTTTGTTATTTGTTGTTTATAATAATTTTTAATTATGTTTTTTATAGTTTATATATTTATATGTAGTATGATAATTATTAAAAATTTGTTTATTAAATACATTATTTTATTCCATTTTTAATAGGTAGTTGTGTTTTTATCAAACATAGTTTGACCTGCAAATACCAACCACTCTCTTCTGCTATTCGAATGATAGAATGGCTGATAAGTTTAATTGTTCGAATTGCCAACAATGACAAATAAAAACTTCATAAATATCCATATCAATGTTTGGATATGAACAGAAAGGAAAATAGGTCATTTCCGATTTATAGCATGCCTAACAAAGGAGATGTGCACTCAGTGCCACCCACTAATCTCTAAATCTGTTTCGTTCATTGTGTTGTGATTCAGCCCTTTCTAGACGATGTTTGGCATTAACCAACATGGCTTTCGCCTCTTTGAGTTGTTTTCTAGATGCCTAAAGCTCCTTTTTCCAGCTCATGTAACTTAAATTCAGACTTTTCAAGGCGGTCTCTTGATGTCTTAAGCTAATATCATAATTATTCATAAAAAGCGGATTGTAAAATAATAATTTTGTCGATATCTTTATTTGAATTTTTTAAGAGGAATTATATGAGTCGTTGTTATATATAAAATCCTGTGTACTTATTTTTTGTGTTCACCCTTTATATTTTGTTGCTGCAATTTCATTTTGTCCGCTACTTAGTACTTACTTTCTTATATGCAGCATTAACAATCGTCTCTAAATTCTTACTTTTTGGTTTCACATGTATTTACAGTTAAACAAATAAAGGTATTAATAGAATATGCTTATATAATCCACATGATCAATGATAGCCATATGGTAGAAATCACTTGTTTCTTGTGTGCAAGAATGTCATTCTTATAAGCAACACCTCCAATCATTATGCTTGCTATTCCGAAAACCAATCTAATCATAGGTAATATACTAAATTCACATAGATACAAAACGCTATATATCTAAAGAGATTTGAGACATGTTTCTACTAAAGGTTTTACTCCTTTAATGACCTTTATACATAAATCAGTATAGGGCATCTAGTTAACCTCTTTTAGTTTTTGGTTACAAAACCTTATTAGAAACCTCTTTTATGAAAAGAAAAGTGAGAGCAAGAAACAGTAAGCTTGAACAAATGCTTTGATTTTGTGTGCAGTGTTTAGGTGCAACATGACATGGTTCTCGAAAGTGTTACATACGATGTATAGTGCCCTTTTATTGGCTTAATGGGCTAGTGATATTAAATAGTACATGTTAGATGGGCAAAATCGGTCACCGATAAAATACTTAACTTGTCGTTCCCGGAAAAAAAAAAAACAAAAAAACAAACTCAGGCCTTTGATATGACTTTGATATTCATTGATGATAAAACTTTTGTCTTAGGTCTTAGCCATCCATATAATTAGCACTAAGGATCAAGAAAACTTATGTCGTGAAAAAGTCAAAATAATACTCTCTCCGTCCCAAAATTATTGTCCCATATTGACTTTTTTAGTCTTTCTTCTTCAACTTTGACCTTAATTATTTTTGTTTGTGTTATATAATATTTGATGAAAAATATACGAATATATTAGAGTTTAAATGTATTTTCATTTGGTATAATTTTCATCAAGTATTATATAACACAAATAAATATATTAATGGTCAAAGTTGAACAAGAAAGACTGGTGAAAGTCAAAGGGGACAATAAAAATGGGACGGAGGTAGTATCATTTGTCAAGTCAAACTAAAGTTTGATATTAGTGTTTTTCTTTGTTATCTTTAAAGTCTAAATTTTGTAAATGAAAGTATTATTACCCGGTATAACCATGTTGGTATCTACAATACAATCTTTTTATAAGAAATACATAATAACATTAGTCCAACCCACATTCAGGTCAAATCGATCAAAAACTATCACATGTAGAATCTGTTGGCGGTTATTTCCCAGCAGCAGGGTAAAGATAATCAACTTCAGCAGAAATGCTCAACTGTTTAGCAGAAACAAACAGAGGGTCAGCAGTAACAAATACCACTTGGTGGTTACCGGATATCACTTGGAATCGTGTGATCACTTTCCAAAGTAAACTATTCAACCCTAATGCCTGGGTTGCACGAATATCTACTTGGGATAAGACCAAATGCAGTTATGGAATTAGGCACAATTCAATAACCCTTGCGCTTATAAGTGTTTAGCGTTTTCTGTGTATCCTTCATGCTTAATCAGATATCCTATTTATAGGATAATCCTCTTGGCTAATTCAATGGAATTATGAGTATTAATCGGCCCATTAATAGCCTCATAATTATCCCCATTATAGCCGTTAGTGGTTACATGACCAATTAAACGTGGTCATTAAGCAGTTGAAACTGCCACTTGAATAGGTCAAAGCCGTTACAAGCTTCAGTACTTTCATAGTGCTATCAGTGGTTACACTACTTCAGTGGAAACACCACTGCTTTAGTGTAAACACTACTTCAGATGAAACACCACTTCGGTGGAAACACCACCGGTGGAAACACGATCCAGTGGAAGTATTTCGGTGGAAACACGATAATCAGTGGTAACCACAACAGTACTTTCACCAAGCACTACCAATACAAACCACTACAATAGTCGGGTGTTCATGGACCTTATGGGTGTACACTCCGTACCTCCTAACCCATTACAAGGTGTGAACTATTCCCACAAGTGCACTAAATTTTCCAACAATTCTCCCCAAATTTAGTTCACTTCCTTTGCATGAAAATTAAACATCAAGCAAAACATGTGCATAAATGAAAATGTCCCGAGGATTGAATTTCCATCTTAGTAAATTACACGTTTCAAATATTCGAGAATCCGGGTGTTCTAAGAATTGAACCCTTCAACCCATTTGAATACCTGAAGATAAAATACACACAAGTTTTCAAACACTTATCAGCTCCTGACACTATACAAGCCATGTGTCCATATCCAAATTCATAAATGTTGTAAAAGCTAAAGTCCAAAGCTTCCTGAAGCGGCAAAACTTCAACATTTACATATGTGGTTCCTCTTTAGTCATGCTCCTGCCAAGCACTTTTTCAAAGAAAATTAACCATTAAGAAGTAAAGACTTCATCCTCCTTTCAGCAGGTTCTGAGCACAACCTTGGGATGTAATAAAAAACATGTGCTCCAGTCCACTGAATGTTCAACTTTCCACATTGAACTCAGCTCCCAAGTTTCCTTAGGAGGGAGTTGGGTGTCTTAGCATTCAGTGACTAAGTTGGACTTAAACCCATCCCTTTAGCAGACTTTATAACCAAGTCCCTAGACAGACCCTTCGTCAAGTGATCAGCTAAGTTCTGTTGAGATCTCACAAACTCTATAGATACCACCCCATTCATGATAAGCTCACGAATCATGCTATGTCTGACACCTAAGTGTCTAGACTTACCATTGTACATCTGGCTATAAGCCTTAGCCAATGTAGCCGCACTATCACACCGGATAGAAATAGGTGCTATAGGTTTAGGCCACAATGGAATCTCAAGAAGCAAGTTTCTCATCCATTCAGCTTCTTTTCCGCAGCTGCTAAAGCCACAAATTCAGATTCCATTGTTGAACTGGTGATGCAAGTTTGCTTCTTGGATGCCCAAGAAATTGCACCTCCACCAAGTAGGAATACCCAGTAGACGAATTGTCTTCGGTGTTCTTGATCCAACTTGCATCGGTGTAACCTTCCAACACCGATGGGTAACTTATATGAGAGACTATAATCCATAGTTCTCTTCAAATACTTCAGTACCCTTTGAACTGCTTGCCAGTGATGAGCACTAGGATTACTAGTATACTTGCTCAATTTTCCCACTGCAAAACCAATATCAGGTCTTGTACAAGTCATGGCATACATCAGTGCACCAATTACCCTAGAATACTCAAGTTGAGATACTGCCTTGCCATGATTAGGCATCACTTTTCACAAGTATCCATAGGTGTACTCACCGGAGTACAATCAAAGTAATTGAATTTCCTCAGCACCTTCTCAATATAATGAGACTGAGAGATAGAAATTCTATTACTTTCATGTTTAATCCTTATACCAAGGATAACATCGGCCTCCCCCATGTCCTTCATGGAGAACCTTGATGACAAAAATTCCTTTGTCCGGTCAACCTGATTTTGGTCAGTGCCAAAGATCAACATGTCATCAACATATAGACAAATGATGACTCCTTTACCGGATTCATCAAATTTGCTATACACACATTTGTCACCGGTTAAGAACATAACCACTAGACAAAACCACTTCATCAAATTTTTGATGCCATTGCTTAGGTGCCTGCTTAAGTCCATAAAGAGACTTAATCGGTTTACACACCTTGTTTTCATTGCCAGGCAAGATGAAGCCCCGAGGTTGGTTCATATAAACCTCCTCTTCCAATTCACCATTCAAGAAAGCTGTCTTCACATCCATCCGATGAATAATCAAATTGTGAATAGATGCCATAGCAATCGCAGTCTTATGGTATCGATACGAGCCACAGGGGCATAAGTATCAAAATAGTCTATCCCTGACTTTTGTTTAAAGCTCTGAATAACTAATCTAGCCTTGAACTTTTCAATAGTTCCATCTACCTTCATTTTCTTCTTGAAAATCCATTTGCAAGCTAGAGGTTTGCAACAGGAGGTAGATCAACCAACACCCAAGTGTTGTTCCCCATGATGGAATCGATCTCATCATTGATTGCTTCTTTCCGTAAAGCAATATCACGGGACTTCATTGCTTCTTCAAATGTCTTAGGATCATCCTCAACAATGAAGCAATAGGAGTATTGGTCTGAGACCTCATCCTTGTTCCTTCAACTAAGTATAGTTGAAACTCGGGTCCAAATGACTTTGGATTCCTGACCCTTTTGCTCTTCCCGAGCAGGTTCGTTGTTGAACCACAACCTCATCGGGACCACCTGATGGTTCATCATCGGGACCTCGATACACCAGTGTCAAGAGTTCCATTAGGAATCCTCTGACTTGGTCTTGGGACTGATGAGAATCTATTCTCATCAAAGTCTGCATCCCTTGATTCAATTATAGAGTTAACCGAAACATATTCATTAGGTTCAATAACATAGAACCTAAAAGCCTTGGAATGCTCAGGATATCCAACAAAGATGCAGTCAATGCCTCTTTCACCCAAAGTCTTTTGCTTTGGATCGTGGAGTCTTACAACACCCTACAACCCCAGACCCCGAGATAGTTCAGGTTGGGTTTCCTTTTAGTCCAGAGTTCATAAGGGGTAACCTTGTTCCTTTTGTTGGGAACCCTATTTAATAAATAGCAAGTTGTTAACATAGCTTCACCTCGAACCCTTGACTCATCCTGAATAGGACAACATGGAATTAACCATCTCCTTGACACCCTGTTTTTCCTTTCGGAAATACCATTTTCTTGAGGAGTATAAGGAACGTCGTTTCATGGATTATTCCAACAGATTGAAAGTACTGAGTATCCATGTACTCACCTCCCCTATCAATCCTTAATCTTTTGATCAAAGACCCAAGTTGTAATTCAACTTCAGTTTTAAAAACTTTGAATTTATCTAATGCTTCATCCTTGGTATGTAACAAATAGACATAACAAAATCTAGAAGCATCATCAATAAACGTCACAAAGTACTTATTATTCCCCAAAGAAGGAGTGGCATGCAAATCACACAGGTCACTGTGAATTAGCTCCAAGACCTTAGTCTCACGACTAACACCCCGAAAGGGTTTCTTGGTTATCTTGGTCAACATGCAAGTTTTACACTTTTCATTGTCCATGTCAAAAGCTGGGATCAACCCATCCTTAGACATATCTTGCATTCTTTTATAGTGTACATGGCCAAGTCTTGAATGCCATAGGCTAGAATCGAGTGTCGATTGGTGGTCACAAAAGTGAATTAACACTGTTAGTAGAAATATTAAGGCTGAACATTTGATTACATAAATAACCAAAACCAATAAAAACACCATGCTTAGAAAGCACAAATTTATCAGACTCAATAACTTGTTTATATCCATGATTATTCAATACACTACTTGAAACCAAGTTCTTCCTTATATCGGGAACATGAATAACATTAAACAAAGTTACAATCTTTCCAGAACTAAAATTAAGATCTACACAACCACGACCATGCACCAAGGTCGTTGACTCATTTCCCATGTGAAGAATAGAACCATCATTCAGTGACTCATAAGTCTTGAACCAGCTTCTATTTTTACACACATGAACTGTTGCACCAGATTCAACCCACCACGCAACATCATCATCCTGCACATAAAAGATTCAGATACATATGTAACATAATAAATCTGAAAAGACTTATTAAACATATTCGACCTTTCGAGTTGGTGAACCACCACTCCCTGAACCATTAGTGCCTGATCCATTGGCTTTACCACCAACTTTAACACCTTTACAGTCCCTTTTAATGTGACCAGTCTTGCCACATTTCCAACAAGTAGGTGTTGCCTTCTTGTTAGGATCTGCCCTTGTGTTGTCATGAAATTTATGTTTGCCTTTGTTGTCATTGTACCTGGTGGAGTTGTTATGCTCCACCATATTAACAACCGATGCACCAGAGCATTGCTTTGCTCTTTGGCTTGTCATTATCCGCATCTTGAGAGATTCCTCAATGCGCAGATGACGCCCAACTCAACCGAGTTAACTCCTCTTTCTTATGTTTCAAGGTATGCTTGAAATCTTTCCAAGAAGGAGGGAGTTTGTCAATGACACATGAGACTCTAATGGCCTCATCCATGTTCATATTGTGTTGTGTAAACCTTCCAAGTATTCCAAGAAGTTCATTGTATTGTTCCATGACTGGTCTTGAATCAGTCATTTTGTAATTTGTGAAATTACTAACAAGAAACTTCTTACTTGATGCATCCTCGGCCATATATTTGGCATCCAAGGAATCCCACAGTTCTTTGGAAGATTCAAAGTTTTGATAAATATCAAACAGAGAATCGGACATACCATTGAGAATAAGACCTCTGCATATGTAGTCATCATTCTCCCATTTGCTCCTCCTCGATCGCTCAACCGTAGCATCATCCCCATCATCAGGAATTGGAGTGGTGAGTACATACACCACACTCATACTTGACAGCAAGAAGTGCATCTTCTTCTGCCACCTCCTAAAGTCCACCCCTTCAAACTTGTCCAGCTTAGCAAAGTTTGAAGCCATGTGTTTCATTGCATTAGTTGCCATTGATTATCACAAAATAGTTTACTTTGATTGTTGGCGGTTATTTCCCAGCAGCAGGGTAAAGATAATCAACTTCAGCAGAAATGCTCAACTGTTTAGCAGAAACAAACAGAGGGTCAGCAGTAACAAATACCACTTGGTGGTTACCGGATATCACTTGGAATCGTGTGATCACTTTCCAAAGTAAACTATTCGACCCTAATGCATGGGTTGCACGAATATCTACTTGGGATAAGACCAAATGCAGTTATGGAATTAGGCACAATTCAATAACCCTTGCGCTTATAAGTGTTTAGCGTTTTACGTGTATCCTTCATGCTTAATCAGATATCCTATTTATAGGATAATCCTCTTGGCTAATTCAATGGAATTATGAGTATTAATCGCCCATTAATAGCCTCATAATTATCCCCATTATAGCCGTTAGTGGTTACATGACCAATTAAACGTGGTCATTAAGCGGTTGAAACTGCCACTTGAATAGGTCAAAGCCGTTACAAGCTTCAAGTACTTTCATAGTGCTATCGGTGGTTACACTACTTCGTGGAAACACACCGCTTCGATGTAAACACTACTTCGTGAAACACCACTCGTGGAAACACCACCAGTGGAAACAGCGATCCAATAGAAGTATGCCAGTGGAAACACTGATAATCAGTGGTAACCACAACAGTACTTTCACCAAGCACTATCAATACAAACCACTACAAGATTCAGGGTGTTCATGGACCTTATGGGTGTACACTCCGTACCTCCTAACCCATTACAAGGTGTGAACTATTCCCACAAGTGCACTAAATTTTCCAACAGAATCATTTTAATAAGCTATAGATGCATGCATAATAGAAGAACATAAGGATTACACATGCTATCAAATTATAACATAATAAAGGAAGTGCCAAATGATATTAAGCTTAACAAATAGTTAAAGACGGAACTGTATACATCCTTATGATATAACAATTGGTGTCGTTGCCAATGTTGCAATCACATCCAACGCAAGCATTGGCTTCCTGAGACAGCCTTGGCACTTCGGCAATCGTGTCAAGAGTGCAAGTGTCACCATTAAACCTCCAACTTGTTGCATTCATTGCGGAAAGAATCACTACAAGAAAAAGTAGCTTTAGTGACGAGAATTCAGTGACGAAATTTTTTTTTGGTCACTATTTAGATGAAAATAATGACGATATAATTTTTCGTCATTATTTTTGGTCATCGGTAGAAAGTCGGTGACGAAACTTATAAGTGGTCACTATTTAGTCACTAAATTACATGAATAATGACGAGAAATTTCGTCATTAAGTATTAGTGACGAAATTTTGGTCACTATTTCACATATTGCTAACTCTATAAAATGATTAAGAGTAAGGGCATTTAGACATGTACTTATTAAAACTTGCATATTCGTATATTAATCCAAAAATCGTAAACACCATCAAACATTACAGATAAAATTTGTATTATAGAAAAATATGCAAAATTGTACGTATTTAACTTTCTTTGATGTATTCTCTCCTAAACATATTATTTGAAACCAATGTTTTAAAAAACGAGTTTTTAATCGACCTGGTCAAGTCACCGGGTTACCGGTTCGACCGTCAGGTCAACCCTGTTTCTATTAAAAAAAACTATTTTTTTTCAGGCGGTTCAACCAACCGGGTCAACCCGATTTTCTATAAAAAAGGATGAAAAAACCAAACCCGGTTGGGTTTCGAGAATCGGGTCGACCCAAGTCACTTAAAACCCGACGGGTCTAACAGGTTATCTCGTTTCTAAAAACCTGGTTCTTTTTACCCGTTTTTTTGGCCGGACCCGGTTCGACCGGTTGAACTTGGTTTTAAAACACTGTTTGAAACATAAAATTTCACATTTCAATATGTTAAAAAAAAAGAAAAAAAAAGGCATGTATATCCAACATTTAAAAAAATTACTTACCATAATCAAACTTATATTAGATCTAAAAAAAAACTTGTATATCCAAACATCCAAAAGACCCGACCCGATCTCCTTTGGAATAACACTTGCTCCGTATATTAGATCTCAAAATAAACTGTTCCATTATCCAAACACTCTCAGAAATAACACTTACTCCGTATATATTAGATAATTCACCATGTAAATTCATCATCTTCGTTCTCATTGCTCTCCATTGTGTTACGGTTCGGATCTCAAGCTCTCATTTTCGGATCAAATTTTTTTTTACGGTTCGGATTTCAGGCTCTCATTTGTGTTACGGTTCGGATCTCAAGCTCTCATTTGATTGTTAAATTTCCGGCTTGCTATGTTAAATTTAGGGCTTGTTTTGTTGCTTTTACTGCTAATTACACTGATTAAATGATTTTGCTTTTTAGTAAGGATTATTGAAATGTGTAAGCTCTCATTTGAGTGTTTGATTTGATTTTTAGTGATTATGCTTTTTAGATGTTTGTGAGCTTTTAGCATGAACACATTAGTAGTTGTATGACAAGTGTTTGATAAAATGACTCAATGAAAAAATGATAGCTGTAACTTGTAAGACAAGTGTTTGATAAAATGCCTCAATTAAAAGAGTAGTTGTTGACAGGATCAAAGTTTTGTTCGGACTTAAAACGTCACTGTTAAGTGAGATGGTTGATAGTTGAAGACACTCGTAATCAGTTATATAATCGATATTCAACTATAATTTCTTTTTTGTTAGATAAGTATCGAAGTTGTTGCGAGTATATAGATTGAAATGCTAATACAGTTCGACATGTTGAATTGTATATAATTAGTCAATATATTAGACTAAATGTGTCGTTAGATAGTAAAGGATCGCATGTTTTGCTAGTTGCAACTTTTTAATTGCATAAGTGAGTAATATACTTGTTATTAATGCTATTTTTATAGAAAAAAGCTACTGTTTGACTTAATTCTTTTTATGTCTGACTAATTTTTTGCTAGTAGTTTTTGTTATCCATTCTTGCTAGTAGTTTCTCACAAAGGAACTACGACGAAGCACGTAAAGTAATTTTGAGAATTTTGCGGTTAGGAATCCAATGTTCTTTTGCTTCTTTATTTGGCTTGAAAGAATTAAGGCCTGAAAACAATTTTCTCTCTTATGGGTGATGATCAGATTGGCTTGAGTCTGGCCTGGTTTTTATCTTGTTCTTAGGGTTCGGACCACTTTGTCTTACTTATTCAGTACACACTCGAAGTCCTAAAATTGCAAGGTCCGTACCTTGGTAAGGAACTTCCATTGTTCTCTCTCATTGCATAATATAAGACATTTTGAATTTACAAATCAAGATATAATATCAAGAAGAAAAATGCTTTTTATTTTAATATTTTATAATTGTATGTTTATTTACATGGTATGAGAAGAAACAAAGATAGGTCATAGATGATATATGATAAACATAGAATGATGGTATAAATGTATCATCATTAACCAGTTCTCATGTATTCTAATATGAGCTTTAAAGGATTATTAAATTTTTTCTTTTCCGTCTATCTTAACTTTCCTTGGTACTAACTTAAAGTTGTCTGATTTTATCTAGTTTGTAGCTGTATCTCAGCCAATGAATGCCATAGCCTTTGTTCTTGATGGGCCATACTATGGACTTTCAGACTTTGCATATGCTACGTATTCCATGGTGCCTAGCTCTTTTTATCCCACTTTCCGATCCCTCAATTTTCATAGTAGTTAACTTAATTCTAGGGCGTCCAATCTGCAGGTGGTGATTGGATTAGTAACCTTATCATTCTTTCTTCTTGCTGTTCCTAAATTTGGCCTTGCTAGAGTTTGGACCGGGTTATTTCTTTTTATGACATTGCGTGTATTGGCTGGAATTTGGAGGTATGTTGGTTCCATCTTTGACTCCCTTCAAGATTTGAATTTTACATTTTTAGGACCCTAATGTGACGTATCTGAGATGAAACTGTTGTTCCCCGTTCACTATCGTTTAAAACAGTTTAAGTTTATAAAACAAGTTAATAGTGAACTATGACTGAAATTAACATAAGGAAAACACACCAAGTAATTTTCAACATCATATTCTTATTAGAAATAAATCAACAAAGAATACGTTACCCAAGTACTTGCGGAATAGTACTTGGGATTGAAATGACAAAGTTGAGTGACTCCTCTCTAAGCTCAGGCTAAGTCTGAGCACAACTCTTAGAGCTCACTGAGCTATCTCAGGAACTATGTTGTATTTGGAGGAGTGAAAAGATGGCTTGCGTGTGTGTGTTTTTACAATTCACAAGCTTAACCTTTTCACTCCATCTCTTATGCTATTTATACATGTATGAGTTTTAACTCTTTCCTAAGTGACAAATCTGACATCATACATAAGACAAAATATTGATGTATTTTGTCTCTGTTTACAAAGACTATTCTAAGTAAAAGACAAGGCTGCTTTCCATAACTCAGTAATGACACTGAGCTTGTAAGTTAGCCATTCAGGGAAAGTTGACTTATGTTGATAAGGACTTCTTTATCTGATTCAAACTTCTCCCGCCTTGTCCCGCTCTTTCTTCATTCTATTTATCCTTCAGTCTTCTTCTTCAGTTTGTCTTCAGTGTAAGTAGTTGGAGAGGGGTCTTAGGGATTCAGTGAGTTATTGTCATCACTCACTGAATCCATCATCTTCTTCTTGACTCTGTCTTCACCCTTTAAGTTCCGCCTTACTGAGTGGAGAGACTTTTCTACGCCTCGCTGAGTGTCCCGAAGATGACTCACTGAGAGGCTATGCACTCAGTGACCTGATTAGTGTTTAACGGACTAAACACTTGGGCTATTTTCTATTCAAATCCTAGATTAAGGGGTTTGGGTATTTATTGAACCCAACAGTCTCCCCTATTTGGATATACAAATAGCCTAAGTGGTTGATCAGTGTAGGTGAGCAAATGGCTTCTTCCTACACTGAATGTACTAATGAATACAATAAGGAACACCGAGTAAATGAATAAAACATACATCGTTTATTGATCAGATTACATAGTTCCTATCACGAGTACAAAAGATAAAACAAAATGATGTCAATCCTGATGGATTCCCAATGCTTCAAGCTTGACCTTTTTGGTGATGAGTGTTTCTCTGTCAGGATGGTCTCTTATCTTGGCATTCAGGTCTTGGCAGAACGATATTTTTTGGGGATTGGATCGAGAGGCCACTGGAATATAGCCGATCATTGCAGCTACACCGGCCTGATCAATATCACTCCATCTTTGAAATGCTGGGTTTCCATAGACATCAATGTGAAATAGCCCTCTTTCAGGCTCTTCAATCACTAGACAGTTCACAAATTTAACCCCTTCAGGTAGCTCCCTATTACACTCCAGTCCATGCACTTTAATCTCAGGTTGGAACTCAACTCTCTTCCTTTTGCCGGTGGATGTTTGTGGTTGAGATCCTTGTGGTGCGGTCAAGCGGTTTAATTCCCAGTTAGGCGGTGCATCCCTCACTTTCATATCTTTTGCTGAGCATTTTCATCAGATCCTTGACCACCTTATTTTGCTTCTTTCCAATGATCGGACCAAGTTCATCAAGTTCGGTGATCCCAAAGTCACTGAATTTTAAGGGATCATGAACCTCAAAGTGTCGTTTGTCATCCCCTCTGTAAACATTCATAGCCAATGGTTTGGTGTTGGGAATAATCTTGACATCGTGATTTTTCAGAAGCCTTCGGCTGGTCATTGTCGTTGTATTCCTCAATTCGCTTTCCTGAGAGCTTCAGTTTTCTTTCTCTTTTCTTCATACTGCTTCTCATTGCAGCCATTTGAGCAGCCTGAGCATCCTTGAACTTTTGTCCCGCCTGACCCTTTGGGAGCTTGCTTGCATCTAATCCCATATTCTCAGCTTCTTGACTACCTTTGCCGGTGCTTCTCTGTTCTTTTCTCTTCCTCAGCTAGTTTCAATCTTCTTTCTTCTTTAGCAAGATGTTTACTCACCTTTGTTGAGGTGTGAGCAGGTATTCAGTGTCGCCGATTTTATAGGGAATCTTCTCAGGCTCAGCAGTCGTCATTATGCATTTGCCTTTGTCCGGCCGAAGAAGATGATGCAACCAAGGGTGGTGTTGTTGTGATAACGCCGTGTTGTTGATGATGATGTTGGTGGGATGGATGAGATGGGAGTTGCTGTGACTGGTGGTGATGTTGATGTCGGAGCTACAGAGACTGATGATGTTGGTTCCCCTCGGTGTGAAGAGGAGTTTCTTCAACAATATTCTCCCCTCAACTGTTGCCGAAGCGTCGGGCAAGAGTTGGTGTTGGTGCCTTGAGGGGATGGAGCTCGCTTGACCCTTGAAGGCTTGATAAATCTCAGTGATCATTGCCTTCATGTCCGAAGTGTCGATTGAATACCGTGACTTTAGTTTCCAAATTAGCTTGAGAAACTTCCAGAGTCATTCGGGCCCAAGATTCCGGGCTAGAGATGAGGATGCCTGAGCCAAAGTAGCCACCTGCGTATTCAAAGAGTCCAGTATGGCTTGAAGAGACTGGACTGAGAATGGAAGACCCTGAACATTTGTAGACTTGAGCATATTGAGCAGTTCAGTGAGGTTTGAGGATTGTTTCAGGTATACCTCAGTAGTTTCCAAGACTTTAGAGTTGGTTGCTGGGTCTCCTTTAGATCAGCATAACTTGCAGCAGCCTCAGTATGTTGTTCCCACAATGTTTTAGTAACCCCTGAGTATAGCTTCCTTGAAGCTCTGGTGATCCACGAGCCAACCGCCTTTCAGTGAGGGGAAGAACATTGTCAAAATCTTTGAATTCATCGAGCTTGAGGAGGATTCGAAGCATGATCATCATGTTGGAATGGGGATTCAAGTAAGCTCCTTTGGATCAGGTGAGGCTCTTGTTCAACTTGAACCTCGGCGTCCATTTCTTCTCCGTGATAAGATTTCATCATCGGTCTCAGCGAGCTCATCTTCGTGAGAATAATATCCCGGTGACATCAGCAATTGTGAGCAAGGGGTTGGTTATGGGTTCCATATCAGCGGGTGGTTTATATCCCTTTGAGTCTTTGTCCCCCGTTGACCCCTCGGACACGGTGGGCGTTTCCCGTGCCTTCGCCGGAGTCGATTGGTTGTGGGTTCCGTATCGGCGGCGTTGTTCCTTTCCTCCGAAGTCTTTGTCCCCGTGACCCCTGAGACACGGTGGCGCTTCCCTGCCTTTAGCGAGTCAGTGATAGTTGTATCCCTATCAGCGGGTTGTTTGAGTCCCTCTGAGTCCTTGGGAGAGATCAGTGCCCTCGCACAAAGGCTTGGATTTGCTAATGTCATCACTGGGCATTGTGGAAGGCGCCCCTACCACCGGGTTGTATGTTTCCTCTCTGGATCTTGGGGAGTAGTAGGTGTGACCAAGGGCACCGACTGTGATGTATCGTGTCCTTCGCTTTCCTGGGGTGATTGTTTCCTGGTCAGTGGGTGTCTTTTTGGTCACGGGCTTTTGTGCCTCTTAGGCTGTGCTCCTGAAGCCTCAGGGCCCTGAGACTTTGTTTTAGTCTTAGTCCCGTCGAGACTTCCCCTTTTCTTTTAGGAGCGGGTTTGGAGACACTGATCCACTTTGATTGTTTACAGCAATCATGTGGGCCGTCAATTCAATGGGAGTGACGAGGGATGGGTCCTTTTGAAAATTTGAAGGGCTCAGGATGCCAGGTAAATTTCCAAATTTTTCATCCTGAGTATAATTTGAACCCAGTAACGATTGCAGAGCACAAGAGACAAACCTAGGATACGAAACATACTTCGTCCTAGTTTTGCTCTGTAGCTTCGTTACGAGATCACTGTAAATGATCTCCCCTATGTCGACAGTGACCCCATTCATTAAGCAGTATGCCATCATCAACTGAATAGAGTTAACTTGTTCAGTGGATGAGTGGTTCCCGCCGAGGACCTGAATCACAAAAGTGAAGAGGATCCTCCAAGCCACGGGTAATGAGCTTTTAGTGACCGGGTCTTGTCCAAAAAGTTGGATCTAAAACGATTTGTTTTAACCCATCCTTCACCGTGGAGGGTTCAGGATGGGCGACATAAACACCTTTGTTATAATCTACCTGTTGTAGTGCAAAACGTTTTGAAATCCAGGGTGTATTGTTTCCCCCCATTTAGACTGAACCCGATGAGATACTCCCGAGAGGTCTAAGGTTATTCTCATCGATAGAAGGTGTCGGGTCAAAGGCTCTAGCTCAGTAGCCCAAAACTCCCTGAGGTAGTTTGGGTACACCACTGAGGGACATTTTACAAAGGCCGTTTTGAGTGGGCAGTTGAATAAAAATTTTATAATGTCTTTATAGGTTGGGACATTTTCAGGATATTCAAAATTTCCTATGACATTATTTGTTTTAAATTCAACGTTAGTAAGATCCCCTACCCACTGAGAAGCAAACTGAAGAGATTGCGTTCTAGTCATTTCCATTAACAAAGATTTTAGGATATAAGAAATGTTTTGACTAGAACAAAGTATTTAGATCTCTTCAAGTTTGTGATGAAAAACTTTTGTAAATGTTACAAGAAGGGTTTTCCAAAAGAGGTTTAAAGAGTTTTTGAGCACACAAATGTTTTTTTTTTGAAATGATTTTGACAGAGTTTTGTTGCAGAAAAGATTTGTGTGTGTTTGTTTGTGTTTGAAGAGGGTATTTATAGAGTGATAAGAGGGGTGTTTTGTGCCCAAATGGGAATATTAAGAGTTGTTTTTTGAAAGGCGTTTGAATTTCCACATTTAATGCTACCACTCCATTACCCGCAAAGAAAATCCCGTTTTTCAAGGGAACAGTTGCAGTGCACAGTAAAAGTGCACTTTTGCAGAGATAAAATATCAATTTGATATTTTTTTTGAGAGGCATTAAATGCCAAGTGGGATGACAGTAAGACAAAGAGACATATATTCCTATATTAAATTGGCATAGTTACCAACCTAGGACATTTAAGTAACTGATACTTGGATCATTTAGTTACTCATTCAATGTTCTTTGTCAAATGTCAGGGACCCTGAATGAGTCTTACTTATTCAGTGAGAGGTTGGTTTTGGATGTTCAGGGAGAATGGACCATTTCAGAGAACTCACTGAGATTGGTTTTCAGATACTTGACCTTCAATGTCAAGCATTCCTAATTCAGCTTTCAGTCTCCTGAAGGTAGGTTCATCCAAGGGTTTGGTGAAGATATCAACCAGTTGATATTCAGTAGGGATGAAATGAAGTTCTATGTCTCCTTTCATTATGTGATCTCTGATGAAGTGATATATGATATCAATGTGTTTGGTTCTTTGGTGGAGGACAGGGTTGTTGGAGATTGCAATTGCACTAGTGTTATCACAGAAGATGGGCACCATTTTGTAATGGATGTCGTAGTCACTGAGTTGACTTTTCATCCATAATACATTGGCACAACATCCTGCTGCAGCTACATATTCAGCTTCAGCTGAGGACATAGCCACTGATTGTTGCTTTTTAGCACTCCAACAAACCAGTTTTCCTCCAAGAAACTGACAGGACCCTGAGGTGCTTTTTCTGTCCATGTTACAGCCAGCATAATCGAATCGAGTAACCCTTGAGATCAAACCCTGAGCATTTTGGATAATAGAGTCCAAGGCTTGGGGTTCCCTTCAAGTACCTGAGTATTCTCTTGGCTGCAGTGAGGTGAGATTCTTTGGGATTGGACTGATATCTTGCTATTAAACAGACTGAAAATTGTATGTCCGGTCTAGTAGCGTTAGATACATCAGTGATCCAACAATCCCTCTGAAATGAGTTTGATTGACTGATTTGCCAGTGATATCAGGTCCAAGGTTGTTAGGTGGAACCATTGGTGTCTTCACCGAGGCATAGTCAAATATCTCATATTTCTTCAAGAGATTTCTGGTGTATTTCTCTTGACTGATGGATATTGCTTTATCGGTTTGCGATTTGTAGTCCAAGAAAGTATGTAAGTTCCCCATCATGCTCATTTCAAATTTCTTTGTCATTAGTTTTTCAAACTGTTTGCAAAGTTTGTAGTTTGTTGAGCCAAAGATGATATCATCAACATACACTTGGACTAGTATCACATCCTGTTGGGTTCTATAGACAAACAGTGTGTTGTCTATCTTTCCTCTGACAAACTTGTTTTGTATCAGGAAGGCAGAAAGAGTCTCATACCATGCTCAGGGAGCTTGTTTAAGTCCATAAAGGGCTTTGTCAAGCTTGCATACATAGTCAGGAAATTCACTGCTCTCAAAGCCTGGAGGTTGCTGAACATACACATCTTCCTTGAGATCACCATTTAAGAATGCACTTTTAACATCCATTTGGTAGACCTTGAAGTTCATATATGTTGCATATGCAAGGAAGATCCTGATGGCTTCCATTCTTGCAACAGGAGCAAATGTCTCATCATAGTCAATGCCTTCTTGTTGACTGTAACATTTGGCTACAAGTCTGGCTTTATTTTTAATGACAGTGCCGTTTTCATCAGTTTTGTTTCTGAAAACCCACTTCATTCCTATGACTACTACATCCTGAGGACATTTGATCAAGGTCATGACCTTGTTTTTATCAAACTGTTGCAGTTCTTCTTGCATAGCCTGAACCAGCTTGGGTATTTTAGAGCCTCAGTGACACTTTTGGGTTCTATATCTGATAGGTAATCAGCATATAGACATTCATTGGCTGAAGCTGCAGTTAGATTAGCAGCCATGCTTCTAGTGAGCATGCCCTCAGTGGGTTCACCAATGATGTTTACAAGCTCAATGTCCTGAAATCTTGTCCACTTACTTTGTGGTCTGGGATCTGAGCTTGATGATGTCACTGGGTGTTCAGATGTGAGTTCAGGTGTAAGAGCCACAGAATCATTTAGATCTGTAGAGATGTCTTGTTCAGGGTGAGTTTCATGAGTTACAGGTTCCTGATCATTTGAATAAGTGTTTCTTATCCCAGCAGGGACTGACTGATTATCAATGAACTCACTGATGGTTGGTTGGGGTAGGTTGTGAGGTAAGACATAATATGAGATGTCGGCCTCAGCTTGATATGAGGAATTGAATTCAGTGTTGTACTCATCAGGAGGATATCTTGATGAGTTATCAATTCCTATTTCCTCCATTGAGGTGTTGGTGAACCTGATGCTTTCAGAACTCTCATCAAAGGTGACATGAAAGGTTTCCTCAACTTGTTGTCTCCTTGTGTTAAAACCCCTGAAGGCTTTGGAGATCAGTGAGTAGCCTAAGAAGTATCCATCATCAGCTTTTGCATCAAACTTGCTTAGATGATCCTTGTGGTTATGAATGAACATAGGACATCCAAATACATGAAAATAGCTGATGTCAGGAAGTCTACCTTTGAAGATCTCATATGGGGTTTTGTTATGTCTTTTGACAATGATTGACCTGTTTTGAGTGTAACAGGATGTTTTGATTGCTTCACCCGAAATGCTTTGAGAGAGCTGAGCCATTTAACATGGTTCTAGCAGCCTCAATGAGAGTTCTGTTTTTCCTTTCAGCAACCCCATTTTGTTCAGGGGTATATGGAGATGAGAAATTTTGAGAAATTCCTTTTTCATCACAGAAAATCTCAAGATCTTGATTTCTGAACTCAGTACCATTGTCGGTTCGATTTGTTTAACAAGAATGTCATTCGGTTTTCAATCTTCCTGATGAATGACATTATTGTATCAGCTGCCTGACTCTTTTGGAAAGAAAGTATACCCAAGTGTATCTTGAGAACTCATCAACAATGACAAGTGTATACTTCTCATGTTGGATTGATCTGGGACGACATGGTCCAAAGAGATCCATGTGCGGAGATGAAGACAACTTTGATGGAGAAATTTTGTTTGGTTTTGAATGATGCTCTGTGGTGTTTACCCTTTTCACAGGCAGAGCATGGTTTGTCTTTTGCAAAACCAGTGATGGTAAGCCAAGGACCTTGTTTTGTTTTGCCAAGTTGTTGAGGTTTTTGAAGTTCAAGTGTGATAGTCTTTTATGCCACAGCCAATTGATAGTTTCAGTGGCTTTGGCAAAGAGACGCGTTCCATCTTGGGAGAGTGTTGACATGTCTAGCACATAAACACCATCTCTCCTAGGAGCTATCAACACAACTTCCTTATTGGCATTGAAAATGGTACCTTGTTTATCATTGAATTGTACAATGTATTTAGCATCACATAGTTGACTGACACTAATGAGATTGTATTTGAGACCATTGACATAGGCTATTCTAGAGAAAACTATTCCATTAGAGTTTACTGAACCATAACCTTCAGTGGGACATGATGAGTTATCACCAAATACTACCTTGGGCCCTGGTTCCTTTACATACTTGTGCAGATATTCCTTCACACCAGTCATGCTTCTTGAGCATCCACTGTCTAGATGCCAAATAGGCTCCCTGGCATGTCTCTGCACAAGTAGTAAACCGAATTAGTTTCTCTTAGTGACCCACTTACTAGTGGGCTTGGGTCTCAAGGTCTCTCTGAAATTTGCAATCGACTCATGGTCAGTGGTTGTGTGCACAGTGCTACCACAGGTTTTGCATTTAGAGGCTGAGGATGACTCGGTGACTCTAGGTTGTTTGGAATTTCTCCTTGCATGAATGACACCGTCATGTTGGGATGTCTCATGAGTCGGATTACCGCATATATCACAGCATGTGTTCATGAGACAATCATCCCGATGATGATCATTAAACCCACAGTGAGGGCACAGAGGAAAAGGTTTTGCTCTATTCCTTGGAGCAGCTTTGGAGGATGAAGCATACTGATGACCAACTTTGGTATAGTTTGCTTGACCGACATCTTGTAGATGATCTGCAGTCCTGTGATCATCCTTTTGCAGATCATGCAGAAAAGGATTCTATAACAATTGTCAATGGTATGGCTGGTGTAATGACACAGCTCACACTTTTGTTTGTTTTGGAGGTTGACTTAGACTTTGAGGAACTGGAGGAAGCTGACTTTGTCTCCTTGATTGGTTCAGGGACCTTTTCAATGGATTCCATTTTTCAGTAAGCTTCCTCACAAGTTCAGTCAGATTGTGAATTTGGTCACTTCAGTGGGGACAGAGGATGTTGAAGTCTCAGTAGGAGTAGACTCTTGTTGGATTTGTTTTGCTTGTCTTTGTAGGATGGTTCTACCAAGTCTAGACCTTTCTTTGGGTGAATGAGTATTGAATTGTAGTGGAGTAAGCTCGAGCTTGGATCGAAAGCACCCTGAAGAGATTTCAGGGTGGAAGCGTGTTTCAGATTTTGCTTCGACTCATAGATGTGTTCAGTACCACTGGTGATCTCGTGAAGTCCTAGCATGCTCTTAAGAGCTTGGCTCTCGGCTCAAGAATCCTTCCGAATCGAAATTTGGAAGCTTACTCGTGATTAACCCGTTCAATCCAATCACTGGAATTGGGATCAGCCAACATATTTGTAATCATGCCACCAGACACAAATGGCTTAGGAGACTGGTCTTTGTTGAGAGGGTCAGGGAGATGATCTTCACCTATGACTCTCTTCTTGCTACTAGGGGCACCCACAGCATCAAAGACCCTGGGATTCTTAGCAGTCCAACTATTAAGAATATCATTTGCCTTTTTAAGTTCATTTTGAAGATTCTGATTTCTTTTAACTAGTTTAGTGTTTTGAATTTGCAAAGTGACAGCCTCAAGCTTTGCTTGTTTTAAAATAAGCAATTTATCCCTACACTTATTCAATTCAAAACTTAACTTGTTGTACTTAGAAAAAAGATTCAGTCTTTGCTCTTCTACGAACTTAAGGTCTACATTTAGATAATTCATGTAAGACAGCCAATCAGAGTCATCATCCATAGAAAGTAAAATGTTTACCTTCTTCATTGTGATGTTGACCCATTCTCCATTTCTGGCATGATTCTTTCCAACAGCAAGCTTGTCCTCTTCTGAGAGGGCCATCAGTGCACTAACATGCACCAATTCATCATCGATGAGATGGCTCTTCATCCCGGTCGAAGGTTTCAAAGCAACGAGACCCTTGTTTTTACCCTGCATAGATTGAACATTTTTGTTGTTTCGAGGGACTGGCCTCAAGCAATGCAAGCTTAGCTTTTGCTTTCTTATACTTAGCTTCATAATCAATGGTTTTGTTAAGGTCAGATTTGTTTTGAACATTTTGATGAGATTGATAGATTTTTGGTTGAAATTTGCTAAAGCCTGAAGCTGATTAGATCCTCGATGGTTTGTAAGAGGGTTCAGAAGAAGTTTTTGAAAAACAGTCTTTTGCAAAATGGCCTCTTTTATGACACTTATAGCATTCAGTGTCTTCAGTTGCTTTAGCAGTTGAAAAACCTTTGTTTCTTTTAATAAACCTTCGAGAGTGTGCAAGGAGTGCCCTTTCCGAAATTCACATTCAGGTCATTTAGGTACTCCTCACTTGATCTCTCATCAGGCTCATCATCCGAGTTTTCTTGGAAATCTTGAATCACATTGTTAGAAAAGAAAGCAGTTGAAATTGGTGATGAGGTGGTGGTCAAGGACTTCTTGACTTCCTGAGATTTCTTTAAGTCGGGTATCGTCTGTTGATGAGGTTTTCCTCATAGACAAATTTCCCATAAATTTCAGGAAGCTCAAGATTTTGGATATGATTAGCATTCCTAAGTCCTTGAGAGAAATTCAACCACTTCTCAGGGAGACTGTTGACAAAACCAACATTGATTTCATGTTTTGACAACTTAACACCATCATTTGAAAGTTCATTTAAAAGAGTTTTGTATCCGGTGTAAGTTTGAGAGAGAGTTTCGAGTCCTTAGCCCTGAAGGTGTTATACTCAAGTTTCAGGTCCATTATCCTGTTTTCCTTGGTGTTCGATGGTCCTTCATGACTATGAACTAGGTCATCCCAGGTTTGCTTAGCTGTACTACAGCTTATAAGCACTCCATAATATCGTCAGGAAGACAAGATATTATGATACTTTTGAGTCTTTGGTCCTGGTTGACCACTCTTCTTTCATCCTGGGTCCATTGAGCTTCAGGTTTGGGCAACCCTTCAACAGTCTTTGGGATAAATGGACCTTCATTTATACACTTGATATAATAAGGTTCCATCCCAATCAAATAGCAAAGCATTCGCTTTTTCCATTTGTTGAATTTGCCAACTTTAAGTCTAGGGGCAACAACCTAATAAGCTCCACCCTTTTTATCGACTAGTTGGGGTACATCAATTTCAGCCATTTAGGATCCTAATTTAAAAACTTTTAGAGCGGCCTAAAACGAGTTTTATAATTAGCCTTGCTCTGATACCACTTGTTGTTCCCCGTTCACTATCGTTAAAAGCAGTTTAAGTTTATAAAACAAGTTAATAGTGAACTATGACTGAAATTAACATAAGGAAAACACACCAAGTAATTTTCAACATCATATTCTTATTAGAAATAAATCAACAAAGAATACGTTACCCAAGTACTTCATGAATAGTACTTGGGATTGAAATGACAAAGTTGGGTGACTCCTCTCTAAGCTCAGGCTAAGTCCGAGCACAACTCTTAGAGCTCACGAGCTATCTCAGAACTAAGTTGTATTTTGAGGAGTGAAAAGATGGCTTGCGTGTGTGTGTTTTTACAATTCACAAGCTTAACCTTTCACTCCATCTCTTATGCTATTTATACATGTATGAGTTTTAACTCTATCCTAAGTGACAAATCGACATCATACGAAGACAAAATACTTGATGTATTTTGTCTCTTTACAAAGACTATTCTAAGTAAAGAAAGGTCGCTTTCCATATTTCAAAGTGATGACACGAGCTTGTAAGTTAGCCATTCAGGGGAAAGTTGACTTATGTTGATAAGGACTTCTTTATCGATTCAAACTTCTCCGCCTTGTCCCGCTCTTTCTTCATCTATTTATCCTTCTTCTTCTTCACTTTGTCTTCGATGTAAGTAGTTGGAGAGGAGTCTTAGGGATTCAGTGAGTTATTGTCATCACTCATTGAATCCATCATCTTCTTCTTGACTCAATCTTCACCCTTTAAGTTCCGCCTTCGAGTGGAGAGACTTCTTCTACTGCATCTAAGTGTCCCGAAGATGACTCACTGAGAGGCTATGCACTCAGTGACCTGATTAGTGTTTAACGGACTAAACACTTAGGCTATTTTCTATTCAAATCCTAGATTAAGGGGTTTGGGTATTTATTGAACCCAACAGAAACTCATAAACCAAAGGTGGCAAAATGGCCAAATCAAGCAATGGGTCAGATGGGTAATAATTTGTGCCGAAATGGTTAGACGCAAGCACATTTTATACTTATTCTTCTAATTTTATTGATGATGCTTTAGACGTGGATACAAAGATACTGTAACTGTATAAAGTAATTTTATTGATGATGTTTCTGATGACTTTCAACCAGTTTAACCCATTTGAATGCAGGGTGATTATGAAAAGGCTGGACTATACTACATGGCATCTGTAAAGGAAGTCAATAAGCCACAAGAGTTCATATTATTACCCTTTTATGGTTTGTTTACTTAATCTTAAAAAGCTTTCTTTAGTTACTTCACTGAACCTTCTGTCTCCACTTTGGTTACCGACTTACCGTATATGCTTAGGAGCAGAATATTTCACCTTACCTTTTCCTTTTTAAAGTGTTTACTCGTTTTGCAATCTAGTAGCTCTCCTTTTGTGTATCTTGGGCTTTCTGATATTCATACATAGTCATAACTGTTGTCACATTTTGCTTATTATTTTCTAGAATAGTTGTTGCTTCTTATAGAAATATGGTTTAGACTCTAGAAGAGTTGAAATGTCATGTTGTGCTTTATAAACTCTTATGGATATTAAAACAACAAACTGTTCTAGCACACAATGAAAGGGGTTAAAATTTTCTCCTAATTTTCAACTTTAATGCACCCGTATAACCCACTTTATGAAAAATAGTATATTGTTACTTTAATAATTTAGGTAACCTTAATATAATTAACACATTAGTTATCTTAAATAGGAGTATTTTGTTGTAGTTTTTGAGCTTTTGGTCACAGGTCAATATATGGAGTTGACTTTTGTAAAATTGCAGGGTGGAAGTTAGTGAGGAGTAGATATCTATATTTGATACAGGGCTTGGCATGGACGATACTAATATAGAGAAATGGTAATGTTCATTTCTTAATAAATGGTCCCTTTGTCATTGTGAATGCGATTCTTGTTTTTTTGCTTGCGTCTTACTTAACTATTATGTTTTACCATCAGATAAATGGTAATAAATGGCCAATATGCACGAGAAACAACTTTTAATGGATGGTAAGAAACCGGATCAGCAGGCGTTTCTTTGCAGGCTGATAGAAGAGCACTGAACCAGGTAACTAAATATATGATGTATTTGTACTTTGGAGATCTTGAAATAGCATGTGTCCAGTGGGCTTCATAAGTTCAGTTACCAGAATGCCTCACCTCTGTGATATAAAAAGTCCAACAATAGTATTTAATCCGAACTCTTCTCCATGCATCACCCTGATGCCTTGCTCATATTTTAAGAGCAAGAAATTGGGGAAAAAGATATGCAAGATGACTTACATTCGCAAACTTGCGAAACTAATACCTTATTAATTACATTATCTTAGCATATCTCTAAAGTTTGAAGTGCTACATAAGGGCCTACATTAAATGTTGTTATTTGTATAATGATTTGTACCAGAAAAGAAGGGTCCATGTAACTTCAGAACTACCTTGGGAGTGCTGATCGTGCAATTCAGCAATTTGGGAGGACATGCAGTTCTGCCTACTTTACAGGTATCATGATCTATCATTTTTCGAAACTTGTAAGGATGCATCATGGATTGGTAACTTGCTACAATACGACATTTTATTGAAAAGGCCAAAGCTGCTCTTGTTTCTGTTGGCATAGTTAGAGACCACAGTTGGTATAAACTTAATTTGACCCGCTTGATTGGACATGTCATATTTGTGTACTTTACTTGTACATCATCCCAACCAGTTTCTTTTTGCAATATTTAATACAGGAAATGGCAAGGATTCTGGAAAGTTCTTTGGCCGCATAGTTGATTCAAATATGCTATTTAGGACTGCCACCTGTTATCGAAAACAGGTTATGTTTGTATAATATTTACTATCTGATGGGTTTTCCTTTTGTCATTATTTCTTTTAATAGCATTAATTACTTAATTAATTGCAGGCTCTTTGAATTGTTTGTGGTGATTAGTGAACATAGAGACAACAACAGACAATCGTCGAATTGTTGGACTTCTTGTTCCAAATGCAGTAGTAGGACCTGTGCATATTGTAATAGAGAAATCGTGAGAATTTGCTAAAAAAAAGAGAAATCATGAGACAAATATTCGTAGTTGCTCATATTGTAATAGGCTACTGGTCGGGTTTTTGTAACAACACAATCAGTTTTTGTGAATGAAATTTATTGTGTAAGATTTGCATTGCTAGAGATTTTTAGATTTTGGTTTGTTTGCAAAAGCAATTATGCAGCAAAACCAATATTAGTTCCAATTTTATTTTTTTTGCTATATGTTCATAATTAGTGACGCCCTTTTGGTCTCTAACTATTTGTAGTCGGTGACGACTTTCTCGTCACTAATGGTAAATACCAGTGACGACTTTTTCGTCACTGTCAAAACTGTGACGAAAAATTTCGTCACTAACCGATGAAAAGTGATGACTAATCTGGTCACAAATTAGTGACGAGGTATATTTTGGTCTCTAATTGATTTTGTGACGGAGCTTTAGTGACGACTGGTGACGACTTGAGTTTGGTCACTAAACAGTTTTGTGACCATTTTTTACACTGTCAGTGACGAAACTGTTTTCGTAACTATAGGCCAATTTTCTTGTAGTGAATGTTTCTAACAGCCTCCACTAAATAAAGTCACATAAAAATATCAGAATATTTTCTAACCAAAGTGAATAAGAAAGATAGCATAGGTTAATATTTTTGCCTTGTGGCACAACTGATTCAACAACTTGTGTCTACATTTTTGGTTTTGCGGGAATGTCTGTGATTAGATCTTTCTCCGACATCAACAACACACAAAATGACTTCTTTTTGTTAATGACAAATGTACAACATCTAAAAATAGCATGAAATTACATAAATATCTTTTTAGGACACATAGAAATCTTCGTATGATGATTGGAATAATGGAAATTTCTACTTGCAATGTACCCAAAACGTTTTTTCATTTTCCTCATTCAGAATATTTGGACGAATTTGATAGTGTTTAGTCGTCTAATTGGGTTTGGGTCTACAATTATTGGGGTTAATAGTTTGCGTTAACAGTGAAAGTAAATAAACGTTTAACAACATATTATATGATTTTTGCACATTCAAATATACACGAACAAGTTCCTAATATAAACATTAAAGAATTGATATTGTATAGACACGAATAATCAAAATAACTCTTTGATTGATAATAGGAAAATAGCTCAAAACCTATTATATGTTATACAATACTCTGTATGTGTTTGTGATATCTAACCTCTTGCTAAACACCCCTATTTATACCCATAACAAACCCGGCTTCGGTATGAATGGTCATAGTTAGGTATTGGAACACTAAGTCTTGATAATGGGTCCCACATGGATTATGATGACATAGATGATGACACCATCTAGAAGTCGTAATTAACTCCCATCTAGAAGCTTACTTAGAATTCCAACAATCACCCCGAATCTCTAAGTCCTTCTAGAGATATCTTTGATTCCAATCAAGCTCCGCATTTCCTTGAACTTGGTTCGTGCCAATGGTTTTGTGAGAATGTCCGCCTTCCGTTTCTCACCGGGAATATACTCCACCTCCACCTGTTCGTTTTCAACACAATTGCGAATGAAATGAAACCTCGTGTGAATGTGTTTACTCCTTCCGTGAAAAACGAGATTCTTCGTTAGTTCGATAGCAGACTTGTTATCAACCCTAAGAACCACCTTCTCTTGCGTCTTGTTCATAATTTCTCCAAGCAAATCCTGAAGCCATATTGCTTGACAAGCGACCGTGTAGTCGCCATGAACTCGCTCGCAAGATGATAAAGCAACGGTATCTTGCTTTTGCGAAAACCAGGTTATCGGAGATAACCCATAGTAGAAAATGTGACGGTTGCTTCTTCCGTCATCTGGATCAACATTGTGACTACTATCACTAAAACCAATGATTTTGTTTTGACCCATCCTCTCGTACTTAATTCCATATCCCGTTGTTCCCCGTAAGTACCGTAGAATGCGTTTAATTGCACGACCATGTGATTCTCTTGGACTTTGCATATATCGGCTAACAACTCCAACCGAGTATGCCATATCGGGTCTTGTTTGCAAGAGATATCTAAGGCATCCAACCACCTTTCGATATTGTGTAGGGTCGATTTCGGGTTCATCTTCGGCCTTTGACAATTTGGTTCCCGTGTCCATGGGAATATGAGTTGGATTGCAATCTTGTAAACCAGCTTCCTTCAGAATGCGTCGAGCATAGGCTTCTTGGTTTATCGTAATCCCTGATTCTTCTTGCTTGACTTCAATGCCCAGGTAGTAAGTCAATCTTCCAAGATCCGACATCTCGAAGTTCTTGGACATCTCGAATTTGAACCTTTTGATCATGTTCAAATTTGTACCTGTAACAAATAAATCATCAACATAAATTGCTAAAATTAGCAAGTTAGTTCCTTCTCGCTTCCGGTACACCGATGGTTCTTTCAAGCACTTGTGAAATTTCAACCCCTTCAAAATTCCATCAAGCTTCGTGTTCCATGCTCTAGGTGCTTGTCTTAAACCATAAAGTGCTTTGTTAAGGCGATACACTTTATGCTCGTTGCCCTTCCTTATATAGCCTTCCGGTTGTGACACATAAACGGTTTCCTTCAACTCTCCGTGTAAGAAAGCCGTTTTGACATCTAAGTGGTGAAGCTCCCACCCATTTGTTGCGGCTAAGGCAATGAGAAACCGGATGGTTTCGATTCGAGCTACCGGTGCAAATACTTCTTGAAAATCAATACCAGGTTGTTGCACGTACCCTTTAGCAACCAACCTTGCCTTGTATTTGATGATGGTGCCGTCTGCATTTTTCTTCAGTTTGAACACCCATTTGAGTCCAATCACCTTCACCCCCATAGGCTTGTTCACGAGAATCCAAGTGTTATTCTTGTTGATCAAATTGATCTCTGCATTCATGGCTTTGACCCACTCTGGTTCTTTCTTCGCCTCTTCAACCGATACTGGTTCGTCATTGGTTATTAGGAGAAGTTCATCAAGATTATTAAGGTTAAGCACAAAATCTTGCAGTCGAGTTGGAAGTCTCCTTGTTCTCGTAGGCCTTTGGTTCTGGACATTGTTCACGTTATTGTTGACCGGACTTGGTTGCTCGTTGTCTTGAACCTGCACTCCGTCTTCAATATCGTGATCCGATTCAATCGGTTCAGTTTGATCATTGCTTACATCATCTCCTTGGTTTATAGCCTTATCTTCTGGATAGTCCCATGGAACTATGAATGACCCCGGTTCTTCATTGTTGGTACCTGCTTCTTTGTCCCAATCCCACCATTTGGTCTCGTTAAAAATAACGTCTCGACTTATAATTATTTTTTGTGTAGCCGGGTTAAAAGCCGATAAGCTTTCGTACCGGTTCGAACCAAGATGCACTAGTGGTCTTGATCTTGCATCCAACTTCTTGAGATTCACCGGTTCAACTTTCACATATGCTAGACACCCAAAGATACGAACATTCTCCAAATTCGGTTTTCTTTTATACAACTTCTCGTACGGAGTTGTATCACCAAGGACTCTTGTGTAAACGCGGTTGATCAAATTTGTAGAGTGTCTTACAGCTTCTCCCCACAGATAATTTGGAACATGCATCGCCTTCATGATACTTCGTGTCATGTCCATGAGTGTTCGGTTTCTTCGTTCCACAATTCCATTTTGTTGTGGTGAATATGGGGCGGTAAGTTGTCGTTTGATTCCATTTATATCACAAAAGGAATTAAACTCGAGCGAAGTAAACTCTCCTCCTCGATCACTTCGAAACATCTTCAAAGACTTTCCGAGCTCCTTCTCCGCCAAAGCTTTGAATTTCTTGAAGTGTAAAAACGCCTCACTTTTCTCCTTCAAAAGAAAAATCCACATATATCGTGAATAATCATCAATTAGTGTGAAAATGTACCGATTTTGACCTTTCGTTGACGGTGTGATCGGACCGCATAAATCACCGTGAACGAGCTCCAATGGTCGTGTTGCTTTGTACATCGTCATCAATGGAAATGACTTTCTTGTTTGCTTGCCCACCAAACAAGATTCACACAGTTGATTCTCATTTTTAAAATGAGGTAACCCTTTGACTAGACCTTTCTTGGACATCTTTTTCATTGACTCGAAATTGATGTGCCCAAGTCTTGCATGCCAGCCACGGTGTCTTCACCTAGTCTTGAATGAAGGCAAATAGGTACTCCAATTGTTAAATTTATTTTATAAAGGCGGTTTGAAGTTCTTTGTACCTTCATCAATAAGCAGTTGTCAGCATCATGCATCGTCAAATAGTCATCTTTCATCCGAATATCACACCGGCTTCGCTTGCTTGTCCGAGCTGAAAATATTATTTTTCAAATTCGGTATGAAATAAATCTCCGTCATCAATCGTTGTTGTCCCGATTTTCCTTGGAAAAGAATAGACCCTTTCCTTTTAATTTCGACACCACGATTATCACCAATTTCACCTTTCCGGTTATTCCTTCGTCGAGTTCGGAGAAAAACGATCGATTTCCCGTCATGTGATTACTTGCCCCGTTGTCCAAATACCACACATCATTTTCTTGTGCGTTGTATCGAGACGGTATCACATTCTTTTCGTTCAAAAATATCTGTCTCGTAAAACACAGTTTCATCAGATCTTCCCCGCCCGTAAAATTGCTTTCTTGGAATTTTTGGAGTCGGTCCGGACATTTAGACGCGTAATGCCCTGTTTATCACATCTGTAACAAATAATTTTCGACAGATCTTTTTTCTGGTTTCGATTTGAGTCGGAATTAAAATTGGACTTATTGCTGTTGGGTTTATTAACACTTTGGGCTTTTGACCCAAACCCACTAGAACCGGATCCACTTGATGAATCGGATCCATCATGTTTAATAAAACCCTTTGACCGGTTATTAATTCTTCCAACTTTCCCTTTCTCACCTCTCGACAAAAACCCAGAAACACCGAACTCTTCACCGCCGCCTCCACCGGAGCTCCGGCCACCCCTGCTCGCACCACCACCACGAGTAAACAAGACCCGTTGCTCATCTCCACCGTCTTCACCTCAAATCCGTTCCTCATATGCTTTCAAACGACCCACCACATCTTCAAAACCAACTGTCTTTAGATCCAGTACCTGCTCGAGGGAAGCTACAAGATGAATAAATCTTCTTGGTACTACTTTTAACAGTTTCTTCACAAGTTTTGACTCGTCAATCGTTTCTCCTAGTGACGCGGACTTCGAGGCGATTCCGGCGAGTTTTCCGGCGAAGACATCGATGGTCTCGTTCTCTTGCATCTTTAACCGGTCAAATTCAGAGTTTAAAGTCTGCAACCTTGCTTCCTTCACTCTATCTGCTCCAACATATCGAGCTTTGATTGATTCCCACAGCAACTTCGGACTATCGACATCACCAATCTGCATTATCAAGGTTTCAGGGATTGCTTGGTACAACAATCCCATTGCCAGGTTGTTTTTCTCTTCATTTGCTTCTGTTCCTAGATCGACAGATAACCAAGCTTTATGAATTCTGAGTACTACCTTCATTCGTAGGGCCCAGACAGTGTAGTTGGTGGATGATAGCATTGGACAAGCTACGGTGGTTGTTCCGACCTCCTTCACCCTCACCGGTGTAGGTTGTCCTGAAGAACCTCCTGCATCTTCAACATCAGACATGGTTCAAGAAGCACCAGGTAAGTATTCAAAGCCCCTTCTCAAGCTCTGATACCAATTAAATAATTGATATTGTATAGACACGAATAATCAAAATAACTCTTTGATTGATAATAGGAAAATAGCTCAAAACCTATTACATGTTATACAATACTCTGTATGTGTTTGTGATATCTAACCTCTTGCTAAACACCCCTATTTATACCCATAACAAACCCAGCAGCTTCTGTTCTGAATGGTCATAGTTAGGTATTGGAACACTAAGTCTTGATAATGGGTCCCACATGGATTATGATGACATAGATGATGACAGCCATCTAGAAGCTGTAATTAACTCCCATCTAGAAGTCATACTTAGAATTCCAACAATATAAACCTTGCTTACAACTAACAATTTATTTCTTTAAACATACTAAGATGAGGCAAAGTTCCAAAACTTCTACTAAAAGCTCTTTCAAGTACTCTATACATGCACTCTTGTCCAAGCCTCTTCTTCATCTTATCAACCCTGTAATCAAAATTCATCCCAAACAAAAAGCATTCAATTTAATCATCTTTCAGTTCATAGCCAACAAATGGTGGAATCGAAAGCGTGACACGCGGTCTCAACGGCGCTATCATGTGGTTGTCGTTGTGCCACGTTGTCGTCTAACACGATACAACATTTTGTCTTCCTCTCTCTCTCTCCCATATAAATAGTTCATTCCTCTCATTTTCATAGTTTTACTTTTTATTGTTAATTTAATGAAATCACAAAGAGTTAGTTACCATGTAAACATTCAATCTAATGAGCCATTTGCTTCTTAGTGCATTAGTGTAGTAATTCTCGCCGAATGTTCTAATACTTCCTGAATCTATCTCAATGAATGTGGTTTAGTCAATAGGTCTAAATCTACTACTCAAGCAAGGTACACATTATGGGTCTAGAGAAGGGTCAGTGTCAGAAGTACATATAGATTGAATTCATATACACCCATGATATATTATACATTAAACGACCTTATTGTAGTTTTCCGTCATTATGATTAGTTAGTTAATTCACACTTATTTTGTATTATGTAATGCATAATATAATATAATGTTCGGTTAATAGTTAATTAGATGTAAAAAAACATATTTATACCTGATTGAACTACCAGATCTTTTACACTCAAATCCTAAGCAGAAAATATTGCTTTGAGTGTAGTAATGTTGCCGAAAGTAGCACGCATTGACAATCTCTCGCTTGCTAATGATACTCTTCCATCTCTTCTCCCCAGAGGAGCTGGAAAAAATGGTCACTTAATCAGTAAAAATAAATGTACAATCAATTTCCAAACCAAAAAATCACCAATTTTAGCGTTCAAGGGACAGATTTGTAAGATCAATATTTTAGTTATGGATTCGCTAATAGGCACGTCTCTTTTGAATAAGCTAACAAAAACACTCCTTGCTGTTTAAAATCTCATATTTGTTATTTGGACACAACATGGGCCATATATACATAACACGTACACAATAGGTACGAATGCATATGGAGCTAAATGCCTTAAAATTATACATATAAAAATATTAGTGTGAAAAATGTAGCAAGACATATTTATATAGTATGAATAAACCTTTGTGTTAATACAAATAAGCCGTAAAAACGTTTATTTATATTTTACGATCTTCTAATGTTTTGTCGATAACAAACGTAAAATCATTTTAACGAAACAAATAGAGTACGTAAATAGTTTGAGTTAATAGTTTTCTAACACACTTACGTTTTCACATAAAACACTAAAACAAGCCTAAGTGATTTTATGATTTAGATACATATGTACAACAACTAGTGTTTACATATTGGGTTAACATATACTTAAACTAAGTATACTAAAATGGGTTAAAACATGTAAATACTAAAATGGGTAAAAACATGTAAATACTAAAATGGGTAATAAACTAGCAAATGGTATTGACCCATAACCCATGGTTTTATATATACCATTTAACCAAGTTCATTGTATCTAGAAAGAAAACCATGGATCAACCCATAACCCATGACCCATGACCCATAACCAAAAATACCCATGGGCAAAGAGGAGCGTTCCACGGATCCCTGGCTTTGTGCTAGCCGGATCCCAAGTGGAAGGGATCCGTGGGATCCGGGGAACAGTAGAGAATTTTCTCTATAAATAGAGAGTCATTTCTTCCTTTCTATGTATCACTTTACACACATACTTCCCCAAAGTATTCTAACCCTCTAACCTCAGATCTAAGTGATCTATGTAGTTTGTATTTTGTTTTTGTGTGATCTTCTAGGTTCCTCTTAAGGGCGAGATCACCACTTCTTGAAGACGAGCAAGCTCAAGTCAATGAGTTGCCATGCTTCGTCATCATCAAGACAACTAAGGTTCTCTTGTTGATAGTTCTTCCTTTCTCAATAGATGTTGGGTTGAAGGCATTAGTGAAGAATGCCAAAAGTGTCAAGATGAAAGCATTAGTGAAAGGTGCTCATCATCCGTGTCAAAGCATTAGTGAAGAATGCTAAAGGTGTCAAGACGAAGGCATTAGTGAAGGGTGTCAAGCGTTGTGTCAAAGGCATTAGTGAAGAATGCTAAAGGTGTCAAGACGAAGGCATTAGGGAAGGGTGCCAAGCATTGTGTCAAAGGCATTAGTAAAGGATGCCGAAGAATCAAATCAAGTCGCATTTTGGAAGAATGACTAGGTCGTATAATCGATGAGGTGCATCGTTATACATATATGTATTTGTTTATTTCCAAGGATTGTGATATCCTTGATGGTGTTGTAACAAGGAGTAGATCTCCTTGAGATTAGGTGTTGTGTCGTGAAGGGTAGTAGTTCCTCCATAGTAATGGAACTAGGTGCTTAGCCTAGTACCTAATAAAGGGTAGGCGACGTTGTGATAGGATTAGTTATCCTAAGGTGTGAAAGAACTCGGTGGTTAGCCTAGCACCGTATAAAGGGTAGGCGACGTTGTGTTAGGTGTGGTTCGCCTTGCTGTGAAAGAACTCGGTATTTAGCTTTGTACCGGAAAAAGGTTAAGCGACGTTTTGAAGGCTTCTCCGCCACAAGGAGTTGGTGTAGTGCTTACGAACTCTCGAGTAGGTGACTCAGGGAGTGGAGTAGGGCAAGGAAGGTGTCCTTGTAGCCGAACCACTATAAATAACTTGTGTCGTGGTGATGTGCTTCTTACTCTTTATATTTCATTACACGTTTATATATCTATCTATCAACGTCCAACATAAACAATCAAATAGATTAACATAAGTCGATCTAAATATTTAAAAGGAAGTTTTAAATTGGTAAAACTATTCAACCCCCCTTCTAGTTTTCCACACTTTGCATAAAAAATAACTCAGGATGTTGTAGGCATTTGAGTAGTCTTTGGACTACTTTAATACTGTTTGACAAATTCACCATTTAGGTGAGTTTTAAAATTTACCCATTTAATCTTTTAGGTACAAAATACAACCCATATTGACCCATTAATGTAAACGGGTCAAAAATGCCATCTCATATTGAGAGTTACCGTGTTTTCTCCTTCGCTCAAGACTTCGGTTTTAGCTTAAGAGAACGGAAAATTTAAATTAAACTTAAATTTACAAGAAATAAAAAGAATTAGCATTTTATTGTGTTGGTGAAAAGCCTCTCTTAATTTTCAAGTAAATAAGCAAATAGGGGTGTTTGGGATTACTTAGTTAAACCGCTTGTCGGTAAAATAATAAGCATGTTCTATTCAACTTTAATTGCTTCTTTTCGCTAATATAAAAGTGTTTTATCCAAACACTTAAACCTGATCATTTGTTTTATATCTAGGCAGATTACTTAAATAAGTAATCTCAAACACCCTTTAACTTTTCAATACCCAAAAGTAGGATACATACCTATGCTATCGATGTGCAATTTCGCGTAACCTCTGGCCTGCGGCGTGTGCTGAAATCTAACGGCAGCAACATCATCGTGAACATATTTGTTACCATTAGCGGGCATAATCAAATCATCTTCACAAAGATCATGCCTACAAAACCATTTTTGTATCTTGTGCATCAGCAAGCAATTCAAAATCAACATTCATTAAACTATTCTAGCCAGATATATATGCACCTACTTTCTTACATCTGACAACTTTTGGTAACATATGTTTGGTTTTGTTCATTTAATATTGCATTGCAACAGCCACAACACGAACAACAACATAACATCGAAATGATACTGCAGGATAAACAGTGGACTTGTTAGTATTAAATCATAAATTGTCCTTACACATAATGACAACTAACTTAAAGCCTATGGATTTACCATGTACCTTATGTGTGGTCCGAAACAAAGACGATTAAATCATGTCATCTAACTTAAAGCATGAAAACGGATAAATTTATGGCAAAGAGCTTATACAGAGATATGAGCGAGTATGGTGTAGCTTCCACGTAACGTCAAGCCTGTATACAACAAACGTCAAACGTCATCATGATTCTGAGTGAAGGGGTATATAATTGTGGTATATATTTAGTTAATGAAAGAGTAAAGATTGACATACTCTTTGAAGCATCTAAATGCAAGTTCAAGCTTGGCAAGTTATTTAATCTCATCTTGCTTACAATGTGATTCTCAGTTAAGCAACTTATTATAAATTCTTTGCTGATAAAACCGTTGAAAGATAATTCAAATGAAACCGTAGGGGAAAATGCAATCAGAAATTCATAATATTAACTTATGTGGGTGGTTATGCTAGGTTAACTTTTATGTTTATTGCTTAATTAGCTAGTGAGTTAAAAGGCTTCATAGTGGGTATTATAAAACAGTTATTTGTACCTAATAGCTTGTGAGTTAATTAGCAACAATCGAAAACCAAAGTTGCCACAAAGGAACATGCTTTAAAGCACTATTCAAGAGAATTTGATACAAAAAGACTAATAAAAGTGAATGAATAGCCGATTGGGAAATCACCGACGGTATGCTTCGAACTTTGTAAAATTTCCAAACTGTGAGCCAGTCGATGGTGGTCCACGCATGAAGTCCGAGATACAAAGATGCTGAACCGACTTCCGAAGTTGTTAAAACTAAGCTATATCATTTACGCCCATGTTTGCATGAATTGCGTCGCCTGCATATCAGAGCTCAGTAAAATGTCTAAATTAATTTTATTGTTTCGTGTATGGATATTACCTGAAGTACCTATCTGTCTTTCAAGTAGAAGACAACAATAGTCAGTTGGTGTCGGGTTAGGTGGGTTGCGGTTTATCCACTTTATGTATACTTTTGTTTCCAAAGTTTTTTTCTTGTCCCCCGGCTTTATATAAAAACGCAATCTTTCGTCATTGTAGCTGCAAAACATTACAGAAAAATGCGTTTGAGATAGTTATAGTTATAAACATAGTATGTAAGAATATGACGGATAATGTTGTAGATGTGACAAAAATGGTAAACGAACCTTATAAGTTGAATGATACTTTAAGCAAAAAGTATGGTAACATGTATAATGACTAAAAGGTGGCTACGGAAATGATGAATAACAGATGCATTGTACTAAATACATAACGCATTTGTGTGTTAGTGAAAGTAAGTGCAATGATAAGGAAGAACCTGTGGTACATGGACCAGAAACTGTTGAAACAATAAAATGTTTTTCAATACCTGCTATGAGAAGTCACGAACACCTAAATTACACAAAACATAAAGATACATCTATTCGAAATATCCTGCTTGTCTTTTTTTTCACGTCAATAATAGATTCACAAACAAATTAATTCATGATAATATATTCATAAAAGATTTCCATGTAATATTTATAAAAAAATTGCTATCAAATTGTATTTGAAGGTAATAGTGGTATCCGATAAGTTGGCCAAAAGAGTTCTTATGATGACATTCAAATAACCTTTGTAATTTTTGTTAACGGGCGCGACATATAGATTTACCTATCTAGAATAAACTTTCTTCTCTTGAAATTGCTTTATAATCACATCTTAGCCGGATAAACAATCTTCCAAACACCCATAATGCAAAAAGTACTAAACTTTACGCTAGTTCTTAGCAACTCCACATTGATATCAAAAATAAAGTAGCAATATCATATTCAATTAACAAACATACAGATTAAAATTTTATACAACATCGATTCCTGAGTTTGAGGATTCATACCATACAAATCATCGTGTATTCATTGCATCCCTGCAAACACCAATCAACACAATTAAATCGATTTAGATCAAACAACCTGGCCATATCTTATAAGTTTATCCATCAAAATATATTAAACCCTCACAAATTGTAATAACCTGGATACAATAGCAATTGAGTTTAATTAGACCTTATTAATAACCTGTATATAAAAGAAAAACAATAGCAATCTAATAATGAACCAAAATCAGATGATACCAACTTCATCGATTGTTAGCCAGGAAGGGTTTCTTTGGGTTGGTGTTATGGGACAAAAACTTAAGAATAAGATGATATACGGATTTTGGAGTTCCGCACTTTTTTTATTTACAATATTGGCCCAAAAGTATCAACTAATAAATATTAAGGACATGTGTATTTTTTTTTTTCTAGAACTGATATATGAGGACGATTTTTTTTTACATTAGCTAAATTAAGAAATATTTAGGCCTTCTTTTAGTATTAAAGTCTGTAAAAAAATAATAATTAAAAAAATATTACCAAATAAAGTATGGTTTGTTTTTTTTAAATGAAAAATTCCCACTAGGGGTTTTGTTTTATTATATAAAAGATTCATAATAAAGTTCTAACATATGGGATGAAAGTGTCACTTTGTAAAACGTTTCACGCTAGTTTGGAAACAAACTTGAAAACTAAGACAAAAAGTGCATAAGCTATATACTCTAGGGTGTAAAGTGTAGATGACCTTAAGCTATCTTCTTCTTCACCTGTTCGAGATCTGACCTCCCATGTTTCTAAGCTTTAGTTTAAAGACATTTGAAATGATCGGTTTTCATATTACTTTTTGTTAGAATTAAATTCTCTTACGCTTAGAACACACTACACTATTAATTTTGTGCTAAAATTTGATTTTAATCGTCACTAACGTCTAAAATTATGTGGACCTTGTTAAACTGAAGGCCCTGAGAGGTTGAGCACCCTGCACATGCTCAAATCTGACCCTGCCAATATGTAGCATATATATAAGGTTCCATATATTTGTTGTATAATATTTTGTATTCAATTAAAATATTGTTTTATTTGTAAGGGGTTCAGGGGCGAGCATAATCGAAGCAGATGGTAAAAACGTGCATACCATTTGAATACTTTTGGTAGTGTATTTTGCTTATATAGTTTAATACATACGGTATACTTTTTGACATTTTGAAAAAGTAAGGGTTCATTGTGGAAACCGTAGAGGGGCCTTTGAAAGAAGTAAAAACAAAAAACAAAAAAAGAATCTAACGCTCTAGTCTAATTGAAGACTTTCAACAAACATGTTTTCGTTTAAAAACTTAAATCTTTTGTATCAAACAACCGATCAAGTTTGACGTAAGATGAAAAGTGGCAATATAAGTTCTATGACTATAACGATAGTAGAGATCATCATCTAAAGCATATCACCATAATCACATCACGAACGACAAGCCACGACACAAACATTAACGCTATGCAAGTATAAAGCAATAAATGCAATTATAAATGTAAAGCGATAAGTAAAAGGAAATGCAAGTCGTACACGATGATTTATAGTGGTTCCTCCTCTTTGCCCTACTCCACTCCCCGAGTATCCAACTCGAGAGTTACTTCACTAGATCAACAAGCTCCCTTCTCAGCGGAGAAAACCTTACAACCATCGCTTACAAGTTTACCGATACTAAGCTAGGTATCGAGTTCTTCTTCGGGTACAACCAAACCCGTTATGTTTATTGCACAACATAACAAACCGTCTAACCGCTTAAAAGTTTACCGATACTAAGCTACGCATCGAGTTCTTTTTCGGGTACAACCAAAACCGTTATGTTTTGTGGCCAAGCATAACAAACCTTTTGTTTTATGTCCTAAACACATAAACCTCCTAACCTCTAGTTTGTTGTATAATAGTGATACAAGGTGGTGTATGATAATGATCCAAGACACATGTGTCTAGTGGATGTAAGTCCCTAATCTAAATGAACTTCTTATCATAAGAAGCCTTCAATGAATGAAGATCACAAGTGCTCCAATCTTGTTGTGATTGTTCTTCATTGTTGATGTGCTTGTGGTGGAAGTGGATGGCAACATCTCTAGGCTTGAAGGATGGAGGATCAAGTGGAAACATGCTTACAACAAATGAAAGTTAGAAGCATCATGATCAAGATTTGGTGTGAACTAAAGGACTTGAGGATGTGTGTTACTTACATTTCAAAAGCTTGGTTATGATAGAGACTAAGTGTGTGTGTAAAATATTCAGGTGAAAGTCTACTAAAGATTAGCCAAAAATAAAAGAGGAGGCCTCCTATTTATAGTGTGGGTTCTGTCCGAGAACTGCCATTTGACGGATCCATAAAATACGGATCCGTCGAGTGTCAGTAGACACTCCTTTGTCTAGTTTGTTTTTCACTACTTGTCCTAAAATCATTTTTAAATCAAATCTTCTAGAATTACTTAGGGACTAAGGATTAAATTAAATATGTTTATGTAATTAATTGCATAATTAAAAATGTCTAGTTAATTTTAATTAAATGTAATTAATGAAAAACATTTATTTTAAATGTGTTTAATAAATGTTTATTCACTCTAAAAAAATATTTTAGACATTATCAATGGTTTGTTAATGGTTTGATTATAATGCAACTTGACAAACATATTCGAACCTGATGTTGAAGCATGTCGAGAGATGTTGATGAATGTATTCTTTGATGATTTGTGTAACCGAGTAACTTGAACATTTTACGTTATGTATTACAAGTTACATGTTTGTCATCATTAAAATATAAGAGACCGTTTAGATTAAATATCGTAATATTTGTAACACCCCAACCCGGCAAGGGTAGAAGTGTCACATTCGGTGTCATATCGTAACATACAAATGAAATCTTTACAAACGGAAACCTTAAAAATGAAGTATCAAAACATATACACAATTGACTGACAAGAAAATACAATATCCAGAATGAATTAAAATCCCAAAACGAAAGTTCTTCAAAATAAGTCCCAAAGTAATAAGGTGCTAGGATTGGTCCACTTAGATACTCTAACCCTCAGCCCATCGAAGCCCATCTTCCAACCTAAAACCTGCCAAGGAAAAGAAATGCGGTGAGCTTAAAAAGCCCAAAGATGAACAGATATAACAAAACGAAAACTAAATAAAATCGAAATGCAAAATGAAACAAAGAAAGCGGACGGATAACAAAGTCGCAGAAATGAGAACAATGAGTCAATGAGGATCCTGCGAGAACACAATTTTACACGGATATCCAAAACAAAGCAGATAACAAGGCGAACGAAGCAAAAAAGCAAAGCATCGATGACATATAAACAAGCACATACAAACCGGACATACAAGAACTGAAACATAAGCAAGCATAGCAGGCGTTGCATCCACACAACATATATGTCATACAATCAAATCAGGAAATAAGAAAACATACAAGCCAAACAGATATCTACAGGAAAATGGAAGCAATTAATTAATAAGTGAGCATGACAATTCACACAGGTCAAAACCCTTAGTTGAAAACATAACCAGTATCATAACAGCGGAAGTGCTAACAGCATTCAATACATGGCAGTCACACGTAATATGTAGGAATACAATATAAACGATATAATTAAATGAATTAAGGACATAGCAGGGCAACTAAGCAAATTAACAAGCCAGACGTCACAATCTGAACCATTTACCCAATTAAACCGTAGCATAAACAGAAATGCAAACATGGCAGGTCAACAACAAGCAGATAAGGACACAACGAATAGTCATAGTCCACGGAATTAACTAACGAAGTACACATAATAAACAGACAAAACTAACGATTACACATTAGCATGGTCACCAGACAATTCAGAGGGTCACATAACAGTGAGACCACATATCATTAGATGAAAACAGGTAACTCAGATAACCGTATATTAATCATATCGCAGCAGAGTAATCAGTAGTCACATAACACATGAAAAGCATAATCAAATCCAATAACATATAATAACCCGGTACGTGAATGGAACGATAGTCTGAAATAACGAAATGAAAGTGTGACAGATCAATGAAAAGGAGTATCTATATCTTGGTATGAGTGAGTCATATAAAGGGTAGAGTAATGAACAATTAATACAGATTATGGTGCGTTAGGGAAATACAGAAAGTACAGTATAGGCATATCAAAAATGTAAGGGTTGTCAGAAATCTACCACGAGCCCAGAAACATATCATATCATATCATATCATAAGTAGCCATTGTATTCGGAGGGGTGACCTCGGAATACCAAACCAATAGGAGGGGAGACCTCAGTAACCAATGGAGTAGCTAGCTCCCAGATTGTGAAGACGCGTATTGCACACGACATCATTCACCAAACAAATCATATCATATCGATAAAGAACGTAAGCATCTAGGATGCATCCATACGCCCTACCTCACATATACAAAATATGATCCACCACCAAGGGACGTGGCAGAACATCACTCTCTCGCCCTAGAGTCATGCCGAGGTGCATCAATGACACCGCGGCCATGTTACCTTCATGGTTAGGGAAAACATATTTGGCTCGGGTATCAAACTGAAGGGTCAAAGCATAATCATATCATAAGGATTCATATCAAAAGTTCATATCAAAATTCCATAACATAAGTTCATAATCAAAAGTTCATATCAATGGCTCATAATCCGAAAGGTTCGTAGTCATAAGGTTCACAATCAGAAGGTTCATAATCAGAAAAGGTTCATAATCAGAGTTCATAACAAAAGGGTGCATAGCAGAGTCATAGGGAAGCCCAAAAAAAAAGGCTCAGAGCAAAGTATAACAGTTCAAAGCTAATATCGAAAGATGTAAACGAATCATGAGAAACCTTAAGAGAAAAGGTCAGAATATCTGTACCTTAGCAACGTAATGAAAACAAACGGAAAAGTAACACCGGAAAGCAATGTCGTATCTTCGTCAACGAATCTACACGAATTGATATCATATATTACTTATATACTCATTTTATAAGCTTCTTATGCATGTATAAGTGTTTTACTTATTGATATAATCTTTTTATCTTTCATTTTCTTAACTTCATATTTGGACCAGAATTTAGCGATTTTTATAAAATACTTACTTAGCTCAAATAAAATCAAGGAAATTTCCAAGGGTTCCGATATGAGTTAAAAGACTCTCCAAAAATTGGGGGGGTTCTATTTCCAAGTACAATGGCCTATGGAAAATCATAAGTCCAGACCTGCCCAGAAAGTGATCAGAAAATACACCTTAAAAGTTTGCGCTTATTAGACCTGTTTAAGCACCTTAGAAAAATTCCCAAAACTCCCAGAAATTCATTTATAACCTAAATGTCACTCCTGTAAAAGGAGAGCTCCTACTAACTTATGGTTTGAAAATGAAAAATCAAACAATCCAACTAAATTTCAGACCCGTTTTCTCAGCTTTGACACTTGATCTTGTAAAATTCAAAAATACAACTTAGACAACTCCAAATTCGACCAAACCACTTGGAAAACTTAACTAAGACATAAAATAAACTTTTCCAACAAAAACCCAGATTATTGCACTTATAAAATTTGATCTATGACACACACAATTTCGGCATGTGATGCTGTCCAGTTTTAGGGTTAAATAAAACCATTATAATCACATGTTTTACGTACCCAAACGCACCCATGACCCATGAAAGCCGTATGACCGGTTTTAATAGCATCTTAACATGCCCAACTTTTATATTTTCCAGCTTATGAATTTTTATACATACCCGTTTCAAGGTTCATCTAACTCGTTATTAATATCACATATGGGTCGAATATTTAGAGGTCCAAAATCATATTCGAATACACATTACAAGGTCTCATATCTTTCATATCTTAGGTGTTTAGAATCATGATTCAAGAAATCCATTTTATCATTTATGAGACAACAAAATCTATTATTTTATGTGACTAGTCTTACCATTTTATGTGAGGATAAGATGCGTGTATAAACATGCGCAAGAGGGGACAAATCCCACGTCCAAATCCGAAAACAAGAATGGGAAAAACGAGACAATGTTATGATACCTTGTAGTGTTTAAACGAGGAAGAGAATCAAGGGTCGAATCAAGCAAATCACTCCTTTTTGTGCCCTAACATGCGCGACGACCGCGGCGAAAATGCCCTTCATCCTAGTAAAATCCCACGACCAGGCCATCCACATATCACGACCAGAACTTCATCAAGAGTGGAACACAATCACAGCAGCCATGATCACCATCATCTTCCATAGTCTCTTTTATTTGTCATGAAAATCGAATGGGAGAAGAAAAAAAATGGAGGCCGTCACTTTTGGGTGAAAGGGGATTAGGGTTTTTGTTATTTGTGAAATCTGGTTTTGAGGCTCAGAGATGCAAAAAAAGGGGGCTATCTGAGGTCTTGCTTTTGACGAGCCAAGGTGAGGCGTGGGCCAAGTCCAAATTTAATTGGGCCATCAATTAAGTTATAATATGTTTGTATATTAGGCATTTTCGGTTCATGAAAGTATTAGACGAAAAGTGCATCGATTTCTTTTTGATAATCTTATACATTAGGTTTTAAAATTTCTCTTAAGTTAGATGAGATTCATATTTAATAAGCATAGACATCTTTTACGCATTTCACAATTATTAAGCTTGAGGGGTAATTTAGTCATTTAACACGTTCTCGATTTTCAGGGTTTTACAATATTTGCACTAACATTCACAAATCGGGTAAGACTAGAAGTAGTGGTAGCAACTCACTCTCACGCCATCTACTACCACCAACTTTCTCTCTCATTTCCACTTTCCTCTCCCACTCACCATACATCCGTTTTGGTCACTCCCACTCACCTTTATAAAAAAATCCCAACTAAATACCACACACACACACTCACAATATTTAATTATAAAAATCCACTTTATATTCGTTCCTTGCTTGGTGACTCATCATACAATAACAACGCCTCACTTGTGACTTGGACAAGAATGGCAACTCACTCGTGGAGTCACTCTACACTCTCAAAAACTTCGCCTCCATTTAGCCTAATACTCACAAAACCAAAATCAAATCGAACCAAACCATATAAAACTGAATCAAATTTGTCAAAACCGAATATTTCGGTTTGGATAGGTTTTGGCAAAGTAAATATGAAACCAAACGAAAAGAATTCACATAAATATATATATTTTTATTAAAAAAACTTAAATTCTTTCCTAATATAAATATAACATTTTTTAACCTTGAAATTTATTTTTTGCTAAAACCTATATAGTTAAATGAAAAAAAATATAAATTATGTAAATTGGGTTATTCGATCATCCTAAAATCGATCTGAATTCAAATTTGGTTTTGGTTCGCTTTAATCCAATTTTGAATCGGTTTGATTTAATTCGATTTTATTAAAAAATTAACCAAACTAACCGGCAGAAAACAAGATAACTAAACCGATAAGACCCGTGAGGCCGTGACACACTTTACATTGGCCACTTACCAGGTCACAAATGTGTGATGATGGGCCATAAGTATATATACTAATGGACTGGATAATACTGTTGGGCTGGATCATATCCGAAAAAAGAAGTCAAAATATTATTGTACATGTTCTATTGGCTTCACTGTTTAATAACGGTTTAAGGAGATACAACTATAGTCTATACAAGCGACCATTTTGTCAATGAATATGTGGATCTCCTGCAATGGTGTTTGGCAATGTATCATATGTATGTGGTGAATGTTATTGATCATTTTCACGTGCTTGTATTGGAGATGCCCTTAGTTATAACTTTATACTACTATATAGGAAATGTAACTAGTTCGTTTGTATTTTCGATTTTTGGATGTATCCCAATTATTGTATTTTCGATTTTTGGATGTATCCCAATTATTATATCATCGCTTACGAAAACTTTACATTTATGTCATGGGTAGGGTTATGTAATTTGAATTTCGAATTTCGAATTTGTTATATACGTAGGTTTTGTATTTAATTTCTAGTTTTCTACGTTTTAGATTGTATCAATTATTGAGTAGATTACGGCTATGTTTGTGTGAAGTTTTTGGAGTTTTGGAGGAGGTGTGTGATGAATTTTTGATCTTTAGTTCTCGTTTGTCGAAAAGTGGTGAATGCTGTTATTTTTAAGTAATTTTTGATGTTTTTGAACTTTTAACAAACATCATAGGTATATATCACTATTATGATGATGATGTGGAAATTCATAAAGTTGTGTAGGGTTCAAATAAACTGATACGTGCTAATGTTGAGTTAAACGCATTAGAGATGCTCATGAACCATTCTTGTTTGTTTAATACGTGGCTACGTGCACCCTTTAATCTTGTTATGCTACCGTTTTTTTTAATAACTCGTTTTGTTATTATATTTTTGTTTAGTCTTTGAGCTGTAAGAAATTAATCAATACGCAATATTCTCTATGATGGATCCCATCTGCTATTTATTTTCTTTTATTATAGACAATTATTTTAAGTCAGTTACGCCTTTCAAGTTATATTTTTTTCAATAACTTAGTTGTTGGCTAGATCCATCTGCAAGCTATTAAGTTTTATGCATTTTTCAACATTACTGAAGCTCAACCTATTCTATTGTTCTTTCGCATAAAAGAAATATATGTTAGCCATATTATGTATGTGAGCTCAAGTCAGTATAGAACATTTGTATATCAATATTTATATGTACAATGTAATATTGGAAATGAATCAATCTAATAAATATATGAATCAATCAAATAAATATATTCGATTCATATCAATCTCATTGATTGACGATATATAGTAGGGTTTCTTTTTTCATGTGGAACCTGTAAAGTTCTTGTAAAGGGAAGAGTAGAGCAATCAAATTAATATTGGTGATTGTTTAAATGGCGCTTAAACACTATCAAATGAACTCTAACGGGTTTTTGTTTGGCTTATCCATACCAAGAAACGAACTTGCACTTGTTCAAACACAAAAGAACAGACATCATTTTGCAACGAGATGTGAAGTCAGCAACCAAGTCTTGCAAGCTCATAATCGTGTAGCTATTTACCAAAACACTATTTGGAGTCATGATTTTATCGATGGTTTGGATACCGATATCTCAGTAAGTCTTCATACTATATATCATGGTAAAAGTTTTGATTGAAAAGGTTGTAATTTTTCAAGGACTATTTGGAGTCATAATACAAGAATTCTTTTGTATTATGCATCCCTTACGCAACAAGTTTTACATAAATGTACAATAAATATATGTGTGTGTGCGTGTGTGTGTGTGTGTGTGTGTGTGTGTGTGTGTGTGTTTCAGTGTTTGTATGATCATGCGTGAAGTTTTTGATTATCCTACATGCAGACATTTCACTACGATATAATTAATGAATCTAAAAACAACTTGATAAAGAGTTGTATCCGGCCTCAAAACTGTTGCATTATGTCAATGCGCAAATACTTTATCAAGTGTTGTGTAAGCTCACGCTGCCTTAGGTCTAAAGCGAGACTTCTCTAAATATATGCAACACTTTTGTCCATGTTTAACTAGTGAAAACTGCAACGCTTTTGGAAGTTAACTAGTGAAACTACAACACTTTTGGAAGTGTTCAGTGTTTAACTAGTGAAAAACTTAATAATGCAAACACCTTTTTATTTATGCCAGATCAACTTCACGGAGAAGATGAAAGAACTAGAAGTGAAAGTGATGTGATGATTATCGATTATGAAAATGTTAGTGTAAAATCTTTGGAGTTGCTCGAGCTCATAGATACAATTGAAAGGTTGGGCATTGGCTATCGTTTCCGCACCAGTATAAACAAACTACTAAACAAAATAGTGGCATTACATGAAAAGGTTTTAAAAACAAGGTGAAGAAGAAGATAATCTTCATGCAACTTCTCTTAGATTCAGAATTCTTAGACAAAATGGTTATATAGTGTTCTCCAAGGTATTTCTAATTCCTAAAGTATAGCTAACTTGATGAAATCAAGCAATCATGTTGGCCAATTGGGTTTTTGATGAAGTTATGGTGATATTGTTTCATTATATGATTAGCTAGATATATTTATTATACCAACATATTCTAAATTTTCTAGAAAAGTTTGAGAGGTATAAACAATAAACATGTGTTATATTATTATGTTTTAAAAAATTCTTAAGTTAACCAGAAAATCATAAATTACCAGATCGACCCGATTGAAACTTTATTAAAAATCAAGGGTGGAAGGTGAGAAATGTAATAAACTTCTCAAATTAAACGATGTACGTAACATACTTATTTTATTACTTTTGTACGTAATATACTTACAAATTTGGCTCATTGTACGTAATGTGATCGGTAACTAACAAGTTACCGGTCAAAGTTTGAAAAATGACATAAATGGTCCTGTGGTTTGCGCTTCTTGACTTTCACACGGTCATCCATTGACTTTATTCCGTCCGTTTTTCTTCGTTTTGCCGTTTTTTTACGTTTTGTCCGTTTTTTCACGGTTTTCATCCGTTTTCTTACATTTTTCTTAATTTTTTGTCCGTTTTTCTTAAGTTTGTGTCTGTTTTCTTTCGTTTTTTGCCAAGTTTATCCAGTCTTTTTGTCCGTTGTTCTTACTTTTGTCCGTTTCCTTATGTTTTATCATTTTTGTCCGTTGTTCTTCGCTTTGTCCGTTTTTGACCGTTTTTCTTATTTGCTGTTCGGTCCGTTTTTTTATCGTTGTTTCTCATCCGTTTTTATAATTTGGTTGTCCGTTTTCTTGTATGTTTTGTCCGTTTTCTTTCTATTTTGCCAGTTTTCATCCGTTTTAGTCCGTTTTCTTACGTTTTGTCCATTCCTTATGTTTTACTCAGTTTTTGTCCGTTGTTCTTACGTTTTGCATTTGTTTTTTTGGGTCGGTTCCTTTCCGCTTTTGTTCCGTTTTTCTACGTTTGTTGTCGTTTTACTCGCGTTTTTTCATCGTGTTATCCATTATACTTTTGGCCGGTTTTCCTTACTTTGTGTGTTTGTTCTTCGTTTTTGCCAGTTTTCATCCGTTTTTGTCCGTTGTTCTACGTTTGTCCGGTTTTCCTTTTGTTTAAGCAGTTTTTTGTCCGTTTTGCTTTACGTTTTGTTTTTTTTCCTTACTTTTTTGTACTCATAAACATATTGAAAATTTTTTCAATTAAACAAAAAAAAA
>OU343221.1:241953980-242270886 GCA_910596185.1 Chrysanthemum makinoi | reverse complement strand
TTGTTGATGATGTTTGTGGGATGATGAGATGGGTTGCTGTGACTGGGCGATAGTGATGTTGATGTCGGAGCTACAGAAACTGATGATGTTGGTTCCCAGTGAAGAGAGTTTCTTCACAATATTTTCCCCTCAACTGTTGCCGTAGCGTCAGTCAGGGCAAGAGTTGGTGTTGGTGCTGAGGGGGATGGAGCTGCTTGACCCTTGAAGGCTTGATAAATCTCAGTGATCATTGCCTTCATGTCTGAAGTGTCAGATTGAATACCAGTGACTTTAGTTTCCAAATTAGCCTGAGAAACTTCCAGACACATTCTGGGCCAAGATTCCAGCTAGAGAGAGATGTGAGCCAAAGTAGCCACTGCATTAAGAGTCCGTGGCTTGAAGAGGCTGGGTGAGAATGGAAGATACTGAACATTTGTAGACTTGAGCATATTGAGCGGTTCGGTGAGGTTTGAGGATTGTTTGGTATACCTCGATAGTTTCCAGACTTTAGAGTTGGTTCTGGGTCTCCTTTAGATCGGCATAACTTGCGGCGACCTCGGTATGTTGTTCCCACAATGTTTTAGTAACCTGAGTATAGCTTCCTTGAAGCTACGGTGATCCATGAGCCGCGCCTTCGGTGAGGGAAGAACATTGTCAAAATCTTTGAATTCATGAGGCTTGAGGAGGATTGAAGCATGATCATCATGTTGGAATGGGGATTGATGGCTCTCCTTGGATCGGTTGAGGAGCTCTTGTTCAACTTGAACCTCGGCGTCCATTTCTTCTCCAGTGATAAGATTTCATCATCGGTCTCAATGAGCTCATCTTGAGAGAATAATATCCGGTGACGTAATTGTGAGCAAGGGGTTGGTTATGGGTTCCATATCGGCGATGGTTTATATCCCTTTGAGTCTTTGTCCCAGTTGACCCCTCGGACCTGGTGGCGTTTCCCGATGCCTTATTTGGAGTCGAGGATTGGTTGTGGGTTCCGTATGTCGGTGGCGTTGTTCCTTTCCTCCGGTCTTTGTCCCCGGTGACCACGAGACAGCTGGGCGTTCCCAGTGCCTTTAGCGTCAGTGATGATAGTTGTATCCCTATCGGGGTTGTTTGAGTCCGGAGTCTTTGGGAGATCGGTGTGCCCTCGGACAAAGGCTTGGATTTGCTAATGTCATCGGGCATTGTGGGCTCCGGCCAAGGTATATTTCCCTCGGATCTTGGGAGTAGTAGGTGTGACCAAGGCACTGGCGTGATGTATCGGTGTCCTCGTTTTCACCGGGGTGATTGTTTCACGGTCAGTGGGTGTCTTTTTGGTCACGGGCTTTGTTTGAACGTGCTCACGAAGCCTCGAGGCTTTGGTTTAGTCTTAGTCGATCCGAGACTTCCCTTTTCTTTTTTAGGCGGGGTTTGGAGACGATCCACTTTGATTGTTTACAGCAATCATGTGGGCCGTCAATTCAATGGGAGTGACGAGGGATGGGTCCTTTTGAAAATTTGAAGGGCTCAGGATGCCAGGTAAATTTCCAAATTTTTCATCTTGAGTATAATTTGAACCGATGCGATTGCAGAGCACAAGAGACAAACCTAGGATCTGAAACATACTGTCCTAGTTTTGCTCAGAACTTAGATCTGAGATCCTGTAAATGATCTCTATGAAGCGGTGACCCCATTCATTAAGCGGTATGCCATCATCAAGCTGAATAGAGTTAACTTGTTCGGTGGATGAGTGGTTCCCGCCGAGGACCTGAATCACAAAAGTGAAGAGGATCCTCCAAGCCACGGGAATGAGCTTTTGGCCGGGGTCTTGTCCAAAAAGTTGGATCTAAGCGATTTGTTTTAACCCATCCTTCAATGTGGAGGTTCGGAGGATGGGCGACATAAACACCTTTGTTATAATCTAACCTACATTGTAGTGCAGCGTTTTGAAATCCAGGTGTATTGTTTCCCATTTAGACCAGAACGATGAGATACTCCTGAGAGGTCTAAGGTTATTCTCATCAATAGAAGGTGTCGGGTCAAAGGCTCTAGCTGTAGCCCAAAACTCCCTGAGGTAGTTTGGGTACACCACGAGGACATTTTACAAAGGCGTTTGAGTGGGCGCTTGAATAAAAATTTTATAATGTCTTTATAGGTTGGGACATTTTCGGGATATTCAAAATTTCCTATGACATTATTTGTTTTAAATTCAACATTAGTAAGATCCCCACCCATGAGAAACAAGAAGATTAGCGTTCTAGTCATTTCCATTAACAAAGATTTTAGGATATAAGAAATGTTTTGACTAGAACAAAGTATTTAGATCTCTTCAAGTTTGTGATGAAAAACCTTTGTAAATGTTTACAAGAAGGGTTTTCCAAAAGAGGTTTAAAGAGTTTTGAGCACACAAATGTTTTCTTTTTTGAAATGATTTTGAGAGTTTTGTTGCGAAAAAAGATTTGTGTGTGTTTGTTTGTGTTTGAAGAGGGTATTTATAGAGTGATAAGAGGGGTGTTTTGTGCCCAAATGGGAATATTAAGAGTTGTTTTTTGAAAGGCGTTTGAATTTCCACATTTAATGCTACCACTCCATTACCCGTAGCAAAATCCCGTTTTCAGGAGAATGATTGCGGTAAAGTAAAAGTGCACTTTTGCAGAGATAAAATATCAATTTGATATTTTTGTGAGAGGCATTAAATGCCAAGTGGGATGACAATAAGACAAAGAGACATATATTCCTATATTAAATTGGCATAGTTACCAACCTTAGGACATTTAAGTAAGCGATACTGGATCATTTAGTTTTCATTCAATGTTCTTTGTCAAATGTCGGGGACCACGGAATGAGTCTTACTTATTCGTGAGAGGTTGGTTTTGGATGTTCAGGGGAGAATGGACCATTTGAGAACTCAAGATTGGTTTTGAGATACTTGACCTTCAATGTCAAGCATTCCTAATTCAGCTTTCAGTCTCTCGAAGGTAGGTTCATCCAAGGTTTGGTGAAGATATCAACCGTTGATATTCAGTAGGGATGAAATGAAGTTCTATGTCTCCTTTCATTATGTGATCTCTGATGAAGTGATATATGATATCAATGTGTTTGGTTCTTTGGTGGAGGGCAGGTTGTTGGATTGGATTGCAATTGCACTAGTGTTATCACAGAAGATGGGCACCATTTTGTAATGGATGTCGTAGTCACCGAGTTGACTTTTCATCCATAATACATTGGCACAACATCCTGCTGAAGCTACATATTGACTTCAGTGAGGACATAGCCACTAGATTGTTGCTTTTTTAGCACTCCAACAAACCGCTTTTCCTCCAAGGCGTGGGACTCGAGGTGCTTTTTTACGTCCATGTTACAGCATAATCAATCGAGTAACCGAGATCAAACCCCGAGCATTTTGGATAATAGAGTCCAAGGCTTGGGGTTCCCTTCAGTACCGAGTATTCTCTTGGCTGCAGTGAGGGTGAGATTCTTTGGGATTGGACTGATATCTTGCTATTAAACAGACTGAAAATTGTATGTCTGGTCTAGTAGCGGTTAGATACATTAGTGATCCAACAATCCCTCTGAAATGAGTTTGATTGACTGATTTGCCGGTGAGATCAGGTCCAAGGTTGTTAGGTGGGACCATTGGTGTCTTCACCGAGGCACAGTCAAATATCTCATATTTCTTCAAGAGATTTCTTGTGTATTTCTCTTGGTGATGGATATTGCTTTATCGGTTTGCGATTTGTAGTCCAAGAAAGTATGTAAGTTCCCCCATCATGCTCATTTCAAACTTCTTTGTCATTAGTTTTTCAAACTTTTTGCAAAGTTTGTAGTTTGTTGAGCCAAAGATGATATCATCAACATACACTTGGACTAGTATCACATCCTGTTGGGTTCTATAGACAAACAGGGTGTTGTCTATCTTTCCTCTGACAAACTTGTTTTGTATCGGAAGGCTGAGTCTCATACCATGCTCTGGGAGCTTGTTTAAGTCCATATAGGGCTTTGTCAAGCTTGCATACATAGTCGAAATTCACTCTCAAAGCCCTGAGGTTCTTTGAACATACACATCTTCCTTGAGATCACCATTTAAGAATGCACTTTTAACTTCCATTTGGTAGACCACGAAGTTCATATATGTTGCATATGCAAGGAAGATCCTGATGGCTTCCATTCTTGCTACAAGAGCAAATGTCTCATCATAGTCAATGCCTTCTTGTTGACTGTAACATTTGGCTACAAGTCTGGCTTTATTTTTAATGACAGTGCCGTTTTCATCAGTTTTGTTTCTTAAAACCCACTTCATTCCTATGACTACTACATCCTGAGGACATTTGATCAAGGTCATGACCTTGTTTTATCAAAGCTTGCATTCTTCTTTCATAGCTGAACCGCTTGGGTATTTTAGAGCCTCGGTGACACTTTTGGGTTCTATTTCTGATAGGTAATCAGCGTATAGACATTCATTGGTTGGCTGCGGTTAGATTAGCGCCATAAAACTTCTAGTGAGCATGCCCTCGGTGGGTTCAATGATGTTTACAAGCTCAATGTCCAAATCTTGTCCACTTACTTTGTGGTGCGGGATCCGAGCTTGATGATGTCACTGGGTGTTGGATGTGAGTTGGTGTAAGAGCCGAATCATTTAGATCGTAGAGATGTCTTGTTCAGGTGAGTTTCATGAGTTACAGTGTTCTGATCATTTGAATAAGTGTTTCTTATCCCGGGTGGCTGATTATCAATGAACTCACTGATGGTTGGTTGGGGTAGGTTGTGAGGTAAGACATCATATGAGATGTCGGCCTCGGACTTGATATGAGGAATTGAATTCAGTGTTGTACTCATCGGGAGGATATCTTGATGAGTTATCAATTCCTATTTCCTCCACTGAGGTGTTGGTGAACTGATGCTTCGGCACTCTCATCAAAGGTGACATGAAAGGTTTCCTCAACTTGTTGTCTCCTTGTGTTAAATACCCTGAAGGCTTTGGAGATCGGTGAGTAGCCTAAAGTATCCATCATCAGCTTTTGCATCAAACTTGCTTAGATGATCCTTGTGGTTATGAATGAACATAGGACATCCAAATACATGAAAATAGGCTGATGTCGGAAGTCTACCTTTGAAGATCTCATATGGGGTTTTGTTATGTCTTTTGACAATGATTGACATGTTTTGAGTGTAATAGGCGTTTTGGCTTTGCAGGTCAATGCTTTGAGAGAGTGAGCCATTTAACATGGTTCTAGCAAAGCCTCAATGAGAGTTTGTTTTTCCTTTCAAAGAACCCCATTTTGTTCAGGGGTATATGGAGATGAGAAATTTTGAGAAATTCCTTTTTCATCACAGAAACTCTCAAGATCTTGATTTCGAACTTCGGTACCATTGTCGGTTCGATTTGTTTAACAATAATGTCATTCTGGTTTTCAATCTTCCTGATGAATGACATTATTGTATCAGCTGCCTGACTCTTTTGGAAAGAAAGTATACCCAAGTGTATCTTGAGAACTCATCAACAATGACAAGTGTATACTTCTCATGCTGGATTGATCGGGGCTGATGGGTCCAAAGAGATCCATGTGAGGAGATGAAGACAACTTTGATGGAGAAATTTTGTTTGGTTTGAATGATGCTCTGTGGTGTTTACCCTTTTCACAGGCGAGCATGGTTTGTCTTTGCAAAAACCGTGATGGTAAGCCAAGGACCATGTTTTGTTTTGCCAAGTTGTTGAGGTTTTTGAAGTTCAAGTGTGAGAGTCTTTTATGCCACGACCAATTGATAGTTTCAGTGGCTTTGGCAAAGAGACGCGTTCCATCTTGGGAGAGTGTTGACATGTCTAGCACATAAACACCATCTCTCCTAGGAGCTATCAACACAACTTCCTTATTGGCATTGAAAATGGTACCTTGTTTATCATTGAATTGTACAATGTATTTAACATCACATAGTTGACCTACACTAATGAGATTGTATTTTAGACCATTGACGTAAGCTATTCTAGAGAAAAATATTCCATTACAGTTCTTGAACCATAACCTTCGATTGGGACATGATGAGTTATCACCAAATACTACTTTGGGCCCTGGTTCCTTTACATACTTGTGTAGATATTCCTTCACACTCATCATGCTTCTTGAGCATCCACTGTCTAGATGCCAAATAGGCTCCCCGGCATGTCTCTGCACAAGTAGTAAACTGAATTAGTTTCTCTTAGTGACCCACATACTATTGGGCTTGGGTCTCAGGTCTCTCGAAATTTGCAATCGACTCATGGTCGTGTGGTTGTGTGCAGTGCTACCACAGGTTTTGCATTTAGGGCGAGGATGACTCAGTGACTCTAGGTTTTTTGGAATTTCTCCTTGCATGAATGACACCGTCATGTTGGGATGTCTCATGAGCTGGATTACCGCATATATCACGGCATGTATTCATGAGACAATCATCCTGATGATGATCATTAAACCCACGAAGTGAGGCACAGAGGAAAAGGTTTTGCTCTATTCCTTGGAGCGACTTTGGAGGATGAAGCATACTGATGACCAACTTTGGTATAGTTTGCTTGACCGACATCATGTAGATGATCTGTGATCTGTGATCATCCTTTGCGGATCATGCAAAAAGGATTCTATAACAATTGTCAATGGTATGGCTGGTGTAATGACACAACTCACACTTTTGTTTGTTTTTGGAGGTTGACTTAGACTTTGAGGAACTGGAGAAAGCTGACTTTGTCTCCTTGATTGGTTCAGGGACCTTTTCAATGGATTCTATTTTTTTTAAGCTTTCTCACAAGTTGATCGATTCTTTGAATTGAATGGTCGAAGGTGGGGACAGAGGATGTTGAAGTCTCAGTAGGAGTAGACTCTTGTTGGATTAGTTTTGCTTGTCTTTGTAGGATGGTTCTACCAAGTCTAGACCTTTCTTTTGGTGAATGAGGATTGAATTGTAGTGGAGTAAGCTCAGAGCTTGGATCGGCACCCGAAGAGATTTCGGGGTGGACGGTGTTTGATTTTGCTTGCACTCATAGATGTGTTCGTACCACGGTGATCTCGGAAGTCCTAGCATGCTCTTAAGAGCTTGGCTCTGGCTCAAGAATCCTTCCGAATCGAAATTTGGAAGCTTACTCTCGAGATTAACCCGCTTCAATCCAATCAGGAATTGGGATCGACCAACATATTTGTAATCATGCCACCGCACAAAATGGCTTAGGAGAGATGGTCTTTGTTGAGAGGGTCGGGAGATGATCTTCACCTATGACTCTCTTCTTGCTACTAGGGCACCACAACATCAAAGACCACGGGATTCTTAGCGGTCCAACTATTAAGAATATCATTTGCCTTTTTAAGTTCATTTTGAAGATTCTGATTTCTTTTAACTAGTTTAGTGTTTTGAATTTGCAAAGTGGACGACCTCAAGCTTTGCTTGTTTTAAAATAAGCAATTTATCCCTACACTTATTCAATTCAAAACTTAACTTGTTGTACTTAGAAAAAGATTCATCTTTTGCTCTTCTGAACTTAAGGTCTACATTTAGATAATTCATGTAAGATGATAATCGAGTCATCATCCATAGAAAGTAAAATGTTTACCTTCTTCATTGTGATGTTGACCCATTCTCCATTTCTAGCATGATTCTTTCCAACAGCAAGCTTGTCCTCTTCGAGAGGGCCATCGGTCTGCTGACATGCACAATTCATCATCGAGATGAGGCGGCTCTTCATCCCGGTCGAAGGTTTCAAAGATGAGACCCTTGTTTTACCGCATAGATTGAACATTTTTGTTGTTTCGAGGGAGCCTCAAGCAATGCAAGCTTAGCTTTTGCTTTCTTATACTTAGCTTCATAATCAATGGTTTTGTTAAGGTCAGATTTGTTTTGAACATTTTGATGAGATTGATAGATTTTTGGTTGAAATTTGCTAAAGCCCGAAGAGATTAGATCGATGGTTTGTAAGAGGGTTGAAGTTTTTGAAAAGATCTTTTGCAAAATGGCCTCTTTTATGACACTTATAGCATTGATGTCTTCATTGCTTTAGCGGTTGAAAAACCTTTGTTTCTTTTATAAACCTTCGAGAGTTAGCAAGGTGCCCTTTCACGAAATTGACATTCGGTCATTTAGGTACTCCTCACTTGATCTCTCATCGGGCTCATCATCACGAAGTTTTCTTGGAAATCTTGAATCACATTGTTAGAAAAGCGGTTGCTTGAAATTGGTGATGAGGTGGTGGTCAAGGACTTCTTGACTTCCCGAGATTTCTTTAAGTCGGGGTATGCGTGCATTGATGAGGTTTTCCTCATAGACAAATTTCCCATAAATCTCGGGAAGCTCAAGATTTTGGATATGATTAGCATTCCTAAGTCCTTGAGAGAATTCAACCACTTCTCGGGAGGCTGACAAAACCAACATTGATTTCATGTTTTGACAACTTAACACCATCATTTGAAAGTTCATTTAAAAGAGTTTTGTATCTGGGGTAAGTTTGAGAGAGTTTAGAGTCCTTAGCCACGAAGGTGTTATACTCAAGTTTCGGGTCCATTATCCTTTTCCTTGGTGTCGATGGTCCTTCATGACTATGAACTAGGTCATCCCAGGGTTTGCTTAGTACTACGACATAGCGAACTCCATAATATCGTCGGAAGACAAGATATTATGATACTTTTGAGTCTTTGGTCCGGTTGACCACTCTTCTTTCATCACGGGTCCATTGAGCTGGTTTGGGCAACCTTCCAGGTCTTTGGGATAAATGGACCTTCATTTATACACTTGATATAATAAGGTTCCATCCCAATCAAATAGCAAAGCATTCGCTTTTTCCATTTGTTGAATTTGCCAACTTTAAGTCTAGGGGCAACAAGCGAATAAGCTCCACCCTTTTTATCGACTAGTTGGGGTACATCAATTTCAGCCATTTAGGATCTTAATTTAAAACTTTTAGGCGCCTAAAAACGAGTTTTATAATTAGCCTTGCTCTGATACCACTTGTTGTTCCCGTTCACTATCGTTTAAAAGCAGTTTAAGTTTATAAAACAAGTTAATAGTGAACTATGGTAAAATTAACATAAGGAAAACACACCAAGTAATTTTCAACATCATATTCTTATTAGAAATAAATCAACAAAGAATACGTTACCCAAGTACTTGCGGAATAGTACTTGGGATTGAAATAAAAAAGTTGGGTGACTCTCCTAAGCTCAGGGCTAAGTCAAAGCACAACTCTTAGAGCTCATTGAGCTATCTCAGAACTAAGTTGTATTTTGAGGAGTGAAAAGATGGCTTGCGTGTGTGTGTTTTTAAAATTCACAAGCTTAACCTTTTCACTCCATCTCTTATGCTATTTATACATGTATGAGTTTTAACTCTATCCTAAGTGACAAATCGACATCATACGAAGACAAAATATTGATGTATTTTTGTCTCTGTTAAAGACTATTCTAAGTAAAGGAAAAGGTGCTTTCCATATTTCATGATGACGAGCTTGTAAGTTAGCCATTCAGGGAAAGTTGACTTATGTTGATAAGGACTTCTTTATTCGATTCAAACTTCTCCGCTTTGTCCCTTTCTTTCTTCAGTATTTATCCTCTTCTTCTTCAGTTTGTCTTCGAGTAAGTAGTTGGAGAGGGTCTTAGGGATTGGTGAGTTATTGTCATCACTCACCGAATCCATCATCTTCTTGACTCAATCTTCACCCTTTAAGTTCCGCTTCGGTGGAGAGACTTCTTCTAATACGCCTGCGTACTAAGTGTCCGAAGATGACTCATTGAGAGGCTATGCACTCAGTGAACTGATTAGTGTTTAACGGACTAAACACTTGGGCTATTTTCTATTCAAATCCTAGATTAAGGGGTTTTGGTATTTATTGAACCCATGAAACTCATAAACCAAAGGTGGCAAAATGGCCAAATCAAGCAATGGGTCAGATGGGTAATAATTTGTCTGCCGAAATGGTTAGACCGACCATAAGCACATTTTATACTTATTCTTCTAATTTTATTGATGATGCTTTAGACGTGGATACAAAGATCATGTAATCAGTATAAAGTAATTTTATTGATGATGTTTCGATGACTTTCAACCGTTTAACCCATTTGAATGCAGGGTGATTATGAAAAGGCTGGACTATACTACATGGCATCTGTAAAGGAAGTCAATAAGCCACAAGAGTTCATATTATTACCCTTTTATGGTTTGTTTACTTAATCTTAAAAAGCTTTCTTTAGTTACTTCAGAACCTTCTCTCCACTTTGGTTACCGACTTACCGTATATGCTTAGGAGCAGAATATTTCACCTTACCTTTTCCTTTTTAAAGTGTTTACTCGTTTTGCAATCTAGTAGCTCTCCTTTTGTGTATCTTGGGCTTTCTGATATTCATACATAGTCATAACTGTTGTCACATTTTGCTTATTATTTTCTAGAATAGTTGTTGCTTCTTATAGAAATATGGTTTAGACTCTAGAAGAGTTGAAATGTCATGTTGTGCTTTATAAACTCTTATGGATATTAAAACAACAAACCTTTCTAGCACACAATGAAAGGGGTTAAAATTTTCTCCTAATTTTCAACTTTAATGCACCCGTATAACCCACTTTATGAAAAATAGTATATTGTTACTTTAATAATTTAGGTAACCTTAATATAATTAACACATTAGTTATCTTAAATAGGAGTATTTTGTTGTAGTTTTTGAGCTTTTGGTCACAGGTCAATATATGGAGTTGACTTTTGTAAAATTGCAGGGTGGAAGTTAGTGAGGAGTAGATATCTATATTTGATCTGAGGGCTTGGCATGGACGATACTAATATAGAGAAATGGTAATGTTCATTTCTTAATAAATGGTCCCTTTGTCATTGTGAATGCGATTCTTGTTTTTTGCTTCGTCTTACTTAACTATTATGTTTTACCATCAGATAAATGGTAATAAATGGCCAATATGCACGAGAAACAACTTTTAATGGATGGTAAGAAACCGGATCATGGCGTTTCTTTGCGGTGATAGAAGAGCCGAACCAGGTAACTAAATATATGATGTATTTGTACTTTGGAGATCTTGAAATAGCATGTGTCCAGTGGGCTTCATAAGTTCAGTTACCAGAATGCCTCACCTCTGTGATATAAAAAGTCCAACAATAGTATTTAATCCGAACTCTTCTCCATGCATCACCCTGATGCCTTGCTCATATTTTAAGAGCAAGAAATTGGGGAAAAAGATATGCAAGATGACTTACATTCGCAAACTTGCGAAACTAATACCTTATTAATTACATTATCTTAGCATATCTCTAAAGTTTGAAGTGCTACATAAGGGCCTACATTAAATGTTGTTATTTGTATAATGATTTGTACCAGAAAAGAAGGGTCCATGTAACTTCAGAACTACCTTGGGAGTGCTGATCGTGCAATTCAGCAATTTGGGAGGACATGCAGTTCTGCCTACTTTACAGGTATCATGATCTATCATTTTTCGAAACTTGTAAGGATGCATCATGGATTGGTAACTTGCTACAATACGACATTTTATTGAAAAGGCCAAAGTCGCTCTTGTTTTACGTTGGCATAGTTAGAGACCACAGTTGGTATAAACTTAATTTGACCCGCTTGATTGGACATGTCATATTTGTGTACTTTACTTGTACATCATCCCAACCATTTCTTTTGCAATATTTAATACTGAAATGGCAAGGATTCTGGAAAGTTCTTTGGCCGCATAGTTGATTCAAATATGCTATTTAGGACTTCGCCATTCATTATCGAAAGCAGGTTATGTTTGTATAATATTTACTATCTGATGGGTTTTCCTTTTGTCATTATTTCTTTTAATAGCATTAATTACTTAATTAATTGCAGGCTCTTTGAATTGTTTGTGGTGATTAGTGAACATAGAGACAACAACGGACAATCGTCAATTGTTGGACTTCTTGTTCCAAATCAGATAGTAGGACCTCGTGCATATTGTAATAGAGAAATCGTGAGAATTTGCTAAAAAAAAGAGAAATCATGAGACAAATATTCGTAGTTGCTCATATTGTAATAGGCTCTTGGTCGGGTTTTGTAACAACACAATCGAGTTTTGTGAATGAAATTTATTGTGTAAGATTTGCATTGCTAGAGATTTTTAGATTTTGGTTTGTTTGCAAAAGCAATTATGCAGCAAAACCAATATTAGTTCCAATTTTATTTTTTTTGCTATATGTTCATAATTAGTGACGCCCTTTTGGTCTCTAACTATTTGTAGTCGGTGACGACTTTCTCGTCACTAATGGTAAATACCAGTGACGACTTTTTCGTCACTGTCAAAACTGTGACGAAAAATTTCGTCACTAACTGGATGAAAAAGTGATGACTAATCTGGTCACAAATTAGTGACGAGGTATATTTTGGTCTCTAATTGATTTTGTGACGGAGCTTTAGTGACGACTGGTGACGACTTGAGTTTGGTCACTAAACAGTTTTGTGACCATTTTTTACACTGTCAGTGACGAAACTGTTTTCGTAACTATAGGCCAATTTTCTTGTAGTGAATGTTTCTAACAGCCTCCACTAAATAAAGTCACATAAAAATATCAGAATATTTTCTAACCAAAGTGAATAAGAAAGATAGCATAGGTTAATATTTTTGCCTTGTGGCACAACTGATTCAACAACTTGTGTCTACATTTTTGGTTTTGCGGGAATGTCTGTGATTAGATCTTTCTCCGACATCAACAACACACAAAATGACTTCTTTTTGTTAATGACAAATGTACAACATCTAAAAATAGCATGAAATTACATAAATATCTTTTTAGGACACATAGAAATCTTCGTATGATGATTGGAATAATGGAAATTTCTACTTGCAATGTACCCAAAACGTTTTTTCATTTTCCTCATTCAGAATATTTGGACGAATTTGATAGTGTTTAGTCGTCTAATTGGGTTTGGGTCTACAATTATTGGGGTTAATAGTTTGCGTTAACAGTGAAAGTAAATAAACGTTTAACAACATATTATATGATTTTTGCACATTCAAATATACACGAACAAGTTCCTAATATAAACATTAAAGAATTGATATTGTATAGACACGAATAATCAAAATAACTCTTTGATTGATAATAGGAAAATAGCTCAAAACCTATTATATGTTATACAATACTCTGTATGTGTTTGTGATATCTAACCTCTTGCTAAACACCCCTATTTATACCCATAACAAACCCAGCTACGGTATGAATGGTCATAGTTAGGTATTGGAACACTAAGTCTTGATAATGGGTCCCACATGGATTATGATGACATAGATGATGACAAACCATCTAGAAGTCAGAATTAACTCCCATCTAGAAGCTGTTACTTAGAATTCCAACAATCACCCCCGAATCTCTAAGTCCTTCTAGAGATATCTTCGATTCCAATCAAGCTCCGCATTTCCTTGAACTTGGTTCGTGCCAATGGTTTCGTGAGAATGTCCGCCCGTTTCTCACCGGAATATACTCCACCTCCACCTGTTCGTTTTCAACACAATTGCGAATGAAATGAAACCTCGTGTGAATGTGTTTACTCCTTCCGTGAAAAACGAGATTCTTCGTTAGTTCGATAGCAGACTTGTTATCAACCCTAAGAACCACCTTCTCTTGCGTCTTGTTCATAATTTCTCCAAGCAAATCACGAAGCCATATTGCTTGACAAGCGCCGGTAGGCGCCATGAACTCGCCTCGCAAGATGATAAAGCAACGGTATCTTGCTTTTGCGAAAACCAGGTTATCGGAGATAACCCATAGTAGAAAATGTGACCAGTTTGCTTCTTCCGTCATCTGGATCAACATTGTGACTACTATCACTAAAACCAATGATTTTGTTTTGACCCATCCTCTCGTACTTAATTCCATATCCCGTTGTTCCCCGTAAGTACCGTAGAATGCGTTTAATTGCACGACCATGTGATTCTCTTGGACTTTGCATATATCGGCTAACAACTCCAACCGAGTATGCCATATCGGGTCTTGTTTGCAAGAGATATCTAAGGCATCCAACCACCTTTCGATATTGTGTAGGGTCAATTTCGGGTTCATCTTCGGCCTTTGACAATTTGGTTCCGTGTCCATGGGAATATGAGTTGGATTGCAATCTTGTAAACCGGCTTCCTTCAGCATGCGTCGAGCATAGGCTTCTTGGTTTATCGTAATCCCCGATTCTTCTTGCTTGACTTCAATGCCCTGGTAGTAAGTCAATCTTCCAAGATCCGACATCTCGAAGTTCTTGGACATCTCGAATTTGAACCTTTTGATCATGTTCAAATTTGTACCTGTAACAAATAAATCATCAACATAAATTGCTAAAATTAGCAAGTTAGTTCCTTCGCTTCGGTACACCGATGGTTCTTTCAAGCACTTGTGAAATTTCAACCCCTTCAAAATTCCATCAAGCTTCGTGTTCCATGCTCTAGGTGCTTGTCTTAAACCATAAAGTGCTTTGTTAAGGCGATACACTTTATGCTCGTTGCCCTTCCTTATATAGCCTTCCGGTTGTGACACATAAACGGTTTCCTTCAACTCTCCGTGTAAGAAAGCCGTTTTGACATCTAAGTGGTGAAGCTCCCACCCATTTGTTGCGGCTAAGGCAATGAGAAACCGGATGGTTTCGATTCGAGCTACCGGTGCAAATACTTCTTGAAAATCAATACCAGGTTGTTGCACGTACCCTTTAGCAACCAACCTTGCCTTGTATTTGATGATGGTGCCGTCTGCATTTTTCTTCAGTTTGAACACCCATTTGAGTCCAATCACCTTCACCCCCATAGGCTTGTTCACGAGAATCCAAGTGTTATTCTTGTTGATCAAATTGATCTCTGCATTCATGGCTTTGACCCACTCTGGTTCTTTCTTCGCCTCTTCAACCGATACTGGTTCGTCATTGGTTATTAGGAGAAGTTCATCAAGATTATTAAGGTTAAGCACAAAATCTTGCAGTCGAGTTGGAAGTCTCCTTGTTCTCGTAGGCCTTTGGTTCTGGACATTGTTCACGTTATTGTTGACCGGACTTGGTTGCTCGTTGTCTTGAACCTGCACTCCGTCTTCAATATCGTGATCCGATTCAATCGGTTCAGTTTGATCATTGCTTACATCATCTCCTTGGTTTATAGCCTTATCTTCTGGATAGTCCCATGGAACTATGAATGATCCCGGTTCTTCATTGTTGGTACCTGCTTCTTTGTCCCAATCCCACCATTTGGTCTCGTTAAAAATAACGTCTCGACTTATAATTATTTTTTGTGTAGCCGGGTTAAAAAGCCGATAAGCTTTTACGGTTGGAACCAAGATGCACTAGTGGTCTTGATCTTGCATCCAACTTCTTGAGATTCACCGGTTCAACTTTCACATATGCTAGACACCCAAAGATACGAACATTCTCCAAATTGGTTTCTTTTATACAACTTCTCGTACGGAGTTGTATCACCAAGGACTCTTGTGTAAACGCGGTTGATCAAATTTGTAGAGTGTCTTACAGCTTCTCCCCACAGATAATTTGGAACATGCATCGCCTTCATGATACTTCGTGTCATGTCCATGAGTGTTCGGTTTCTTCGTTCCACAATTCCATTTTGTTGTGGTGAATATGGGGCGGTAAGTTGTCGTTTGATTCCATTTATATCACAAAAGGAATTAAACTCGAGCGAAGTAAACTCTCCTCCTCGATCACTTCGAAACATCTTCAAAGACTTTCCGAGCTCCTTCTCCGCCAAAGCTTTGAATTTCTTGAAGTGTAAAAACGCCTCACTTTTCTCCTTCAAAAGAAAAATCCACATATATCGTGAATAATCATCAATTAGTGTGAAAATGTACCGATTTTGACCTTTCGTTGACGGTGTGATCGGACCGCATAAATCACCGTGAACGAGCTCCAATGGTCGTGTTGCTTTGTACATCGTCATCAATGGAAATGACTTTCTTGTTTGCTTGCCCACCAAACAAGATTCACATAATTGATTCTCATTTTTAAAATGAGGTAACCCTTTGACTAGACCTTTCTTGGACATCTTTTTCATTGACTCGAAATTGATGTGCCCAAGTCTTGCATGCCAACGCCACGTGTCTTCACCTAGTCTTGAATGAAGGCAAATAGGTACTCCAATTGTTAAATTTATTTTATAAAGGCGGTTTGGAGTTCTTTGCACCTTCATCAATAAGCGATTGTCGCATCATGCATCGTCAAATAGTCATCTTTCATTCGAATATCACACCCGGCTTCAGTTGCTTGTCCGAGACTGAAAATATTATTTTTCAAATCTGGTATGAAATAAATCTCCGTCATCAATCGTTGTTGTCCCGATTTTCCTTGGAAAAGAATAGACCCTTTCCTTTTAATTTCGACACACGAATTATCACCGAATTTCACCTTTCCGGTTATTCCTTCGTCGAGTTCGGAGAAAAACGATCGATTTCCCGTCATGTGATTACTTGCCCCGTTGTCCAAATACCACACATCATTTTCTTGTGCGTTGTATCGAGACGGTATCACATTCTTTTCGTTCAAAAATACTGTCTCGTGTAAAAACACAGTTTCATCAGTATCTTCCTGCTCCGTAAAATTGCTTTCTTGGAATTTTTGGAGTCGGTCCGGACATTTAGACGCGTAATGCCCTGTTTATCACATCTGTAACAAATAATCTTCGACAGATCTTTTTTCTGGTTTCGGTTTGAGTCTTGTTTGGACTTATTGCTGTTGGGTTTATTAACACTTTGGGCTTTTGACCCAAACCCACTAGAACCGGATCCACTTGATGAATCGGATCCATCATGTTTAATAAAACCCTTTGACCGGTTATTAATTCTTCCAACTTTCCCTTTCTCACCTCTCGACAAAAACCCAGAAACACCGAACTCTTCACCGCCGCCTCCACCGGAGCTCCGGCCACCCCTGCTCGCACCACCACCACGAGTAAACAAGACCCGTTGCTCATCTCCACCGTCTTCACCTCGAATCCGTTCCTCATATGCTTTCAAACGACCCACCACATCTTCAAAACCAACTGTCTTTAGATCCAGTACCTGCTCGAGGGAAGCTACAAGATGAATAAATCTTCTTGGTACTACTTTTAACAGTTTCTTCACAAGTTTTGACTCGTCAATCGTTTCTCCTAGTGACGCGGACTTCGAGGCGATTCCGAGTTTTCCGTGAAGACATCGATGGTCTCGTTCTCTTGCATCTTTAACCGGTCAAATTCAGAGTTTAAAGTCTGCAACCTTGCTTCCTTCACTCTATCTGCTCCAACATATCGAGCTTTGATTGATTCCCACAAAGAACTTCGGACTATCGACATCACCAATCTGCATTATCAAGGTTTGAGGATTGCTTGGTACATCAATCCCATCGCCAGGTTGTTTTTCTCTTCATTTGCTTCGTTCCTAGATCGACGTGATAACCATGCTTTATGAATTCTGAGTACTACCTTCATTCGTAGGGCCCAGACAGTGTAGTTGGTGGATGATAGCATTGGACATGCTACGGTGGTTGTCCCGACCTCCTTCACCCTCACCGGTGTAGGTTGTCCTGAAGAACCTCCCTCATCTTCAACATCGACATGGTTCAAGAAGCACCAGGTAAGTATTCAAAGCCCCTTCTCAAGCTCTGATACCAATTAAATAATTGATATTGTATAGACATGAATAATCAAAATAACTCTTTGATTGATAATAGGAAAATAGCTCAAAACCTATTACATGTTATACAATACTCTGTATGTGTTTGTGATATCTAACCTCTTGCTAAACACCCCTATTTATACCCATAACAAACCCAGCAGCTTCTGTTCTGAATGGTCATAGTTAGGTATTGGAACACTAAGTCTTGATAATGGGTCCCACATGGATTATGATGACATAGATGATGACAGCCATCTAGAAGCTGTAATTAACTCCCATCTAGAAGCTGTTACTTAGAATTCCAACAATATAAACCTTGCTTACAACTAACAATTTATTTCTTTAAACATACTAAGATGAGGCAAAGTTCCAAAACTTCTACTAAAAGCTCTTTCAAGTACTCTATACATGCACTCTTGTCCAAGCCTCTTCTTCATCTTATCAACCCTGTAATCAAAATTCATCCCAAACAAAAAGCATTCAATTTAATCATCTTTCAGTTCATAGCCAACAAATGGTGGAATCGAAAGCGTGACACGTGTCTCAACGGCGCTTATCATGTGGTTGTCGTTGTGCCACGTTGTCGTCTAACACGATACAACATTTTGTCTTCCTCTCTCTCTCTCCCATATAAATAGTTCATTCCTCTCATTTTCATAGTTTTACTTTTTATTGTTAATTTAATGAAATCACAAAGAGTTAGTTACCATGTAAACATTCAATCTAATGAGCCATTTGCTTCTTAGTGCATTAGTGTAGTAATTCTCGCCGAATGTTCTAATACTTCCTGAATCTATCTCAATGAATGTGGTTTAGTCAATAGGTCTAAATCTACTACTCAAGCAAGGTACACATTATGGGTCTAGAGAAGGGTCAGTGTCAGAAGTACATATAGATTGAATTCATATACACCCATGATATATTATACATTAAACGACCTTATTGTAGTTTTCCGTCATTATGATTAGTTAGTTAATTCACACTTATTTTGTATTATGTAATGCATAATATAATATAATGTTCGGTTAATAGTTAATTAGATGTAAAAAAACATATTTATACCTGATTGAACTACCAGATCTTTTACACTCAAATCCTAAGCAGAAAATATTGCTTTGAGTGTAGTAATGTTGCCGAAAGTAGCACGCATTGACAATCTCTCGCTTGCTAATGATACTCTTCCATCTCTTCTCCCCAGAGGAGCTGGAAAAAATGGTCACTTAATCAGTAAAAATAAATGTACAATCAATTTCCAAACCAAAAAAAATCAGCTGAATTTTAGCGTTCAAGGGACAGATTTGTAAGATCAATATTTTAGTTATGGATTCGCTAATAGGCACGTCTCTTTTGAATAAGCTAACAAAAACACTCCTTGCTGTTTAAAATCTCATATTTGTTATTTGGACACAACATGGGCCATATATACATAACACGTACACAATAGGTACGAATGCATATGGAGCTAAATGCCTTAAAATTATACATATAAAAATATTAGTGTGAAAAATGTAGCAAGACATATTTATATAGTATGAATAAACCTTTGTGTTAATACAAATAAGCCGTAAAAACGTTTATTTATATTTTACGATCTTCTAATGTTTTGTCGATAACAAACGTAAAATCATTTTAACGAAACAAATAGAGTAAGTAAATAGTTTGAGTTAATAGTTTTCTAACACACTTACGTTTTCACATAAAACACTAAAACAAGCCTAAGTGATTTTATGATTTAGATACATATGTACAACAACTAGTGTTTACATATTGGGTTAACATATACTTAAACTAAGTATACTAAAATGGGTAAAAACATGTAAATACTAAAATGGGTAAAAACATGTAAATACTAAAATGGGTAATAAACTAGCAAATGGTATTGACCCATAACCCATGGTTTTATATATACCATTTAACCAAGTTCATTGTATCTAGAAAGAAAACCATGGATCAACCCATAACCCATGACCCATGACCCATAACCAAAAATACCCATGGGCAAAGAGGAGCGTTCCACGGATCCCTGGCTTTGTGCTAGCCGGATCCCAAGTGGAAGTGATCCGTGGGATCCGGAACAAGAGAGAATTTTCTCTATAAATAGAGAGTCATTTCTTCCTTTCTATGTATCACTTTACACACATACTTCCCCAAAGTATTCTAACCCTCTAACCTCAGATCTAAGTGATCTATGTAGTTTGTATTTTGTTTTTGTGTGATCTTCTAGGTTCCTCTTAAGGGCGAGATCACCACTTCTTGAAGACGAGCAAGCTCAAGTCAATGAGTTGCCATGCTTCGTCATCATCAAGACAACTAAGGTTCTCTTGTTGATAGTTCTTCCTTTCTCCATAGATGTTGGGTTGAAGGCATTAGTGAAGAATGCCAAAAGTGTCAAGATGAAAGCATTAGTGAAAGGTGCTCATCATCCGTGTCAAAGCATTAGTGAAGAATGCTAAAGGTGTCAAGACGAAGGCATTAGTGAAGGGTGCCAAGCGTTGTGTCAAAGGCATTAGTGAAGAATGCTAAAGGTGTCAAGACGAAGGCATTAGGGAAGGGTGCCAAGCATTGTGTCAAAGGCATTAGTAAAGGATGCCGAAGAATCAAATCAAGTCGCATTTTGGAAGAATGACTAGGTCGTATAATCGATGAGGTGCATCGTTATACATATATGTATTTGTTTATTTCCAAGGATTGTGATATCCTTGATGGTGTTGTAACAAGGAGTAGATCTCCTTGAGATTAGGTGTTGTGTCGTGAAGGGTAGTAGTTCCTCCATAGTAATGGAACTAGGTGCTTAGCCTAGTACCTAATAAAGGGTAGGCGACGTTGTGATAGGATTAGTTATCCTAAGGTGTGAAAGAACTCGGTGGTTAGCCTAGCACCGTATAAAGGGTAGGCGACGTTGTGGTAGGTGTGGTTCGCCTTTGCGCGTGAAAGAACTTCGGTATTTAGCTTTGTACCGAAAAAGGTTAAGCGACGCTTTGAAGGCTTCTCCGCCACAAGGAGTTGGTGTAGTGCTTACTAACTCTCGAGTAGGTGACTCAGGGAGTGGAGTAGGGCAAGGAAGGTGTCCTTGTAGCCGAACCACTATAAATAACTTGTGTCGTGGTGATGTGCTTCTTACTCTTTATATTTCATTACACGCTTATATATCTATCTATCAACGTCCAACATAAACAATCAAATAGATTAACATAAGTCGATCTAAATATTTAAAAGGAAGTTTTAAATTGGTAAAACTATTCAACCCCCTTCTAGTTTTCCACACTTTGCATAAAAAATAACTCAGGATGTTGTAGGCATTTGAGTAGTCTTTGGACTACTTTAATACTGTTTGACAAATTCACCATTTAGGTGAGTTTTAAAATTTACCCATTTAATCTTTTAGGTACAAAATACAACCCATATTGACCCATTAATGTAAACGGGTCAAAAATGCCATCTCATATTGAGAGTTACCGTGTTTTCTCCTTCGCTCAAGACTTCGGTTTTAGCTTAAGAGAACGGAAAATTTAAATTAAACTTAAATTTACAAGAAATAAAAAGAATTAGCATTTTATTGTGTTGGTGAAAAACAGCTCCTCTCTTAATTTTCAAGTAAATAAGCAAATAGGGGGTGTTTGGGATTACTTAGTTAAACTGCTTGTCAGGTAAAATAATAAGCATGTTCTATTCAACTTTAATTGCTTCTTTTCGCTAATATAAAAGTGTTTTATCCAAACACTTAAACCTGATCATTTGTTTTATATCTAGGCAGATTACTTAAATAAGTAATCTCAAACACCCTTTAACTTTTCAATACCCAAAAGTAGGATACATACCTATGCTATCGATGTGCAATTTCGCGTAACCTCTGGCCTGCGGCGTGTGCTGAAATCTAACGGCAAACAACATCATCGTGAACATATTTGTTACCATTAGCGGGCATAATCAAATCATCTTCACAAAGATCATGCCTACAAAACCATTTTTGTATCTTGTGCATCAGCAAGCAATTCAAAATCAACATTCATTAAACTATTCTAGCCAGATATATATGCACCTACTTTCTTACATCTGACAACTTTTGGTAACATATGTTTGGTTTTGTTCATTTAATATTGCATTGCAATGACCACAACACGAACAACAACATAACATCGAAATGATACTGCAGGATAAACAGTGGACTTGTTAGTATTAAATCATAAATTGTCCTTACACATAATGACAACTAACTTAAAGCCTATGGATTTACCATGTACCTTATGTGTGGTCCGAAACAAAGACGATTAAATCATGTCATCTAACTTAAAGCATGAAAACGGATAAATTTATGGCAAAGAGCTTATACAGAGATATGAGCGAGTATGGTGTAGCTTCCACGTAACGTCAAGCCTGTATACAACAAACGCCAAACGCCATCATGATTCCTGAGTGAAGGGGTATATAATTGTGGTATATATTTAGTTAATGAAAGAGTAAAGATTGACATACTCTTTGAAGCATCTAAATGCAAGTTCAAGCTTGGCAAGTTATTTAATCTCATCTTGCTTACAATGTGATTCTCAGTTAAGCAACTTATTATAAATTCTTTTTGCCGATAAAACCGTTGAAAGATAATTCAAATGAAACCGTAGGGGAAAATGCAATCAGAAATTCATAATATTAACTTATGTGGGTGGTTATGCTAGGTTAACTTTTATGTTTATTGCTTAATTAGCTAGTGAGTTAAAAGGCTTCATAGTGGGTATTATAAAACAGTTATTTGTACCTAATAGCTTGTGAGTTAATTAGCAACAATCGAAAACCAAAGTTGCCACAAAGGAACATGCTTTAAAGCACTATTCAGTAGAATTTGATACAAAAAGACTAATAAAAGTGAATGAATAGCCGATTGGGAAATCAGCTGACGGTATGCTTCTGAACTTTGTAAAATTTCCAAACCTGAGCCAGTCGATGGCTGGTCCACGCATGAAGTCTGAGATACAGTATGCTGAACCGACTTCCAGAAGTTGTTAAAACTAAGCTATATCATTTACGTCCATGTTTGCATGAATTGCGTCGCCCTGCGTATATCAGAGCTCTGTAAAATGTCTAAATTAATTTTATTGTTTCGTGTATGGATATTACCTGAAGTACCTATCTGTCTTTCAAGTAGAAGACAACAATAGTCAGTTGGTGTCGGGTTAGGTGGGTTGCGGTTTATCCACTTTATGTATACTTTTGTTTCCAAAGTTTTTTTCTTGTCCCCCGGCTTTATATAAAAAACGCAATCTTTCGTCATTGTAGCTGCAAAACATTACAGAAAAATGCGTTTGAGATAGTTATAGTTATAAACATAGTATGTAAGAATATGACGGATAATGTTGTAGATGTGACAAAAATGGTAAACGAACCTTATAAGTTGAATGATACTTTAAGCAAAAAGTATGGTAACATGTATAATGACTAAAAGGTGGCTACGGAAATGATGAATAACAGATGCATTGTACTAAATACATAACGCATTTGTGTGTTAGTGAAAGTAAGTGCAATGATAAGGAAGAACCTCGTGGTACATGGACCGAAACTGTTGAAACAATAAAATGTTTTTCAATACCTGCTATGAGAAGTCACGAACACCTAAATTACACAAAACGTAAAGATACATCTATTCAAATATCCGCTTGTCTTTTTTTCACGTCAATAATAGATTCACAAACAAATTAATTCATGATAATATATTCATAAAAGATTTCCATGTAATATTTATAAAAAAATTGCTATCAAATTGTATTTGAAGGTAATAGTGGTATCCGATAAGTTGGCCAAAAGAGTTCTTATGATGACATTCAAATAACCTTTGTAATTTTTGTTAACGGGCGCGACATATAGATTTACCTATCTAGAATAAACTTTCTTCTCTTGAAATTGCTTTATAATCACATCTTAGCCGGATAAACAATCTTCCAAACACCCATAATGCAAAAAGTACTAAACTTTACGCTAGTTCTTAGCAACTCCACATTGATATCAAAAATAAAGTAGCAATATCATATTCAATTAACAAACATACAGATTAAAATTTTATACAACATCGATTCCTGAGTTTGAGGATTCATACCATACAAATCATCGTGTATTCATTGCATCCCTGCAAACACCAATCAACACAATTAAATCGATTTAGATCAAACAACCTGGCCATATCTTATAAGTTTATCCATCAAAATATATTAAACCCTCACAAATTGTAATAACCTGGATACAATAGCAATTGAGTTTAATTAGACCTTATTAATAACCTGTATATAAAAGAAAAACAATAGCAATCTAATAATGAACCAAAATCAGATGATACCAACTTCATCGATTGTTAGCCAGGAAGGGTTTCTTTGGGTTGGTGTTATGGGACAAAAACTTAAGAATAAGATGATATACGGATTTTGGAGTTCCGCACTTTTTTTATTTACAATATTGGCCCAAAAGTATCAACTACGTAGTAATAAATATTAAGGACATGTGTATTTTTGTTTTTTTTTTCTAGAACTGATATATGAGGACGATTTTTTTTACATTAGCTAAATTAAGAAATATTTAGGCCTTCTTTTAGTATTAAAGTCTGTAAAAAAATAATAATTAAAAAAATATTACCAAATAAAGTATGGTTTGTTTTTTTTAAATGAAAAATTCCCACTAGGGGTTTTGTTTTATTATATAAAAGATTCATAATAAAGTTCTAACATATGGGATGAAAGTGTCACTTTGTAAAACGTTTCACGCTAGTTTGGAAACAAACTTGAAAACTAAGACAAAAAGTGCATAAGCTATATACTCTAGGGTGTAAAGTGTAGATGACCTTAAGCTATCTTCTTCTTCACCTGTTCGAGATCTGACCTCCCATGTTTCTAAGCTTTAGTTTAAAGACATTTGAAATGATCGGTTTTCATATTACTTTTTGTTAGAATTAAATTCTCTTACGCTTAGAACACACTACACTATTAATTTTGTGCTAAAATTTGATTTTAATCGTCACTAACGTCTAAAATTATGTGGACCTTGTTAAACTGAAGGCCCTGAGAGGTTGAGCACCCTGCACATGCTCAAATCTGACCCTGCCAATATGTAGCATATATATAAGGTTCCATATATTTGTTGTATAATATTTTGTATTCAATTAAAATATTGTTTTATTTGTAAGGGGTTCAGGGGCGAGCATAATCGAAGCAGATGGTAAAAACGTGCATACCATTTGAATACTTTTGGTAGTGTATTTTGCTTATATAGTTTAATACATACGGTATACTTTTTGACATTTTGAAAAAGTAAGGGTTCATTGTGGAAACCGTAGAGGGGCCTTTGAAAGAAGTAAAAAACAAAAAAACAAAAAAAAAAGAATCTAACGCTCTAGTCTAATTGAAGACTTTCAACAAACATGTTTTCGTTTAAAAACTTAAATCTTTTGTATCAAACAACCGATCAAGTTTGACGTAAGATGAAAAGTGGCAATATAAGTTCTATGACTATAACGATAGTAGAGATCATCATCTAAAGCATATCACCATAATCACATCACGAACGACAAGCCACGACACAAACATTAACGCTATGCAAGTATAAAGCAATAAATGCAATTATAAATGTAAAGCGATAAGTAAAAGGAAATGCAAGTCGTACACGATGATTTATAGTGGTTCGGTCACGAAGCTCCTCTTTGCCCTACTCCACTCCCCGAGTATCCAACTCGAGAGTTACTTCACTAGATCAACAAGCTCCCTTCTCAGCGGAGAAAACCTTACAACCATCGCTTACAAGTTTACCGATACTAAGCTAGGTATCGAGTTCTTCTTCGGGTACAACCAAACCCGTTATGTTTATTGCACAACATAACAAACCGTCTAACCGCTTAAAAGTTTACCGATACTAAGCTACGCATCGAGTTCTTTTTCGGGTACAACCAAAACCGTTGTGTTTTGTGGCCAAGCATAACAAACCTTTTGTTTTATGTCCTAAACACATAAACCTCCTAACCTCTAGTTTGTTGTATAATAGTGATACAAGGTGGTGTATGATAATGATCCAAGACACATGTGTCTAGTGGATGTAAGTCCCTAATCTAAATGAACTTCTTATCATAAGAAGCCTTCAATGAATGAAGATCACAAGTGCTCCAATCTTGTTGTGATTGTTCTTCATTGTTGATGTGCTTGTGGTGGAAGTGGATGGCAACATCTCTAGGCTTGAAGGATGGAGGATCAAGTGGAAACATGCTTACAACAAATGAAAGTTAGAAGCATCATGATCAAGATTTGGTGTGAACTAAAGGACTTGAGGATGTGTGTTACTTACATTTCAAAAGCTTGGTTATGATAGAGACTAAGTGTGTGTGTAAAATATTCAGGTGAAAGTCTACTAAAGATTAGCCAAAAATGAAATAAGAAGCCTCCTATTTATAGTGTGGGTTCTGTCCCAAAACTGTCATTCGGCGGATCCGCGGATCCATAAAATACGGATCCGTCGAGTGTCAGTAGACACTCCTTTGTCTAGTTTGTTTTTCACTACTTGTCCTAAAATCATTTTTAAATCAAATCTTCTAGAATTACTTAGGGACTAAGGATTAAATTAAATATGTTTATGTAATTAATTGCATAATTAAAAATGTCCAGTTAATTTTAATTAAATGTAATTAATGAAAAACATTTATTTTAAATGTGTTTAATAAATGTTTATTCACTCTAAAAAAATATTTTAGACATTATCAATGGTTTGTTAATGGTTTGATTATAATGCAACTTGACAAACATATTCGAACCTGATGTTGAAGCATGTCGAGAGATGTTGATGAATGTATTCTTTGATGATTTGTGTAACCGAGTAACTTGAACATTTTACGTTATGTATTACAAGTTACATGTTTGTCATCATTAAAATATAAGAGACCGTTTAGATTAAATATCGTAATATTTGTAACACCCCAACCCGGCAAGGGTAGAAGTGTCACATTCTGGTGTCATATCAGAACATACAAATGAAATCTTTACAAACGGAAACCTTAAAAAATGAAGTATCAAAACATATACACAATTGACTGACAAGAAAATACAATATCCAGAATGAATTAAAATCCCAAAACGAAAGTTCTTCAAAATAAGTCCCAAAGTAATAAGGTGCTAGGATTGGTCCACTCAGATACTCTAACCCTCAGCCCATCGAAGCCCATCTTCCAACCTAAAACCTGCCGCAGGAAAGAAATGCGGCTGAGCTTAAAAAGCCCAAAGGAACGATATAACAAAACGAAAACTAAATAAAATCTGAAATGCAAAATGAAACAAAGAAAACAGATAACAAAGTCGCAGCGAAATGAGAACAATGAGTCAATGAGGATCCTGCAGAACACAATTTTACAGATATCCAAAACAAACAGATAACAAGGCTTAACGGCAAAGCAAAGCATCGATGACATATAAACAAGCACATACAAACCAGACATACAAGAACTGAAACATAAGCAAGCATAGCAGGCGTTGCATCCACACAACATATATGTCATACAATCAAATCAGGAAATCAGAAAACATACAAGCCAAACAGATATCTACAGGAAAACGGAAGCAATTAATTAATAAGTGAGCATGACAATTCACACAGGTCAAAACCCTTAGCTGAAAACATAACCAGATCATAACAAATGAAGTGCTAACAACATTCAATACATGGCAGTCACACGTAATATGTAGGAATACAATATAAACGATATAATTAAATGAATTAAGGACATAGCAGGGTAACTAAGCAAATTAACAAGCCAGACGTCACAACCGAACCATTTACCCAATTAAACCGTAGCATAAACGAAATGCAAACATGGCGTGTCAACAACAAGCAGATAAGGACACAACGAATAGTCATAGTCCACGGAATTAACTAACGAAGTACACATAATAAACAGACAAAACTAACGATTACACATTAGCATGGTCACCAGACAATTCAGAGGGTCACATAACAGTGAGACCACATATCATCGATGAAAACAGTAACTCAGATAACCGTATATTAATCATATCGCAGCAGAGTAATCAGAGTCACATAACACATGAAAAGCATAATCAAATCCAATAACATATAATAACCCGGTACGTGAATGGAACGATAGTCCGAAATAACGAAATGAAAGTGTGATGATCAATGAAAAGGAGTATCTATATCTTGGTAAGAGTGAGTCATATAAGGGTACCGAGTAATGAACAATTAATACAGATTATGGTGCGTTGGGAAATACAGAAAGTACAAAGATAGGCATATCAAAAGTGTAAGGGTTGTCAGAAATCTACCACGAGCCCGAAACATATCATATCATATCATATCATAAGTAGCCATTGTATTCGGAGGGGTGACCTCGGAATACCAAACCAATAGGAGGGGAGACCTCAATAACCAATGGAGTAGCTAGCTCCCAGATTGTGAAGACGTATTGCACACCGACATCATTCACCGGACAAATCATATCATATCGATAACGAACGATCTAGGATGCATCCATACGCCTACCTCACATATACAAAATATGATCCACCACCAAGGACGTGGCGTAACATCACTCTCTGCCTAGAGTCATGCCAGAGGTGCATCAATCGACACGGCCATGTTACCTTCATGGTTAGGGAAAACATATTTGGCTCGTATCAAACTCAAGGGTCAAAGCATAATCATATCATAAGGATTCATATCAAAAGTTCATATCAAAATTCCATAACATAAGTTCATAATCAAAAGTTCATATCAATGGCTCATAATCAGAAAGGTTCGTAGTTATAAGGTTCACAATCGAAGGTTCATAATCGAAAAGGTTCATAATCGAGTTCATAACAAAAGGGTGCATAGCGAGTCATAGGAAGCCCAAAAAAAAGGCTCAGAGCAAAGTATAACAGTTCAAAGCTAATATCGAAAGATGTAAACGAATCATGAGAAACCTTAAGAGAAAAGGTCGTAATATCTACCTTAGCAACGTAATGAAAACAAACGGAAAAGTAACACCGAAAGCAATGTCGTATCTTCACAACGAATCTACACTAATTGATATCATATATTACTTATATACTCATTTTATAAGCTTCTTATGCATGTATAAGTGTTTTACTTATTGATATAATCTTTTTATCTTTCATTTTCTTAACTTCATATTTGGACCAGAATTTAGCGATTTTTATAAAATACTTACTTAGCTCAAATAAAATCAAGGAAATTTCCAAGGGTTCCGATATGAGTTAAAAGACTCTCCAAAAATTTGGGGGTTCTATTTCCAAGTACAATGGCCTATGGAAAATCATAAGTCCGACTGCCCTAAAGTGATCGAAAATACACCTTAAAAGTTTGCGCTTATTAGACCTGTTTAAGCACCTTAGAAAAATTCCCAAAACTCCCAGAAATTCATTTATAACCTAAATGTCACTCCTGTAAAAGGAGAGCTCCTACTAACTTATGGTTTGAAAATGAAAAATCAAACAATCCAACTAAATTTCAGACCCGTTTTCTCAGCTTTGACACTTGATCTTGTAAAATTCAAAAATACAACTTAGACAACTCCAAATTCGACCAAACCACTTGGAAAACTTAACTAAGACATAAAATAAACTTTTCCAACAAAAACCCAGATTATTGCACTTATAAAATTTGATCTATGACACACACAATTTCGGCATGTGATGCTGTCCAGTTTTAGGGTTAAATAAAACCATTATAATCACATGTTTTACGTACCCAAACGCACCCATGACCCATGAAAGCCGTATGACCGGTTTTAATAGCATCTTAACATGCCCAACTTTTATATTTTCCAGCTTATGAATTTTTATACATACCCGTTTCAAGGTTCATCTAACTCGTTATTAATATCACATATGGGTCGAATATTTAGAGGTCCAAAATCATATTCGAATACACATTACAAGGTCTCATATCTTTCATATCTTAGGTGTTTAGAATCATGATTCAAGAAATCCATTTTATCATTTATGAGACAACAAAATCTATTATTTTATGTGACTAGTCTTACCATTTTATGTGAGGATAAGATGCGTGTATAAACATGCGCAAGAGGGGACAAATCCCACGTCCAAATCCGAAAACAAGAATGGGAAAAACGAGACAATGTTATGATACCTTGTAGTGTTTAAACGAGGAAGAGAATCAAGGGTCGAATCAAGCAAATCACTCCTTTTTGTGCCCTAACATGCGACGCCAGGGGCGAAAATGCCCTTCATCCTAGTAAAATCCCACCCACCGTGCCATCCACATATCACGACTTAACTTCATCAAGAGTGGAACACAATCACAGCAGCCATGATCACCATCATCTTCCATAGTCTCTTTTATTTGTCATGAAAATCGAATGGGAGAAGAAAAAAAAATGGAGGCCGCCACTTTTGGGTGAAAGGGGATTAGGGTTTTTTGTTATTTGTGAAATCTGGTTTTGAGGCTCACGAAGACAGAAAAAAGGGGGGGGGCTATACGGGTCTTGCTTTTGACGAGCCAAGGTGAGGCGTGGGCCAAGTCCAAATTTAATTGGGCCATCAATTAAGTTATAATATGTTTGTATATTAGGCATTTTCGGTTCATGAAAGTATTAGACGAAAAGTGCATCGATTTCTTTTTGATAATCTTATACATTAGGTTTTAAAATTTCTCTTAAGTTAGATGAGATTCATATTTAATAAGCATAGACATCTTTTACGCATTTCACAATTATTAAGCTTGAGGGGTAATTTAGTCATTTAACACGTTCTCGATTTTCAGGGTTTTACAATATTTGCACTAACATTCACAAATCGGGTAAGACTAGAAGTAGTGGTAGCAACTCACTCACCGCCATCTCAGCACCACCTCAACTTTCTCTCTCCTCTAATTTCCACTCACTCCCACTCACCATACATCCGTTTTGGTCACTCCCACTCACCTTTATAAAAAAAAATACCCAACTAAATACCACACACACACACTCACAAACCAAATATTTAATTATAAAAATCCCACTTTATATTCGTTCCTTGCTTGGTGACTGACTCATCATACAATAACTTTTTTCTGCCCCACTCACTTGTGACTTGGACAAGGGGAATGGCAACTCACTCGTGAGTCACTCACTCACCCACTCTCAAAAACTTCCGCACTCCATTTAGCCTAATACTCACAAAAACCGAAAATCGAAATCGAACCAAACCATATAAAACTGAATCAAATTTGTCAAAACCGAATATTTCGGTTTGGATAGGTTTTGGCAAAGTAAATATGAAACCAAACCGAAAAACGAATTCACATAAATATATATATTTTTATTAAAAAAACCTTAAATTCTTTCCTAATATAAATATAACATTTTTAACCTTGAAATTTATTTTTTGCTAAAACCTATATAGTTAAATGAAAAAAATATATAAATTATGTAAATTGGGTTATTCTGATCATCCTAAAAATCGATCTGAATTCAAATTTGGTTTTCGGTTCAGTTTAATCCAATTTTGAATTCGGTTTGATTTAATTTCGATTTTATTAAAAAAAATTAACCAAACTAACCGAACCGAAAAACAAGATAACCGATAAAGACCCGTGAGGCCGTGACACACTTTACATTGGCCACTTACCAGGTCACAAATGTGTGATGATGGGCCATAAGTATATATACTAATGGACTGGATAATACTGTTGGGCTGGATCATATCCGAAAAAAGAAGTCAAAATATTATTGTACATGTTCTATTGGCTTCACTGTTTAATAACGGTTTAAGGAGATACAACTATAGTCTATACAAGCGACCATTTTGTCAATGAATATGTGGATCTCCTGCAATGGTGTTTGGCAATGTATCATATGTATGTGGTGAATGTTATTGATCATTTTCACGTGCTTGTATTGGAGATGCCCTTAGTTATAACTTTATACTACTATATAGGAAATGTAACTAGTTCGTTTGTATTTTCGATTTTTGGATGTATCCCAATTATTGTATTTTCGATTTTTGGATGTATCCCAATTATTATATCATCGCTTACGAAAACTTTACATTTATGTCATGGGTAGGGTATTGTAATTTGAATTTCGAATTTCGAATTTGTTATATACGTAGGTTTTGTATTTAATTTCTAGTTTTCTACGTTTTAGATTGTATCAATTATTGAGTAGATTACGGCTATGTTTGACGCGAAGTTTTTTGGAGTTTTTTGAGGCGGTGAGAGGTGAAAGAATGAATTTTTTGATCTTTAGTTCTCGTTTGTCAAAAGAGTGGTGAGTCTTGCTATTTTTTTAGAAAGCTAATTTTTCCAATGTTTTTTCAAGAACTTTTAACAAACATACGGTATATATCGACTATTATGATGATGATGTGGAAATTCATAAAGTTGTGTAGGGTTCAAATAAACTGATACGTGCTAATGTTGAGTTAAACGCATTAGAGATGCTCATGAACCATTCTTGTTTGTTTAATACGTGGCTACGTGCACCCTTTAATCTTGTTATGCTACCGTTTTTTTTAATAACTCGTTTTGTTATTATATTTTTGTTTAGTCTTTGAGCTGTAAGAAATTAATCAATACGCAATATTCTCTATGATGGATCCCATCTGCTATTTATTTTCTTTTATTATAGACAATTATTTTAAGTCAGTTACGCCTTTCAAGTTATATTTTTTTCAATAACTTAGTTGTTGGCTAGATCCATCTGCAAGCTATTAAGTTTTATGCATTTTTCAACATTACTGAAGCTCAACCTATTATATTGTTCTTTCGCATAAAAGAAATATATGTTAGCCCATATTATGTAATGAGCTCAAGTCCGAGTATAGAACATTTGTATATCAATATTTATATGTACAATGTAATATTGGAAATGAATCAATCTAATAAATATATGAATCAATCAAATAAATATATTCGATTCATATCAATCTCATTGATTGACGATATATAGTAGGGTTTCTTTTTTCATGTGGAACCTGTAAAGTTCTTGTAAAGGGAAGAGTAGAGCAATCAAATTAATATTGGTGATTGTTTAAATGGCGCTTAAACACTATCAAATGAACTCTAACGGGTTTTTGTTTGGCTTATCCATACCAAGAAACGAACTTGCACTTGTTCAAACACAAAAGAACAGACATCATTTTGCAACGAGATGTGAAGTCAGCAACCAAGTCTTGCAAGCTCATAATCGTGTAGCTATTTACCAAAACACTATTTGGAGTCATGATTTTATCGATGGTTTGGATACCGATATCTCAGTAAGTCTTCATACTATATATCATGGTAAAAGTTTTGATTGAAAAGGTTGTAATTTTTCAAGGACTATTTGGAGTCATAATACAAGAATTCTTTTGTATTATGCATCCCTTTGCGCAACAAGTTTTTACATAAATGTACAATAAATATATGTGTGTGTGCGTGTGTGTGTGTGTGTGTGTGTGTGTGTGTGTGTTTCAGTGTTTGTATGATCATGCGTGAAGTTTTTGATTATCCTACATGCAGACATTTCACTACGATATAATTAATGAATCTAAAAACAACTTGATAAAGAGTTGTATCCGGCCTCAAAACTGTTGCATTATGTCAATGCGCAAATACTTTATCAAGTGTTGTGTAAGCTCACGCTGCCTTAGGTCTAAAGCGAGACTTCTCTAAATATATGCAACACTTTTGTCCATGTTTAACTAGTGAAAACTGCAACGCTTTTGGAAGTTAACTAGTGAAAAACTGCAACACTTTTGGAAGTGTTCAGTGTTTAACTAGTGAAAAACTTAATAATGCAAACACCTTTTTATTTATGCCAGATCAACTTCACGGAGAAGATGAAAGAACTAGAAGTGAAAGTGATGGCGATGATTATCGATTATGAAAATGTTAGTGTAAAATCTTTGGAGTTGCTCGAGCTCATAGATACAATTGAAAGGTTGGGCATTGGCTATCGTTTCCGCACCAGTATAAACAAACTACTAAACAAAATAGTGGCATTACATGAAAATAACTTGGGGTTTAAACAAGGTGAAGAAGAAGATAATCTTCATGCAACTTCTCTTAGATTCAGAATTCTTAGACAAAATGGTTATAGTGTCTCCCAAGGTATTTCTAATTCCTAAAGTATAGCTAACTTGATGAAATCAAGCAATCATGTTGGCCAATTGGGTTTTTGATGAAGTTATGGTGATATTGTTTCATTATATGATTAGCTAGATATATTTATTATACCAACATATTCTAAATTTTCTAGAAAAGTTTGAGAGGTATAAACAATAAACATGTGTTATATTATTATGTTTTAAAAAAAAAAAATTCTTAAGTTAACCAGAAAATCATAAATTACCAGATCGGCCAGTGAAACTTTTATAAAAATCAAGGTGAATACGTGAATAAACTTTCTCAAATATACCACGTACGTAACATACTTATTTTATTACTTTTGACGTAATATACTTACAAATTTGGCTCATTATCGTAATGTGACCGTAACTAACAAGTTACCAGGTCAAAAGTTTGAAAATGACATAAATGGTCCCCGTGGGCGTTGACTTTCACAGGCCATCCATTGACTTTATTCTCGCCCGCTTTTTCTTACGCTTTGTCCGCTTTTCTTACGTTTTGTCCGCTTTTATCGGTTTTCATCCGCTTTTTCTTACATTTTTCTTAATTTTTGTCCGCTTTTCTTAAGTTTTGTCTGCTTTTCTTCGTTTTGCCATCCGCTTTTGTCCGCTGTTCTTACGCTTTGTCCGCTTTCCTTATGTTTTTATCAGCTTTTGTCCGTTGTTCTTACGCTTTGTCCGCTTTTGACCGTTTTCTTACGTTTTGTCCGCTTTTATCGGTTTTCATCCGTTTTCATAATTTTTTGTCCGCTTTTCTTATGTTTTGTCCGTTTTCTTTCGTTTTTGCTTTCATCCGCTTTAGTCCGTTGTTCTTACGTTTTGTCCGCTTTTCCTTATGTTTTATCGTTTTGTCCGTTGTTCTTACGTTTTGTCCGTTTTGTCCGCTTTTTCTTACGTTTTGTCCGTTTTCTTACGCTTTGTCCGCTTTTATCGGTTTTCATCCGTTTTTCTTAATTTTTGTCCGTTTTCTTACGTTTTGTCTGTTTCTTTCGTTTTGTTCATCCGTTTTGTCCGTTGTTCTACGTTTTGTCCGTTTTCCTTTGTTTTAATCAGTTTTGTCCGTTTTTCTTACGTTTTGTCTGCTTTCCTTACATTTTGTACTCATTAAACATATTGAAAATTTTTTCCAAAAAAAAATTAGAAAAAAATTCCAAAATAAAATTGGATTTTTTCCCAATTTTGAAAAAAAAAATTCCAAAAATTTTTAAAAATTGGAAATTTTAAATTTTTAAAGAATCTTCAAAAATATTTTCAAATTTTTATAAAAATCTTCAAAAAATATTTTTTAAAAACATATTTTTTAAATCTTAAAAATTGGAAATTTTCAAAATTTTAAAAAATATATTTGAAAAATAATTTTTTATTCAATTTTTATTCAAAATTTTTTTTGAAATTTGAAAATTTTTTTATTTTTTTTCATTTTTTTTTTGGAAATATTTTTTTCCTATTTTTTTTTTCAAAATTTTTTGGAATTTTTTTCAAATTTAAAAAATTCTAATTTTTTTCTTTTTGGAAAAATTTTTCAATATGTTTAAATAGTACAAAAACGTAAGAAAAACGGACAAAACGTAAGAACAACGGACAAAAACTGATAAAACCATAAGGAAAACGGACAAAAACGGATGAAAACTGGCAAAAACGAAAGAAAACACACAAAACGTAAGAAAAACGGACAAAAAATTAAGAAAACGAAGAAAACGGATGAAAACCGATAAAACGACAAAACGTAAGAAAACGGACAAAACATAAGAACAACGGACAAAACCGATAAAACATAAGGAAAACGGACAAAACGTAAGAACAACGGACAAAACGGATGAAAAAAAACGAAAAGAAAACAAAACTAAGAAAACGGACAAAAATTAAGAAAACATAAGAAAAACGGATGAAAACCGATAAAACGACAAAACGTAAGAAAACGGACAAAACGTAAGAACAACGGACAAAACCATAAAAACATAAGGAAAACGGACAAAACGTAAGAACAACGGACAAAAACTGATGAAAACCGCAAAACGAAAGAAAACACACAAAACGTAAGAAAAACGGACAAAAAATTAAGAAAAATGTAAGAAAAACGGATGAAAACCGGTAAAAACGGACAAAACGTAAGAAAAACGGACAAAAACTGACAAAACGTAAAAAAAACGGACGAAAATAAAGTCAATGGATGACCAGAAAGTCAACCTGCCACAGGACCATTTATGTCATTTTCAAACTTTTGACCGTAACTTGTTAGTTACGGTCACATTACGCATAATGTTCCAAATTTGTAAGTATATTACGTACAAAAGTAATAAAATAAGTATGTTACGTACATCGGTATATTTGAAAAAGTTTGTTACGTATTCTTCACCCAAAAATCAAAACAAACTGACAAAGTATAATTACCAAAACCAATCGTAAGCGAAAATACATTGTTCTTTTAGTACTTTTCTTAATTAATATGTTAAATATGCTTGAGTAACTCATGATATAATTGGAACGAATCAGATTTTTTTACGAGATTCAAGGAAAGCCATTGTGGCTTGTTAGGATGCCTGAAGACAGACGACAAGGCATTGCTAAGTATATACGAAGCATCATATCTTGCCCTTGATGGAGAAAAAGATTTACACGAGGCACTACTACAAAAATGTACATAGAGCCCGGTTGAAAATGGCTATAGAGCCCGGTTTTTCGTGAGGGCACAAATGGGGGGGACTCTATGAGGAAGCGGCATAGAGCCCGGTTTTAAAAACGGGCTTTATAGTTTGTAATAGAGCCCGGTTGGGAACCCTGCTCTATGTGATTAAAAAATACCATTTTTAAGTATCATAGAGCCCTGTTTTCTTCTTAAAAACATGGCTTAATGACTTTATTTTTTTTTTCTTTTTTAGTTTTTTTTAATACCACCTATTTATATTATATTTCCTCCAGGTATACAAAACCACAACATAATCAGAAACAAGCACAACCAAAGAACAATATTATAACAAAACCATAACCAAGATCGATTCATGTGTCCAAGATCGGTTCTTACCACTAAATTACAGGTCCTATGGACTACCGGACATACTAAATACCACTAATTAAACATCACAACAAGAGTTTCACAATCAAGTTTTTTGTTGGGCTAAGGGAAATGAGATGTACAAAAAGACATGAGTACATGCCAACCTTTCCTAAATACTAACATTATTGATGATCAGATGCCACACTGAAATGCACAAGCTCACGATATCGTCCAGCTCCTTAGTAGTAAAAGGCTTTCTTGTCATTCATTGGCAAATGAAGTGACCGCATAGTGAAATAATTGAAAGTCATACATATTGCCAACTACATGATGTGGCTTAACTATGAATTTATGATCATGGTCTCATGTGCTTGTCTTTATCACACTAATCGCATATGATTCTGCTTTTGGTTTGAATCGCTTAGATGTGTGGTGCTAAGCTAACAACATGTTTTTCAGTGTACCTCATCTTGTTAGTCACATTAAGAGCATATGATTCTATATAGTTGAATAAGTTTAGAACTGTAATAATGCAATAATGTGTTTTGAGTATGACTGGTCTAGGTAGGTACCTGAGCCCAAATGAAATAGCCAACGGCCGCTAAAGCTAGTGTGACAAAGGGTTCATGTGTGCACCAGAGATATGTCCAACTGCATAAATCATGACGGTCACAATGAGCCCACCGCTTGAAGCTCCAAGCGGTGACACCTTATGGTCATCCTTAGTTCTAAGTGATGCTGCTCCAAGCGGTGACACCTTATGGGTAACTCATCTGTTGCATCATTTTTGGACGATGGAGCGGTAGGAGCCTAAGCCATCTACACCGATGGTGATGGGCACACATAAAATAATATCGGGACCACCAACTTCGAGATTTCTATAATAACTTCGAGTTATAGCCTTAATAACAATCTATCTTGAAGTAGTGAAAACTGTATGAAAAATCTCAGAAAATGTACTAAGGAAAACACATGTATTGGTCTATCTCCATTGTTAGTAACTTTAAGGATTACAGCCTTCCCTTTCTCGAATTAAGCAATACATGCCCATTTCAAGAATCTTGCCAACTTCAATAACGGAAACTTTTCAAGTGAAGGAACTGCAGAAGCAACAAACACCAATTAACGCCCTCAAAGAAAAAATAACAGTTATCCCATAGTGGTTCTTAGTATGGATAACGTTATTATCTAATAACAGTGATAATAGAAGTATGAATTAACATAAACATTGTTTATTTTCGAAAACTCACAGATGCTTACATAGTAACGAAAATCTTTACATCCAAAGCAGGACCAATAGCACCTTTGACATTTACACATCTAGCAGTACTACGTTGTATACATCTAGCAAATGATTTGGACTTGGCAAGATGTCGGGTTTCACTCCGGCATAATAAAATACAATTAAAATACATAACACTTACACATACATAACCCATAAGACCGTGGTCTGCAATTATAAAAGTAACACCAAATGCAGGCCTCGGCTGCAACCACAAAGGCACAAAGGTCGCCTCGTCAAGATGTTGTTTATATAATGATTATGTGTTGATAGGATCAAAAAATATAAACGATTACAGTTGCAATATCCTTTTATGACCAAAATAAATCATTCATTTGTATGCATCAGGTGCAACAGTTAACCCTTTTGCTTTATTTATTCTTCTTTTTTACCCATTTGATCTATTGTTGATAAACATAACCTGAATAAACTCATCCACAAATAAAATTACTAAAAGTGCTAAGTCTAATAAAATATGATGTCCATATATGTACTAAAAAAATACCTGCAGTACACGAGATGCAAATTGCTTTGCCTTTTCATAGTTCCTTTCAAAGAAATGATGAAGCAATTATGGCCTATAATTTTTGAGATAGAGATGGTTAACACATTGGAGCGTCTGTAATACATGAAAAATGTACACTTTAATAAACTATGTTTAACGCCCAAAGAATCGCTAAACCATCCGAAAGAAGTGACAAGGTCAACCAAACCGTAAGCAAATGAATGCACCATAGATGTTGCACCCAGTCTTGCGGCCAATGATGCGGCTAGTGTAACAGGGATTGTCGCTGCTAATACCTTAAATAATAAGAGTGAACCTTCAGAGCACGTAAGAAGCTTCTTTCATGATACCAATAAATTATAACTAATCAATTACTTTTACCAAATAACTGATGCAATTAAGATACTAAAACAAGATATGATTAAAGGTAAAAGTATAGCCAAAAACAATTGTATTTAAGGTTTATCACAACCAAATATAGCCACCCAAAAGATTCTATTCATTAATGTAGTTATTAATCCATGTAGGCTCCATTCAAAAGATTTTAATATTGTTAATATCAGTTGATTGTTTCTTCGTATCCATAGTCTTGTTGCGAAGTAAATAATGAAGGTGTTGTATTATGATAAATTAAAATGATTAGACCTCTCCACTTATGTTCTTCAATAGTAAAACATAGATAATTAAGCCAATAAAGTTTGCGAACTCACAAGAGTTAATTGATGCGGTGCAAGAGCTAACAGATACTTGGATGGAGCAATGGGATAAACAGTATGAAAACAACAACTTAAAAGGACCATAGCTTGGGATCCTTTTGGATTTCACTAATTTTGACTCTATGTCCCTCACTTTCGATTTTGCCCCAAATTGAGCTACTATCCGCGGCTCCGAGCCACGACTACACCAATAGCATTGCAGAAAAGACACACAAGATGGCCGCAGGACTGCTTTCACAAAATTTTGTTGCGCCATGGCATTTAATTATGCTTGGTTATAAATACCAAAAGGATATGACAGTTAACAATAAAAAAAAGCTTATGATAAATAGCAGAAAACATATTACACCATGAAAGAACAAATCTTGTAGCAAGAGATATAGTTAAGCCAAAATTATGCCTAAAACTAACACTAAGTTCCACTTAAACCTCAAAGTAACACTACACATACAGTCCATTCATTAGCCCCAAAAATTAAACAAATTCAGAATCAATACCTTATAAAAACATATAACCAACGGAACTAAATTCAGAATCAAAATTCACAACTTCATTTATGAGATACTATAATGATTAATTGAACAAAAACATCAATTGTACCTCTTTCGAATCAAATCTCTTGCAATGGTGGCTGTGAAAAAGGTGGCTGTGACGGCAATGGTGTGCGGCGCTGGTGGTGGTGGTCTGTGTGACAGTCTTTAAGAGATTAGGGTTTTCTTGGCTTTGTGTGTGTGATGAAGGTGTAAAGTGGTGTGTGAAAAGGGGAAAAGAGATTAGGGTTTGTGTGTAATGAAATTTGGGGAGGGAAATAACCCGCCTTGGTTTTGGATTTTGGATGAAATTTTTGATGAAATTTGGGGGAGGGAAATAACCCGCCCTTGGTGGGCATTGTAATAGAGCCCGGTTTTATGGAAGAAAAACGGGCTTTAATAATCTTAATCATAAAGCCCGGTTTTAGTAAAGAGAAGGGGCTCTATACAAGGAATAGAGCCCGGTTTGTACGCGAAAAACGCTGCTCTAAACTTGTTTCGCATAGAGCCCGGTTCTATCAGGAAAAACATGGCTCTATACCCCCCATAATCCCTTTAAAGCCCGTTTTTCACAAAAACCGGGCTCTATTAAGGGGGCTCTATGTCCTTTTTTGTAGTAGTGAGGCCAGATTATTTGTAACTGAGAATTTGCTTAAGTTAAATGGTCATGCAAATGAAGTAAAGGAGAGCATAAATCATGCATTGGAGATCCCCTTGTATCGTAGGATACCCAGGTTAGAAGCTAGGTGGTACATTGATGCATATGGTAAACAAAAAGATGCAAATCGACTACTACTTGAGCTTGCCATATTAGATTTCAACGTGGTTCAATCAACACACAAGAGAGAACTTCAAGAAGTATCAAATTAAAGTATATCTAAAACTCGACTTTGACAATAGTAGATATGATGAATAATATATCAAACATGAATGTTATCAATTAGGTTTTCTAAACATTTTTTTATATCTCTTTTGTTGGTATAGGTGGTGGGAAAATATAGGCCTGGTAAGAAAGTTAAGCTTCATCAGGGACCGACTCATGGAATGCTTCTTTGGGAGTGTTGGAATTAAGAGTGAGCAGGAACCGCACCGCAATCCGCAAACCGCAAAAAAACCACAAAATCCGCACCGCAAAAACCGATCCGCAACAAAAACCGGCGGTGCGGTTCTTGAAAATAGAAAATCCGCATTTTGCGGTGCGGGTTGGGTTTTCACCGAAAAACCGCACCAAAATAACCGCACCACTCCATCATATTCATATATATTTCTTTTATTTTCTAGAATAATACACTATAATTAATAAATTTTTTATGATAAAAAGCTTTTTTTTATACTTCTATAATAAATTATTTCAAACATATATTAATGGTTAATTATTATTTAAGTTTTTAGGTAATATAAATTTATTTTTCTTTCAATTTATCATCGAAGTTTATAAAAATCTTCATCTCATTCGACTTTTACTATTGTGTAGATTTATAATTTCATACTAATACACAACATTTTGTATATATATTTCAAATTTTCAATACATCATGTAACATTTTAATATATTTAGTTTATAATAAATATATATAAAAAATTATAATTTGAAAAAAAAAGAAAAAGAAAAAACTTCGACCCAAAAACCGCAAAACCGCATAAACCGCAAAAACCGAAACCGCAAAACCGCGCGGATGTGGATTCTCATTTTTGAAAAACCGCAATTGCGGATGCGGGTTGGTTTTTACCAAAAACCGCACCAACCCGCACCATGCTCACCCCTAGTTGGAATGGTATCCGAACCTCAATACTACTCTTGTCGTGTAGGACTAACGAAAGTTTTAGCTTTAATAACTACACTTGATGACATCTATGATCTTTATGGGTCTCTAAATGAACTCAAGGTCTTCACAAATGCTGTCAAGAGGTTAGTTTTGTCAATTAGAATTGAATCTCACAAGCTAATTAAGACATTAAGTAAATGCCTCTTGTTCGAATTTCATACTCAGAATGTGATTATCTTTTTATAGGTGGGACATCAACGCAGCTGAATATATGTCAGAGTATCTACAGCTACTCAGAATGTGATTACCTGTTCTTGCAAAAGTGGTTAGTACTGCTTGTAAAAATTCTTTCAGTTTTAGTGACTAGTTAAAGCAAGACATTATTGTGGTCTTGATTATTCCATTTAATTACTTATCATTTTTAACTTATTAGTGGGGAGAACTATTAGAAGCATTCCTCGTAGAAGCAAAAGTGGAATCATAGCAAATACATACCAACACTCGAAGATTATCTTGACAATGCTTGGCGATCAGCTTCAGGAATGGTTATACTTACTCATGGCTACTTTTTAATAAATCAGGAAGCCAGAAAAGATTTAATTGACTCTTTGGAAAAGTGTCATGATTTTTTTAAATGGTCATCAATGCTTTTTCGACTTTACAACGATTTGGCTGCTTCATCGGTAGGCTTTAACTCTTAACTCTATTCATAGCACCTTTTTCTATATTTTGTATCTTCACTATTTTGATCTCTTTCTACAGGATGAGATAGACACATGCAATAATGTGAATGCAATATCATGTCACATGTACCAACATGGTGTTTGTGAGAAAGTTGCACGCGAGTATATCAAAACTCTAATTGATAAAGCATGGATGAAAATGATCGAAGCCCGGGTTGCTCTTTCTGACGATTTGATAGACCCGTTAACTGATATGGCCATTAATCTTGCCAGAGTTTCAAACTGTGCGTACCAATATGGGGACGACGTTAAAGCTCCAGGGGCTAAAGCCAAAGACTGGATATTGTCCGTCCTTATTGAACCCATTACTGCTAGTAAAATAGAGCATCCCTAACGTGTATAGAAATAAGGATAAATTAAAATGAGAAAGATAAGAATAAATTACAATCGCACATTTCAGATATATTTATAAATATGCATCTCCCCTTAAATTTGTCTTCCTCATTATAAATGTGTAGCTAAAATATATTTTATTCTTGGGCAAATGATTGAAAAAACTATCATACTTGCCACAATTTCTTTTAGTGGGTGGCGAACAAATTTTTTTGCTTTTGTGGGTATTTTTCTTTCAAATTTATCCTTTTTAGGGGTATTTACGAAATTATTGAACATTTTTGCCCCTCTTAGCTAATAGAAAATTTTTTTCCCGAAAGGCAAAAATGTCACATAGTACCCTAAAAAGGAAGAATTTGAAAGAAAAGTACCCACAAAAGAAAAAAAAAAATTGTTCGCTACCCACAAAAAAAAATAGTAGCAAGTATGATATTTTTTTCAATCATTTGCCCTTTATTCTTCTCATTTTAAACTTTCTTCTCACGATATCCCTTCCCACGTGTATAAATATATAATTTACCTTTTTTTTTCAAGTTTCTTTCTATTCCAATTTAGACACCAAAACTTTTTATAGGTATTTCTTTTCCTACACGCGAATAGAAAAACAGAATGTTGTATCGCTAACCAAATTACTAATTGTATAATTTAGTCCTACATTTAATTCTATAGCCTTAAATATAAAATTTCAACATGGCGGACCCAAAATTAAAGGTCATCAAGTGCATTTCACAAAATTAAAGAAGATTTGTAACACATCTTTTAGAACGAGGTTCATTTTCAAAAAATCGATGTTTTTAACAAATTTTTAGAATATGTTATAAGGTTTTTCTAACATGTGTCTTCAAGTACATGCTAAGCTATTTTTATTAAACACAAACTTTCTTTTTATATCAGAAAATGTAATTAATTCATACTCCCTCCGTCTCAAAATTATTGTCAGGAGACAAGAAACACATAGTTTAATAAAAGTGGGACCACTTTCATTTTCAACCAATTAAATAGAATATATGCATTATTTGATTATTACACCTTAGATAATGTCGTGAACAATTTAACACATTATTTTCTTTATCTTATTGCTAAGCGAGCGACTTGCTAGTAATAATTAAATTTTGTATATGTTTTCTTACAAATCTTCTATGACATGGTTCAAATAATCTTGATGGCTAGTGCCCAACTCTGGACCATCCAAAGGAGTATTTCTTTGACTTAAATTTTAGGCAACGTGATATGCCAATTTGAGAATTTATTCGGACACCATAAATAGTTGGTTTTGTGAGGTGCCATTAACATTTTTTTGAAAATTTGAAGAAGAAGGTAGAGTTGTCAAATATTGGTGATTGTTAATTGGCACTTGCACACTGTCAAATAACCTCTTTCCAAAGTTCGTTCCACTTTTGCAAACTAAGAAAAACTCAAACACAAATTGTAACACAAAAGAGTAGACTTCATTTTGCAACAATTTGTGAAGCAACCAACATAGTTTTGCAAACCCATATTCGTGTAGCCATGTACCAAAAAACTCTTTGAAGTCATGATTTTGTCGATGGATTGGAGACTGATTTGTAAGTAAGTCCTCATGCAATTGTGTTAACAATTTTTTTAAACAGGTCTTTTGACACCGAGTTAATTAATTGTTTGAGTAGATAGGTTCGTTCAGCATTTATACCATAACGCTTTGTACAATACGTGTTTAAAAGCATTTTATTGCTCTAAACGCACGTACACACTACTAAAATCTATGTAGTATGTTATGTAAGAAACACATACATATATATGTTGTGTTTGTATGATCATACACAACTATTGGACAATTACGACAAGAACCGGAAGTTCGATCGCGGAATGCAAGATCGCGAGTTGTATCGAGCACAAGTAGCAAACAGGAGAGACTACAGAGAACCGACAAAAATATGCACACGATATACCCTCATACCAAACCTTTATTAAAACCACCTAATAAACCTATTAAAACGAGGAATAAGAATGAATCACTAGCACCCCCCCCCCCCCCGAGTTATTCATTCTTCTTCCTCGTTGTAGTAGCTTTATTAGGTGGTTTTAATAAAGGTTTGTCATTATTAGGCATCAGCTTCTCACAAGTATCCATAGGTGTACTCACTGAAGTACAATCAAAGTAATTGAATTTCCTCAACACCTTCTCAATATATGAGACTGAGAAATAGAACTTATTTTACTTTCATGTTTAATCCTTATACCAAGGATAACATCAGCCTTCCCAAATGTCTTTCATGGAGAACCTTGATGACAAAATTCCTTTGTTAGGTTAACCTGATTTTGGTCAGTGCCAAAGATCAACATGTTGTTTTCACATCCATCTGATGAATAATCAGATTGTGAATTGATGCCAAACCAATCAGTAGTCTTATGGTACTGATTCGAGCCACATGGGCATAAGTATCAAAATAGTCTATCACTGACTTTTATTTAAAGCCCTGAATGACTATTCTAGCCTTGAACTTTTCAATAGTTCCATCTACCTTCATTTTCCTTTTGAAAATCCATTTGCAACCTAGAAGTTTGCAACCAGGTGGTAGATCAACCAACACCCAAGTGTTGTTGCCCATGATGGAATCAATCTCATCATTGATTGCTTCTTTCCAGAAAGCAACATCTTGATACTTCATTGATTCTTCAAATATCTTGGGATCATCCTCATAAATGAAGCAATATGAGTATTGGTCAAAGATCTCATCCATTTTCCTTTAATTAAATATAATTGAAACTCAGGTACAAATGACTTTGGATTCCGGACCCTTTTGCTCTTTCTGAACATAGGTTCAGGTTTTGAACCACAACCTCATCAGAGACCTCTAATGGCATTTCATCAAGGACCTCTGATACACCAATGTCTTCAATTCTATTTGGAATCCTATGACTTGGTCTAGGGACTGATGAGAATCTATTCTCATCAAAGATTCCATCCCTTGATTCAATGATAGAGTTAATTGAAATACTTTCATTAGGTTCTATAACATAGAATCTAAAAGCCTTAGAATTCACAGCATATCCAACAAGGATGCAGTCAATGCCTCTTTCACCCAAAGCTTTTACTTTTGGATTAGGGAGTCTTACAATAGCCCTATAAACCCAAACCCTGAGAAAGTTCAGGTTGGGTTTCCTTTTAGTCCAGAGTTCATAAGGGGTAATCTTGTTCCTTTTATTGGGAACTCTATTTAATAAATAGAAAGTTGTTGACATAGCTTCACCCCATAACCCTTAACTCAGTCCTGAATACGACAACATGAAATTAACCATCTCCTTCAGTACTCTGTTTTTCCTTTCAGAAATACCATTTTTTTAGTAGTATAGGGAGCAGTCGTTTCTTGGATAACACCAACAGACTGAAAATACAGAGTATCCATGTACTCACCTCCCCTATCAGTCCTTAACCTATTGATCAGGGACGGAAGTTGCAATGCAACTTCAGTTTTAAACACTTTGAATTTATCTAATGCTTGATCCTTAGTATATAATAGATAGACATAACATAATGTAGAAGCATCATCAATAAATGTCACAAAATACTTCTTATTCCCCAAGGAGGGAGTGGCATGCAAATTACACAGGTCACTGTGTATCAGCTCCAAGAGCTTAGTTTCACGATTAACACCCTGAAAAGGTTTCTTAGTTATTTTGGTCAACATGCAAGTTTTACACTTTTTAGTGTCCATGTTAAATGCTGGGATTAACTTATCCTTAGACATATCTTGCATCCTTTTATAGTGTAAATGATCAAGTCTAGCATGCCATAGGGTAGAGTCAGTCAGGTCAGAGGTGGTCATAAAGGCTGAATTATCACAATCATTAACAATGTTCAACCTTAACATTTGATTACACAAATATCCAAAACCAATAAATACACCACTTTTAGACAAAACAAATTTATCAAATTCAATAACTTGTTTAAAACCATGATTATTCAAAACACTACTTGAAACCAAGTTTTTCCTTATATCAGGAACATGAATAACATTAAACAAATTACAATCTTTCCAGAACTAAACCTAAGATCTACACAACCACGTCCATGCACCAGGGTTGTTGACTCATTTCCCATGTGAAGAATAGAACCATCATTCAGTGACTAATAAGTCTTGAACCAACTTCTATCTTTGCACACATGAATAGTTGCTCCAGAGTCAACCCACCACGCAACATCATCATCCTACACATAGTTAGATTCATATGCATATGTAACATAATAAACCTGAAGAGATTTATTAAACATATTATGACCTTTCAGAGGAACTGAATCATTCCCTGATCCAGTAGTGCCTGATCCATTGGTTTTACCACCAATCTTAACACCTTTGCAATCCCTTTTAATGTGACCAGATTTGTCATATTTCCAACAAGTAGGTGTTGCCTTCTTGTTAGGGTATGCCCTTGTGTTATCCTGATGTTTATGTTTACCCTTGTTGTCATTGTACCTGGTGGAGATTTATTAAACATATTATGACCTTTCAGAGGAATTGAATCATTCCCTGATCCACTAGTGCTTGATCCATTGGTTTTACCACCAATCTTAACACCTTTGCAATCCCATTTAATGTGACCATATTTTCCATATTTCCAACAAGTAGGTGTTGCCTTCGTGTTAGGGTCTGCCCTTGTGTTATCCTGATATTTACGTTTACCCTTGTTGTCATTGTACCCATAGACGGAACTTGAAATTTTTTTTTCTGGGGGGCAAATTTATTTTGGGAGGGCCGCATCAGAGATTTGTTTGTAACCTCAACTAAATTACCCCTAAAACCTATAATACTTACACTATGTGCTGCAAATTTTGGGGGAGTCGGGGCCCTCCCCAGCCCCTACATAGTTTCGTCTATGATTGTACCTAGTGGAGTTGTTATGCTCCACCATATTGACAAAAGATAAACCAACAACATTGTTGCTCTTTGGCTTGTCATTTTCTTGCGCCCTGAGTGATTCCTCAATGCGCAGATGACTGCCTAACTCAACAAGAGTTAACTCCTCCTTCTTATGTTTCAAGGTATGCTTGAAATCTTCAATGACACAATAGAATGAAATAGCCTCATCCATGTGCATTTTGTGTTGTGTAAACCTTCCAAGTATACCAAGAAGTTCATTGTATTATTCCATAACTAGTCTTGAATCAGTCATTTTGTAATTTGTGAAATTACTTACAAGGAACTTCTTACTTGATGCATCCTCAGCCATATATTTGGCATCCAAGGAGTCCTATAATTCTTTGGAAGATTCAAAATTCTGATAAATATCAAAGAGAGAATCATACATACCATTAAGGATTAAACCTCTGCAAATGTAATCATCATTCTCCCATTTTCTCCTCTTCCTGATCTGTTCTATAGTAGCATCGTCCCCATCATCTGGAATAGGTGTGCTTAGAACATACACCACACTCATGCTTGACAACAGGAAATGCATCTTCTTTTGCTATCTTCTGAAATCCACCCCTTCAAACTTATCTAGTTTGGAGAAGTTAACAGTAATATGCTTTATAGCAGCAGCCATTGATTATCACAAAATAGTTTACTTGTTGGGGGTTATGAGCCTAGAGCAGGGTAAAGATAATCAATAATCTAACTAATTACCAATGAATGGTTACCGGATATCACTTGAAATCGTGTAATCACTTTCCAAAGTAAACTATTCGACCCTAATGCATGTGTATCACGAATATCTACTTGGGGTAAGACCAAATGTATGTTAATGATTTAGGCACAAATCAATAACCCTTTTGCATCCATGTGTTTATGTTTTCTGTGTCTTTCATGCATATGTGATTTCCTATTTATAGAAAAATACTCATAGCTAGTCAAATGGAATTATGAGGATTAATCGGCCCATTAACCGCCTCATAATTATCCCCATTAAAGCTAATAATGGTTACATGACCAGTTAAACGTGGTCATAATTATCCCTTTTAAAGCACTTGAATAGGTCAAACCTATTACAAGTTAATTCCAGCAGCACTAACAGTAGCAATTCTGCCTAACAGTACTAACATTAATACTAGGAGTATTAACTCTGCCTATAGTACTAACATTTAATACTAGCAGTATTAACTATGTCTAACAAATACTAGATTTATTAACTATGTCTAACATTACTAACATTAGTACTAGCAGTATTAACTCTGCCTAACAGTACTAACATTATGAACCTTACCAGTATAGAGTCAGGGTGTTTAGGGACCTTATGGGTGTACATTCCGTACCTCCTGACCCATTACCAGGTGTGAACTAATCCCACAAGTGCATTAAATTTTCCAACACCATTAACGTTTTTAGAGAAGTTGAAGGAAAAGGTAGAGTGGTCAAACATTTGTGATTGTAAAATGGCAATTACACACTATCAAAGGGCCTCTTTTTAGAGGTCGTTTCACTTGTGGATACTAGGAAAAATTCCAACACAAAAGAGTAGACATTAGGAAAAGATCATATCACCATCGAAAGGAGTATTTCCTTGACTTAAAATTTTAGGCAACATAATATGCGTGAGAAATTTATCTGGACACCAACATAAATAGTTGGTTTTTGTGACATACGATTAACGATTTTAGAGAAGTTGAAGGAAAAGGTAGAGTGGTCAAACATTTGTGATTGTTAAATGGCAATTACACGATGTCAAATGGCCTTTTTCTAGACGACGTTTCACTTGTGCATACTAGGAATAATTCTAACACAAAATAGTAGACTTTAGGAAAAGATCATATCACCATCCAAATGAATATTTCTTTGACTTTCAAATTTAGGCAACGTAATATGCGTGAGAAATTTATCTGGACACCAACATAATTAGTTGGTGTTTGTGTGGCACCATTAACATTTTTAGAGAAGTTAAAGAAAAAGGTAAGGTGGTAAAACATTTGTGATTGTAAAATGGCAATTACACACTATCAAATGGCCTCCTTCCAGATGTCGTTTCACTTGTTCATACTAGAAAACATTCCGACACAAATTGTAACACAAAAAAGTAGACTTTAGGAAAAGATCATATCACTATCTGATTCGCTCCTGAACAGTCAAGTTTTCTCACACAAACCGGCCACTTGTGAATGGCCGACCGTAAGAAACTTAAAACGGTTCAGAAACGAATGCAATGAAGATCAGAAGAGTATAGTGTTTCCCCGGGTCGTTATGTCCCAAGCTATGCAATGGATCACCAAACGATAGTGATCGAGAAATTTGAACGGAAAAAGGGATTGTGATTATTATAACTAAAGAAATAGCCTATAATTACAAAGGCTTAAATGCAAATTAAAGGAAATTAAAAAGATAAAAATATTAAATAAACGCTATCACTATTTGCAAAATGATGTTTTTGATTTTATGTTTTTATAAAACTTACTTTAAAAATTACGTAACGTACAAGAGAAAATGTGAAACTTAAGCAATATAAATCCTAAAAATATGAAAATGACATTTTTACAAACCTAATGATAAAAGAAAATATTTAGAAAAAGAAAATTATTTTTACAACTATTTAATTAATTATTATTAATTAAAAACTAGTTTTAACTATTTAATATTAGCCTAAAATACAAGAAAATATGAAATAAAGCTAGAAAAATAAAATTATGACTTAGAAAAATCTAAAATATCAAAAGAGAATTTTCAAAACTATTTTTGTATTTTTGTATTTTCTATGAATTAAAAACTATTTAAAACTACTTAAATTACTTAAAAATACAAATTTAACTAAGAAAAATCTGAAAAAATATTTTTTTGGCTTTTTATATTTATCTTAACTTAAGAAAAATGAAAAATTGTTTTTTTGAAACTTTTCTGAATTAATTGGATTAAAAGCTATTTAAAAAGTGCTAAAAATTCATTTAAATGCAGAAAAATAGCAAACAGGCTTGGAAAAATCTGAAATTTTCAAGAAAAGTCTAAAACAATATATAGAATCTAGGAAAAATGGAAAAACATTAGGTTGTGTGAAGGAATAAGAAGCTGCAATACAATGTGCTTAATAATAAGCACTTAGGATAAGCTAAAAGGACCAAATGACTACCAAACTGATACAGAAGCTAAAATAAGCTAAAAGCACTTAAAAACAACTTATCTCAACTGCTCTTAACCACTGGAATGGCAAATTACACAAATTTGGTGTTTTGGCTAATGAGCTAAAAACAGGTTTAGGTAACTCCTTTTCAGCTAGAGAATAAGCTACACAATAAGCTAAAAGTCAAAACCAAAAGTTGGAACTTGGAAAAGACCTGGCTAAGAACATGTAAACCAAAAACTAGACCATGATAAGCTCTTATGAGCTATGTGCAAGATTTGCAAATGACTGAGAAAACTCATCATAAACTGAGTTTTGTGAACAGGGGAAATAAGACCTAAAAAAAGAAGCTGTTTTGCAGCTTATAAAAAATTTGTAAAAATCTACAAAAATAGTAATAACAAATTAGACCAGCTGAAGTTTTTAAAATGCCAAGTTTCACTGAATTTGTTCCAGAAATGAGTTCAAGAGAAATCCTCTCAGTTGGATGAAAGTCACTTTTTTCAATTTTTGACTTTTGAAAGCAGTTGAGATTATTTGACTTATTTGAAATTTGAGCTCAATTTCTGGACTGATTGTGATGTTAATAGATGAAATGAAGCTACTACAAGCTACCTCTATGATTTTTGAACACAAAACAAGTGTTTACTTTTCTAAAAATCCAACAGTTAAGTGATTAAGACAGTGGATTCATGATTTTGACTTTGAGCACTGCAGATGCAAATTTTAAGACAAAAAGGAGTCAAAAGAAGCTAAACAAGCATGAACCAACAGACCTCTACCACTGAATAAACCTTTGGAACAGTTTAAGCAATAAATCCAAACACACCTTTATTAAATGATTTGCAATTAACACTAACCTAACTGTTAAACTAGCTTATATAATTGATTAAACTAAGTTTAATTAACTTAAATACAACTTAACAAACAGATTTTAACTAGCTATAACTACAAAAACAGATTATGCTATGACCTTTGAAAATGCACTTACAATGGGTCCTAGCCACTATGGCTTGAAAATCAATGAAACCAGAGCCACTACCCTATCTATATCAACCCAACTGCTTCTAAATCAACCCATTTCCATTTCTGCATCAACCCATTTCCATTTCTGCATTATTTTTGCCCCACTTTGACTTTTGTTGACCAGAAGCCAAAATTGTTTAAAACTTAAACTTAAGCTTACAAAAAGCTATAACAAGCTTATACAGGTTTGTTTGAGCTTAAAATTAAGCTAGTAAGGGATTGTGCATAAGACTTGGAAACTGAAAATTTCAACAGAGTCACAGAAATATGAAATTGTAACAATAACTTGAATTGAGACTTAAAAAGAGTTGCAATACATTTAAATACTCTAATTTGATACAACCAAACTGAAATTACCACTAAGACTATATTTAAGACTTTTGAATGTAAAAAACTACATACATTTTTAATTTTTTTCTAAGTGCTCCTTTGTTGTTGCTCTTTCTTCCTCTTTTATACATCAATGTGACTTCTCTCTCTCCTCTGATCACTTCCCAGCAATAATCTGGACCATTGGATAAGTTAAAGAGATCTTGGCCGTTTGATTGGTTTTGGCGCCAAAATGCTTTTTAACAGCTGGGGGTTTTGAGTGCACTGTAAGAGAAGCATTTAATGCGTTTTGGAGGGTTGTTGGGGGGGGGGGGAACAAAACATGGAGTAGGGGTGGAGTTGCAGGTGTTGGTGGCTGGATTTGCAGAAAAGGGAGGGAAAAAGAAGGAAGAAGGAGGCTATGTTGTCGGTTTGGATTTTATTATATTAAAAAGGACGGGGTCAAAAATAGGGGGAGGTCACAAGACATGACAAGGGGTCCAAATGAGTATGACAAGGGTCCAAAGGTCAAAAAGGTTATTAATAACAAGGACTATTGTGCAATTTCTGAAAATTCAAGGACCAAATCTGCCAATATCTCAAAGTTGCTCCAAGGGACTAAAAGTGACAAGCTCCAATAGTACAAGGACCAATCTTGACATTTTCAAATTTCCAAGGACCATTTTTGCCAATTTTTAAACTTGGAGGACCAAACTTCTAATTTCTCAAAACTTTTGATATTTTTCACCAAAGGACTGATTTTGACAACTTATGATTTTAAAAGGACCTTTGGTGATTTTTTCTTTTGAAATTATGTGCTCAGGGACTATTTCTGACAATTTTTGAAACTTGGGGACTGAAACGCCAATTATGCAAACTTAGCTCATTTTTCATCTGATTTTAAACATTTTGCATCTGAAACATATAAAATGCAATTTTGAGATATTTTCAGTATTTTGATGCATTTTGAGCATTTTTAAACGTTTTGCAGTTCCGATTTGACCAAAAATGATGAGTATTTACACACTCATCAATCCCCCACACTAAACTATTGCTAGTCCCTAGCAATCTTTTGAGAAAAACTTAATGGTTTTGAATCTCTTTACCAAAAGCCATTACTTCTGGAGTAGCCAAATATTTCAGTTCAAGCAAGAACCATGGTACACCGATAACCATGTGATTTTGAGCAAACCACCAGCTTCCAACGGATTTGATTTGTCTTTACCAGAAGCCGTTTGCTTCTGGACTAGCCAACTCTTTGATAAAATATCAATATTATCTTTGGTGAGCTGATTACCAATTATGGTTTTCCACTGCCTTTACCACAAGCCATAAACTTGCGGGCTAGCCAGCTCTTCACTAATTAAAGATATGGTGAGCTGAATACCATACAATTTTGGGCAAATTGCAAGCCGTCAACGGATTTGAGATATCTTTACCAAGAGCCGTTTGCTCCTGGATTAGCCAATCCTTTTGTTTATTAGACATGGTGGACTGATAACCAATTGAGTAAGTGCAAAACACTTACTCCAAAAAAAATTTTGGCCAAAAACGGGGGAATTAGGCGGTATAATTACATGATAAAATTCGTGAGAATTCTCCCCCCACACTTAGAAATGAATATTGCCCTCAATATTCAAAGTACCGGCGGTTATGCCGAAACAAAGAACGTAAAAGGGAAATACTACGGCCATTATTTTGAAAGATTTTTTTTTTTTTTTTGAAACTTATATATATACACAACATGTGGGGCAACCCCCCACACTAGGGTGGTAGAAAGATAGAAAGAAGTCAGAAATATGGGTGAGAACCCATATGGCATGCTCATTTTTGATTCCCGAGTCGCTAGCTTGACTCGATCCCCGCATTCATTGGTTCATGGGGAAAGTTTGAAGATCCGGGACAACCACATGGGGAATGTCCTCTCCAAAATAATGCTTCAACCGATGACCATTCACTTTAAAGTTTGGACCATCGGGTTGAGATAACTCAATGGTTCCATATGGAAATACTCTAGTGATGGTAAATGGTCCGCACGGGATTTTAGTTTTCCTGAGAAAATCTTCAATCTTGAGTTGAAAAGAAGGACTCGATCACCGACGTTGAAAACGCGGTTTTTGATTTTTGAGTCATGAATCTTCTTTGTCTTTTGTTTGTAGATCAAAGAGTTCTCGTATGCTTGATCACGGAGTTCATTTAATTCATTCATTTGAACTTTCCGGTGATCACCAGTTGTCTGAATATCAAAGTTGGCATGCTTCAAGGCCCAGTATGCCTTGTGCTCAAGCTCAACCGTAGATGACATGCCTTCCCATATACAAGCTTGTATGGAGTACACCCGATGGGTGTTTTGTAAGCTGCACGGAAGGCCCGAGTGCGTCATCTAACTTATCGACCAAGAGGCACGATTTTCGCCAACCGTCCTCTCCGAATTCTTTTATCCCTCGGTTGGAAACTTCCACTTGCCCACTTGTTTGGGGGTGGTACGCAGTAGAGAGACGGTGAGTTACACCATACTTTTGCATGACTCTATCAAACCGGTCATTGCAAAATGCGTATCACGATCACTGATTATGGCTCGTGGAGTTCCAAACCTAGCAAAAAGAGATTTCAAGAATTTCACAACAACTCGGGCATCGTTGGTAGGTAAAGCTTTAGCTTCCACCCATTTTGACAAGTAGTCAACGGCCAAGAGTATGTACTTATTTCCGCGAGAAGAAGGAAATGGCCCCATAAAGTCAATGCCCCAGATGTCAAAAATCTCACACACTTGAATGGCGTTTTGCGGCATTTCATTCCTTTGTGAGATGTTCCCATGACGCTGACAAGCGTCACAGGTTTTGACAAATTCATGGGCATCCTTGTAGATAGTGGGCCAATAGAATCCGGAATCAAACACCTTCTTGGCAGTGTAGTTGGGGCTATGATGTCCCCAGAGGTCCGAATGGCAAGCCTTAAGAATGTCAATGGCTTCCTGACCATATACACATCGCCTGATGACTTGATCCGCGCAAATTTTGAATAAGTAGGGTCGTCCCGAAATAATGTTTCACATCTTTAAAGAATTTGTTTTTCTGTTGGGACGACATCCCTTTCACCACAAAGTTACCCGCATGGTAATTTGCAAAGTCGGCAAACCATGGGGTAGAAGAGTCTCCACGAAAGAAACCACATTGAGTGTTTCGAGAGGAAATGTTTCGTTTATTTCCTTTTTCTCAAACACATCTTGGTGAGGGTTTTCTAGATGGGAAAGATGATCGACAGGTTTTCAGCTCCTTTTTATCACGTATAATGATATCAAATTCTTGTAGGAGGAGAACCCAACGGAGCAATCTCGGCTTTGCATCTTGTTTTGCAAAGAGATATTTAAGAGCCGAGTGATCCGTATACACCACGCATTTGGTCAAGATAAGGTATGGCCGAAACTTCTCAAACGCATACACCACAGCTAATAATTCTTTTTTCGTAGTGGTGTAATGGGTTTGAGCTTCAGTCATAGTTTTGCTTGCGTAGTGGATAGGCTGAAAATGCTTGGTTTTTCGTTGCCCCAAGACTGAACCGATAGCAAAGTCACTTGCATCGCACATGAGCTCAAAGGGTAAATCCCAGTCGGGGCAACTAGAATGGGTGCTTCCGTAAGCTTTTTCTTTAATGTTTCAAAAGCTTCGATGCACTCAGGAGAAAAGATAAAAGGAGCATCTTTTTCGAGAAGATGGGTCATAGGCCGAGCGATTTTAGAGAAATCTTGTATGAATCTTCGATAAAACCCGGCATGACCAAGAAAACTCCTAATACCTTTGACGGTAGTAGGATGAGGCAATTTAGCAATAACATCAACTTTTGCTCTATCTACCTCAATCCCGTTTTTGGAAATCTTATGGCCAAGGACTATGCCTTCTTTGACCATAAAGTGGCTCTTCTCCTAGTTTAGACAAAGATTGGTGTCTTCGCACCTTTTAAGCACTTTTTCTAAATGGGAGAGACATGTATGAAACGAGTCCCCAATGACCGAGAAGTCATCCATAAACACCTCCATTGTTTCCCTGATCATGTCGTGGAAAATTGCCATCATACATCGTTGGAACGTGCGGGAGCGTTACATAGGCCAAAAGGCATACGTCAGAGGCAAATGTTCCGTATGGGCGGTGAATGTGGTCTTTTCTTGATCCAAATGGATCAATGGGGATCTGAAAGTATCCCGAGAAACCATCAAGGAAACAATAGTATTCGTTCCCTGCTAATCTCTCAAGCATTCGGTCCATGAAGGGTAGAGGAAAATGGTCTTTACGGGTGGCTTCGTTTAACTTGCGATAGTCAATACACACACGCCATCCCGTAACCAATCGAGTAGGAATTAGCTCGTTTTCTTCATTTGTGACAACAGTTATGCCACCCTTTTTTGGAACGCAATGAATGGGATCGACCCAAGGACTATCGAGATCGGGTAAATTAAACCTGCATCAAGAAGTTTGAGAACCTCTTGTTTGATAACCTCATGAATCTTAGGATTCACCCTTCTCTGATGTTGGACTGCTGGTTTGAAGTCATCCTCCATTAAGATTTTATGAGTACAAAACTCGTGGTTGATACCCTTAATGTCGGAGAGTTTCCAAGCAATTGCTTGCTTGTGTGACTTCAAGACCTTTATGAGAGCAGTTTTCTCCTCCTCCGTTAAGTCTTTAGCAATTATGACGGGTAATTTATCATCACCCTCCAAGAATGCATACTCGAGATGAGGAGGTAGGTCTTTAAGTTCAACCTCGGAAATTCTTCAGAAGTTTGTCTGATTTGATTTCCTCATTTGTGATTTCTTTCGGAGGGAGTGAAGGTAATGGATCTTCATTGAGCAATTGCTCAAGATAAAGGATATCTCCTCCGAGTCATAAACACCATCAATTCCAGGCGGAATTGATTCATCAGTCGCAAGAAATTCATCGATCTCTTCCAGAAGGAAGTCACCTCCCTCAAACGGAGTGAGAGAGGGGAAGAGTCGGCAATGATAGGTTGAGAAGATGTGGTGGAATCCCCACTCACAGAATTATGAAGATAACCAAGAAACTCTTGAGAGTACTCCTCTAAAGCAATATCAATTAAATCGACTCGATTAATTGATTCAGTGTCATAATTTGAGGAGTACCTCGACGTTTGATCAAGGTTAAAGGTAACAGCTTCATTACCTACACGTAACGTGATTTCTTGCTCAAATACATCAATAAGAGCACGACCCGTTCTCAGGAATCCGGGTCCAACAATGAGAGGAACCCGAGGATCGGCATCGAAATCAACAACCACAAAATCAGCTGGAAAATGGAACTTTCCTACTTTCACAAATACGTCCTCGGCGATGCCAAGGGGACGTGATATAGAACGATCTGCAAGCTCAAGAGTCATGCGGTAGGAATAAGTTCTAAGAGAAAGTTTCTTCCACACCGAATAAGGCATCGATTGATGCTTGCACCAAGATCGGCAAGGGCAAAGCATTCAATCATCCCCGGAAAAACACAAGGAAGAAGAAATTTTCCGGGATCTCCTAGCTTCTCGGGAAGCTTCTTTAACAGAACTGCTGAGCAATTCTCGTTCAAAGGAGTTTTAGCCATTTCAAACAGCTTTTCCTTATTGCTCAACATGTGTTTAAGAGTCGATGCAAATTTGGGCATCAACATGATAGCATCCGCGAAGCTTATGTCAAAATGAAGTTCTTGAAAAATTTGAAAGAATTTCTCCATTTGATGACTGGCTTTTTCGCGGAGCTTTTGCTCATGTAAACGTGAAGGGTAAGGAATAGAAGTTTTGGATTTGGGTCACCAACCGGAGGTTCAAAAACAACTGTGTTTGGTTTTCGGGACAACCTGAGGATGGACATTGCTGGTACTTCCGTTATTATTAGGAAGTTCCTTGTCCTTTGTCGCCTCAGGTTCACTTTCCACTACCTTCGAGAGAGAAGAAGAAGAGGTAGTAGGAATAGCGGGTCCATGATATGAAGCACCACTTCTGGTTGTGATCGCTTTTGCATCGCCCCTCGGATTAGCGATCGTGTTGCTAGGTAAAGTACCTGAGCCCGAGGGTCGATCATTTATAGACTTCTTAATGTCGCAATCGGCTAACCAACAACCTATTCATTTCCTCTTGGGATTTCATGAATTGCTTCAACAACTCATCAGATGATGGTCCGGTTGGAACAATGGCTTGATTTTGCACAGGAAAATTCTGGCCTCTATTGTTAGGATTAGGGCCTTGATTTTGGAAATTTCCTTGATTATTGCCATGAAAATACCCCGGGTTGAAATTTCCTTGACCTTGGTTTCTATTGAAATTTCCTTGGTGTTGGAAATTTTGATTCTGATTTTGAAAACCGTTGTTTGGACTAAAATTACCTTGGTTTTGAAAACCTTGGTTTGGTCTATTCTGATTACGGTTTTGGTTGAAACCGGGAGGTCCAGGTAGTGGTTAGGACGGTGGTTCGGGTCTATAGGAGCACGATATTGGTTGCCTCCTTGATTAGAAATCCCCCCACAGATTGGCTTCAAAAGGGTTACCATCGGTGGCCATACAGTTGTAATAAGCATGGGGGCCACCACAAGTAACACAGACTTCCACTTTCTTAACTTCAGCATGAGGTGAAGTTTGTGGAAAAGAGACTTTCTTTGGTTGGAGAGAACCAAAGCTTGAATTGCTTCCGTGAGTTTGTCAATCTTAGCATCGGTGCTAGATTGACTCACGGACGATGAAGAAGAAGGACCAACACTGACTTGGGAAACAACCGCTTGCGTGCGGGCGGACTTTAGACTTGTTTTCAATGATCGCTAAAGCTTCTTTGACAGTTTTGCTCAAGAAATTTCCTCCCCCGGAGGAATTGAGAGAATCTTGATCAGATTGACTCACTCCATTATAGAAAGTATCGAGTTGCATCAACTCGGAGAAACCGTGGTGAGGACATTTGCGAAGCAACTCCTTGAAACGATCCCACGATTCACGAAGGATTCATCAAACTTTTGAGTGAACTTGATGATTTCATTTTTAAGACTCGTGGTTTTAGAAGGTGGATAGAATTCATTCACAAAATTTCTTCACCAGGTCTTCCCATGTTTCAATTGATTTAGGGGGTTGTTTTTCAAGCCAAATCCGGGCTTGTCCCTCAAGAGAAAATGGGAATGTAAGAAGCTTAACAAAGACATCAGTAGGGACATTCTTGTATTTGATGGTAGATGCAATCTTGTTAAACCATCGAATATGAGCATGAGGATCATCCCACTCAAAACCATAGAATTGACTTGAGGTTACAAGATTCAGTAACCCGGTTTTGAGTTCAAAATTTTCACCACAATGGTGGGATAACAATAGCATCTCCATACCCGTCGATGGGTGCCTGGAGAAGCTCACACATAGGACGTTCTTCCGCCATGATAGTGGAAGTAGTGTGAGCAACCGGATCTCGATCCGACCGATGGAGCAGAAAGTCTACGGACACGCCTTCTTGGAATCTTGACAAGCTCACGAAATGGGCTTATAGATCTAGAAGAGCGAAAAGCATACACTAGAGTTAACTCTAAGAGACCTCAGAGTTAAGGAGAGAAATGGGAATTATGAAGATATTTATAAAAATGGGGTGAGAAGAATCTTTTTAGGTTTTCTGGTTCTGATAAGTATATATAACAACAAATCCAATTAAAACAAGATCGAGGCAAAACAACAGTGAACTTAAACCAATAATCACAAGATGAATGGCTTCTTTGAAAAAGGTACACCACTCTCAAGGACACAAAGGCAAGTTTTAAATCTTTGGTTCGGGAACTTATTATGGTCGTACCCCCAGTTAGGTAGTACACTGCATTGGTTTGCGGTGGTAATCTTTTATGTTGTTATTATTAAAGAAAACGACAAATCTTTTTGTATTTTTATTTTTGATACATATATAGAAACAAAAGGAAAATATTTTTGTGTTTTATACGTTTTTGGATGTTTTTGGGTTTTTGGATTTTTTAAGAAAATATGGATATATATATAGATAGATGGTAAGAACAAAGAGTGAGTATTCAAACTACTAATCTGCTAAACGGAAGATAATCAAGACAACTCCCGGCGGCAAAATTTGATTCGCTCCTGAACAGTCAAGTTTTCTCACACAAACCGGCCACTTGTGAATGGCCGACCGTAAGAAACTTAAAACGGTTCAGAAACGAATGCAATGAAGATCAGGAGAGTATAGTGTTTCCCCGGGTCGTTATGTCCCAGCGAGCTATGCAATGGATCACCAAACGTATAGTGATCGAGAAATTTGAACGGAAAAAGGGATTGTGATTATTATAACTACAGAAATAGCCTATAATTACAAAGGCTTAAATGCAAATTAAATGAAATTAAAAAGATAAAAAATATTAAATAAACGCTATCACTATTTGCAAAATGATGTTTTTGATTTTATGTTTTGATAAAACTTACTTTAAAAATTACGTAACGTACAAGAGAAAATGTGAAACTTAAGCAATATAAATCCTAAAAATATGAAAATGACAATTTTACAAACCTAATGATAAAAGAAAATATTTAGAAAAAGAAAATTATTTTTACAACTATTTAATTAATTATTATTAATTAAAAACTAGTTTTAACTATTTAATATTAGCCTAAAATACAAGAAAATATGAAATAAAGCTAGAAAAATAAAATTATGACTTAGAAAAATCTAAAATATCAAAATAGAATTTTCAAAACTATTTTTGTATTTTTCTGATTATTTTTGTATTTTCTATGAATTAAAAACTATTTAAAACTACTTAAATTACTTAAAAATACAAATTTAACTAAGAAAAATCTGAAAAAAAATATTTTTTTGGCTTTTTATATTTATCTTAACTTAAGAAAAATGAAAAATTATTTTTTTGAAACTTTTCTGAATTAATTGGATTAAAAGCTATTTAAAAAGTGCTAAAATTGATTTAAATGCAGAAAAATAGCAAACAGGCTTGGAAAAATCTGAAATTTTCAAGAAAAGTCTAAAACAATATATAGAATCTAGGAAAAATGGAAAAACATTAGGTTGTGTGAAGGAATAAGAAGTCAGAATACAATGTGCTTAATAATAAGCACTTAGGATAAGCTAAAAGGACCAAATGACTACCAAACTGATACAGAAGCTAAAATAAGCTAAAAGCACTTAAAAACAACTTTTCTCAACTGCTCTTAACCACTGGAATGGCAAATTACACAAATTTGGTGTTTTGGCTAATGAGCTAAAAACAGGTTTAGGTAACTCCTTTTCAGCTAGAGAATAAGCTACACAATAAGCTAAAAGTCAAAACCAAAAGTTGGAACTTGGAAAAGACCTGGCTAAGAACATGTAAACCAAAAACTAGACCATGATAAGCTCTTATGAGCTCTGTGCAAGATTTGCAAATGACTGAGAAAACTCAAAGATAAACTGAGTTTTGTGAACAAGGAAATAAGACCTAAAAAAGAAGCTGTTTTGCAGCTTATAAAAAATTTGTAAAAATCTACAAAAATAGTAATAACAAATTAGACCAGCTGAAGTTTTTAAAATGCCAAGTTTCACTGAATTTGTTCCAGAAATGAGTTCAAGAGAAATCCTCTCAGTTGGATGAAAGTCATTTTTTTCAATTTTTGACTTTTGAAAGCAGTTGAGGTTATTTGACTTATTTGAAATTTGAGCTCAATTTCTGGACTGATTGTGATGTTAATAGATGAAATGAAGCTACTACAAGCTACCTCTATGATTTTTGAACACAAAACAAGTGTTTACTTTTCTAAAAATCCAACAGTTAAGTGATTAAGACAGTGGATTCATGATTTTGACTTTGAGCACTGCAGATGCAAATTTTAAGACAAAGAAGGAGTCAAAAGAAGCTAAACAAGCATGAACCAACAGCCCTCTACCACTGAATAAACCTTTGGGACAGTTTAAGCAATAAATCCAAACACACCTTTATTAAATGATTTGCAATTAAAACTGACCTAACTGTTAAACTAGCTTATATAATTGATTAAACTAAGTTTAATTAACTTAAATACAACTTAACAAACAGATTTTAACTAGCTATAACTACAAAAACAGATTATGCTATGACCTTTGAAAATGCACTTACAATGGGTCCTAGCCACTATGGCTTGAAAATCAATGAAACCAGAGCCACTACCCTATCTATATCAACCCAACTGCTTCTAAATCAACCCATTTCCATTTCTGCATCAACCCATTTCCATTTCTGCATCATTTTTGCCCCACTTTGACTTTTGTTGACCAGAAGCCAAAATTGTTTAAAACTTAAACTTAAGCTTACAAAAAGCTATAACAAGCTTATACAGGTTTGTTTGAGCTTAAAATTAAGCTAGTAAGGGATTGTGCATAAGACTTGGAAACTGAAAATTTCAACAGAGTCACAGAAATATGAAATTGTAAAAATAACTTGAATTGAGACTTAAAAAGAGTTGCAATACATTTAAATACTCTAATTTGATACAACCAAACTGAAATTACCACTAAGACTATATTTAAGACTTTTGAATGTAAAAAACTACATACATTTTTAATTTTTTTCTAAGTGCTCCTTTGTTGTTGCTCTTTCTTCCTCTTTTATACATCAATGTGACTTCTCTCTCTCCTCTGATCACTTCCCAAAGAATAATCGGACCATTGGATAAGTTAAAGAGATCTTGGCCGTTTGATTGGTTTTGGCGCCAAAATGCTTTTAACATTTGGGGGTTTTGAGTGCACTGTAAGAGAAGCATTTAATGCGATTTGGAGGGTTGTTGAGGTGGGGGGAACAAAACATGGAGTAGGGGTGGAGGTGCAGGTGTTGGTGGTGGATTTGCGAAAAGGGAGGGAAAAAGAAGGAAGAAGGAGGCTATGTTGTCGGTTTGGATTTTATTATATTAAAAAGGACGGGGTCAAAACAGGGGGAGGTCACAAGACATGACAAGGGGTCCAAATGAGTATGACAAGGGTCCAAAGGTCAAAAAGGTTATTAATAACAAGGACTATTGTGCAATTTCTGAAAATTCAAGGACCAAATCTGCCAATATCTCAAAGTTGCTCCAAGGGACTAAAAGTGACAAGCTCCAATAGTACAAGGACCAATCTTGACATTTTCAAATTTCCAAGGACCATTTTTGCCAATTTTTAAACTTTGAGGACCAAACTTGTAATTTCTCAAAACTTTTGATGTTTTTCACCAAAGGACTGATTTTGACAACTTATGATTTTAAAAGGACCTTTGGTGATTTTTTCTTTTGAAATTATGTGCTCAGGGACTATTTCTGACAACTTTTGAAACTTGGGGATGAAACCGCCAATTATGCAAACTTAGCTCATTTTTCATCTGATTTTAAACATTTTGCATCCGAAACATATAAAATGCAATTTTGAGATATTTTCAGTATTTTGATGCATTTCTGAGCATTTTTAAACGTTTTGCAGTTCCGATTTGACCAAAAATGATGAGTATTTACACACTCATCACTATCCAAAGGATTATTTCTTTGACTTACAATTTTAGGCAACGTAAAATTTATCTCGACACCAAAATAAATAGTTGATGTTTGTGTGGTACCATTAACGTTTTTAAAGAAGTTGAAGGAAAAAGGTATAGTGGTTAAACATTTGTGATTGTGAAGTGGCAACGACATACTATCAAATGGCCTCTTTCCATAGGTCATTTCACTTGTGGGTACTAGGAAAAATTCCAACACAAATTGTAACGACACAAAAGAGTATACTTTAGGGAAAGATCATATCACCATCCAAAGGAGTATTTCTTTGACTTACAATTTTAGGCAACGCGATATGTGTGAGAAATTTATCTGGACACCAATATAAATAGTTGGTGTTTGTGTGGTACCATTAACGTTTTTAGAGAAGTTGAAAAAAAAAGATTGTGGTTAAACATTTGCGATTGTAAAATGGCAATTACACACTATCAAATGGCTTCTTTTCAGAGGTCGTTTCACTTGATACTAGGAAAAATTCCAACACAAAAGAGTAGATTTCATTTTGTAATAAAATGTGAAGCCAACACCAAAGTTTTGCAAACCCATAGTCTTGTAGCTATGTATCAGAAAACTCTTTGGAGTCATGATTTTATCGATGGATTGGAGACCGATTTCTTAGTAAGTTCTCATACTATATATCATGTGATAAGTTCTTTCGACACTGAGTTTTGTGAATAAAAAGGTTTGTTCGGCATTAATACCATATTTTTATTTTTTTGTATCAATGTGTTTGAAAACATTATCTCGCTGTAAATGTACACACACATGCACTACTAGAAGCTATGTACACATACAAACATGGCTACATATATGTGTATTTTAACAAATACATATACGAATGTTTGTGTGATCATGCATGAAGTATTTCATTACCGTACATGTGATCATTATTTTTCTGCCTTTTCACGTGTCGCTCAGATTAACTGCAAGGGGAGGGTGAAGGAGCTGGAGGTTAAAGTGGCCGAGATGATAATGGATTATGAAAATGGTGATTTCAGTACTTTGGAGTTGCTCGAGCTTGTAGATAACATTCAAAGGTTGGGCCTTGGCTGCCGTTTTCAAACCAATATAACAAGAGTGCTCAATAAAATAGCGGCATTAGATGCAAAAAGGTTGGGACTTAAACAAGATGAAGAAGGAGACAATCTTCATGCACTTTCTCTTAAATTCAGAATTCATAGACAACATGAATACTGTGTGTCCCCAGGTATTTCTAACTTTTCTAACAAGACAGATAGATTATGATACGCATGATTGACGAGCTCATAATTTAATGAAAATGAATCAGGTTTTCTTAGGAAATCCAAGGAGATCCCACACACAGACATCAAGGCATTGCTTAGTATATATGAAGCTTCTCATCTTGCCCTCGAGGGAGAACTAGATTTGCATGAGGCCAAGTTGTTTGCAACTAAGAATTTACTTAAGCTAAATGGTCTGGAAAATAAAGTAATGAAGGACCATGTAAATCATGCATTGGATATGTCGTGTTACCCTGTAATTATGTTAAGATCAAATATAATATAGTCTTAGTATTATTACTTTAGTTTACTTTTAAAGACAATATGTTTGTATTAATTCTGTATTGGTCAAAACTATGTATATGGGTCATAAGTCAACCCAAACGACCCATTACAAGAAATAGTTATGTTTAGGCAGTTAAAGTTGTTGGTAGTTATATCTCAAACGACACAATGGTTAAGAATAACTGTCATTTAGATACTTGTGTCGTTTGGTAAGATATAAATAGGTCATTTGTTGTAAACACAATATAACAATTCACTATCAAATAATATTTACTTTGTTGCTGTATATTTTGTCAAATACTTTACTGTTACATTGCATATACCACAAACACAGAATCAAAATGGTCAAATACAATCATTTGTTTCAATCTAAGCATGTTGGCAAGAGACCTGTCCAACATTGGCATCAGAGCCATGGCCATTCAAGATCATGGGAAAGGCCAACATCAAAGATTGATCAAGGATTCTACACTGGTAGATATTTATTAAGAGAAACCCCAACCAGACTTGTAAACTGGTCTGCAAGAAGGAAAAGCATCACTCCTAAGGGAAAAGAGATGCTTGTGAAAAAAGTGCTTGAAAATGAAACCTTTAATTCTTCTCAGATGGCAGAAAACCAAAAGATGGAGACTGCAAAGACAAAAAAGGAGAAGAAAGCAAGATGCTATATCTGTAGAGAGAGAGGACATGCATACTGGGCATGTGAAAGTAGAAAAAAAGTGGAAATAACCAGATCAACATGGACATAATGAAGATCACAGAAGAAAAGGTGGAAATAACCAGATCAACATGGACATAATGAAGATCACAGAAGAAAAGGTGGAAATAACCAAGATCAACATGGACATAATGAAGATCACAGAAGAAAAGGTGGAAATAACCAGATCAACATGGACATAATGAAGATCACAGAAGAAGGTGGAAATAACCGAAGGAAAATTGATCTACCTGGATATAAGGATGATCACAAAAAATTAAAAGCTTAGATGGTGGATTTAACCAGAAGATGAATCAAGAAGACTTAAAGACCTACGTCACAGCGATTGTGATTAAGGGGGAGAATATTGGGTTAATCCCAATCGACCCAAACCAGCGACCCAAGTCAACACCCATTATGACCCGGTCAACAAAAGTCAACGAAAGTTAACCATACGAAAAGTCAAAAGAAGCAGTTAAAGAAAAAGGTTACACAGCAGTTATAAAATAACTGCTCTATACCCTTGAACCGACACAATGGTTCATATGTACCGTTTCATTTAGTATATATACTTCGAATTCTAATGTAAGAAACATGATGACAGATTTTGTATATTAATGACTGATAAATAAGAAAAGTCTTTTGATTTAATTGTTATTTGTTATTATCGGTATATTTTGATTAAAGATCCATAAAACGGGCCAACAATTGGTATCAGAGCCATGGCCATTCAAGATCATGGGAAAGGCCAACATCAAAGATTGATCAAGGATTCTACACTGGTAGATATTTATTAAGAGAAACCCCAACCAGACTTGTAAACTGGTCTGCAAGAAGGAAAAGCATCACTCCTAAGGGAAAAGAGATGCTTGTGAAAAAAGTGCTTGAAAATGAAACCTTTAATTCTTCTCAGATGGCAGAAAACCAAAAGATGGAGACTGCAAAGACAAAAAAGGAGAAGAAAGCAAGATGCTATATCTGTAGAGAGAGAGGACATGCATACTGGGCATGTGAAAGTAGAAAAAGGATTGCAGTGATTGAATCACAACAGGAAGCAATAACAGATAAGCAGGTACTTGAAGGAGAGGCACAATTTCCAGAGAAAGTTCATGTACAACCAGATTATATGATTGAAGGATCAAGTGACAAGACATGGAAGGAAGTATGGTTTGTAAGTAGTAGTTACAAGTTTCATCTATGCCCAAGCAGAATTCAATTCAAGAAAATTGAATACAAATTCAAAATGATCTGCAAAGAAGAAAAAGAGAAAAAATTTATATTCTCTTATGGGGTGGGTGATGCTGTGGTGAATACAAAAGATGGGGAGATTGAGATTCCAAACGTTCAGTACACTCCTGAAGTGTCATTGAACATACTCAGTTATGATCTCCTAGAAGAACAAGGATATGTGGTGAAGATAGAGAATAACATGTGCATACTGAAGAGCATGTTTGATGAGAAGACAGTGGGGACAGAAAAGCAACAAGAAACAGGCAACTATGAAGATGAATGGAGCCCAATCAGACAACACAACAAATATTTAGAAGATCACTTTGAGTCTTTAGACCCAAAGGATGAATGTTCATTGGTGAGAGGCCTGGAAGATTTAAGTTGGAACAAGGAGGACACCCAAGACTATGTGGACAATGAATATATAAGTTGGAATGGTACACTATATGCACTCAAGGTAAACTCATTCAACAGATTTCTATCATTTATGAATTTACTTAAGAAGGATAGTCTTGTGTACAACAATTGGGGGGTCTTCAGTGGAAAGTTTTTAGAGATGGTGAAGTGGTTCTACTTAGTGCATCTTAACTATGATACATTAGACATGATACCACCAGTTATAGAAGGAAAGGAGATAGATTTGCTAAGTCTACATAAGATATTAGATGGATTTGGAGGCTATGTGGCAGTCACTTTGAGTGACAAATGGAAAGGCATTGCAAGCATACAAGGACTAATAGTTGAAGATGGTGAAGCCATAAAGGCTTGTTATAGAAAGTTCATAGACCTTATATGTGTTTACCATGATACTGCAAAGATACCCAGTGTTGAGAAGACAAGAGAAGTGAGAGGGTGCAGCAGACCTGCAAATGAAAAGGACCCACAAGACTGGAAGAAAGAGGCAGTCAGAGATGGAACAAAGAGGCAAGAGATGAACAGTTATGGTGTTAGAATGTATGGCAATGAAGAAGTAGATGCAGCCCATGGCACAAGCAGTCAAGACAGCAGTGATTATGAGATCATTGTGTGAAGAAAAATGGAAGCAAGTCTTACTCAAGAAATTTGATCTTAAATAATTAAGAGGGAGATGTTACCCTGTAATTATGTTAAGATCAAATATAATATAGTCTTAGTATTATTACTTTAGTTTACTTTTAAAGACAATATGTTTGTATTAATTCTGTATTGGTCAAAACTATGTATATGGGTCATAAGTCAACCCAAACGACCCATTACAAGAAACAGTTATGTTTAGGCAGTTAAAGTTGTTGGTAGTTATATCTCAAACGACACAATGGTTAAGAATAACTGTCATTTAGATACTTGTGTCGTTTGGTAAGATATAAATAGGTCATTTGTTGTAAACACAATATAACAATTCACTATCAAATAATATTTACTTTGTTGTTGTATATTTTGTCAAATACTTTACTGTTACATTGCATATACCACAAACACAGAATCAAAATGGTCAAATACAATCATTTGTTTCAATCTAAGCATGTTGGCAAGAGACCTGTCCAACATGCCGTTGTACCGTAGGATGCTTAGGTTAGAAGCTAGGTGGTACATTGATGCATATGGTAAGCAAAACGATGCAAATAAACTAGTACTTGAGCTCGAAATATTAGACTTCAACATGGTTCAATCGATACACAGAAGAGATCTTCAAGAAGTATCAAAGTATACAAAACTGTCTTTTTTCAATATTACATAAATCAAAAATCAAACATGAATATTGTGGATTTCATAAGGTTTTCTTAAACAAATTTGTATCCGTATTGCAAAATAGGTGGTGGGAGAAAACAGGCCTAGTTAGGAACTTGGGCTTCATCAGGGACCGACTCATGGAATGCTTCTTTTGGAGTGTTGGAATGGTATTTGAACCTCAATACTATACTTGTCGTATGGAACTAACAAAGGTTGCCACATTAATAACCACAATTGATGACATCTATAATATGCATGGATCTCTAAATGAGCTGAAGGTCTTCACAAATACTGTCAAGAGGTCAAGTTACAAGTTTTACTGTCAGTTGGTTCAAATTTCAGACCCAGATTTTGATTAATTTTCTTTTTTCAGGTGGGACATCAAAGCGATGGAAAATATGCCTGAATATCTACAAATAGGCTTCCTAGCTCTTTACAACACCATAAATGAGATGGGCTATGACACCTTAACCGCACAAGGAATAAACATCATACCCATCCTTGCAAAAGTGGTTTGTAGTACTACTAGATTTATTATTCTATTCTAGTGATTTGGTTAAGAAACAGATTATTTTGCTTAGTGATGTACACACGCCTAAAACATCAACCAAAAAATATGTCTAATACTCAAATTTATTCAATCTCATTCATCTTTAATTTCATTACTTCGATTTTTTCCTCTGTGTGTATGTTGTGCATCACTTTTCTATTTTATTATGAACTTTATTATCTGTCTTGTTTTTCTGATGAATTAGTGGGGAGAATTATTAGAAGCATTCCTTGTGGAAGCAATATGGACTCACGACAATTACATGCCAACACTTGAAGATTATCTTGAAAACGCATGGCGATCAGTTTCAGGAATGGTTATACTTACTCATGGCTACTTTTTAATATATCAAGATTTCAAAAATGATGCAGTTGAGTCTTTGGAAAGAAACAATGATCTTTATAAATGGTCATCTATGCTTTTTCGACTTTACAATGATTTGGGTGCTTCGTTGGTATGCTTTAGGTTTCACTGTATTGACAACAACTTTTACTACTACTCTTTTTATCCTTCTTAATATTTTTAATCTCTTTGTATAGGATGAGAAAGACAAAGACAAGAGTCCCAATGCGATATCATGTTACATGCATGAACATGGCGTTTCCGAGGAAGTTGCACGCGAACATATACAAACTCTAATCGACAAAGCATGGATGAAAATGATCGAAGCCCGGATTGCGTGTTCTGAACATTTGACTGATCCGTCAATTGGTATGGCCATAAATCTTGCTAGAGTTTCAAATTGTACCTACCAATATGGGGACGGAATTAAAGCTCCAGAGGCTAGAATTAAGGACCTGGTAATGTCTGTCATTATTGAACCCATTACTATTAGTGAGAAAGAGCGCTTTTAACCATGAGAGACAGAATAATGTATACTTTTAGATGTATTTGAATGTACATCTCATACGTTTATACTCGTAAAATTGTAACCTGGAAATGTTATCGAGTTGAAACCGTATATAATAAGTTCTGAACCGTTGCTAGCCCTCCACAATGTAAATCGTGTGAAACTGTCTTCCATTCACTTATGCTACACTTCTAATGGTACTGGAACCCTTACCAAATTTTACTCTAAGATGCAAAGCCAAATAACTGATTGTGCATATATACAAATATTGGCTAGTACCACATTATATAGTCATGATCATGTAAAAGCCACAGATAAGGCCCGAACATGAAAAACATTAAGAACTGCACAATTATAAACGAATAAAATCACATGTCACAAATAACGTTCATGCATTTTCTGCAGAAATTCACAAGGTCGAACCTTTACACCATATTTTTTGTTCTTACATGATCCCGACTCCATGAATATATAAATATATGCTTATATACAGCAAGTCGCATTTTGCTGTCTGTGGAGTACTTGGTCTTCCAAGTTTCATGATCAAGGTTATTTTTTGACACCATTATAAACGATCCAACTAAGCTTTTATGGCAAAAAAGACCGAGTATAAATATGTGCAAACTAATAACATTGATATAAATGAATAAAGCCTCGGTCAAAAATCAAGATAAAACAGTAACCATTGTTATTCGTGTGTATATTTGTTATGAATTGTATGTTCGACCAAAATCACTAAGGGGGCGTTTGGTTGGGGTAATTTAAAATTCCGGAAATTTAAATTCTTGAAAATTTAAAATTCCGGAATTTAAAATACCTTCGCATGTTTGGTTGACAAAAATTTATAAATATTTTTTTTATTTTTTTCAATATAAATTTCATAAATATTCTACTTAAAAGTTTATAAAAAAAATTATAAAAAAAAAGTTTATAAAAAGTTTATAAAAAAAATTTATAAAAAATTTATAAAAAAAAGTTTATAAATAATTTATGAAAAAAGTTTATAAAAAATTTATAAAAAAAATTTATAAAAATTTTATAAGAAATTTATAAAAAAAATTATAAAAAAAAATTTTATAAAATTTATAAAAAAATTTATAAGAAATTTATAAAAAATTATAAAAAAAAGTTTATAAAAATTTATAAAAAAGTTTATAAAAATTTATAAAAAAGTTTATAAAAAATTCATAAATATTTTATTTAAAAGTTTATAAAAAAACAATAAGAAAAAAAATTTATAAATTTTTTTTTTCAAGTAAATTTAAATTTCTCACTTTTTGGAGGCATTTTGATTCTCTCTATTTTGGCAATTTGGGGAATTGTAAATTACTTCAAATGCATAAATTTAAGTTATCAAACGGGACATTTGAAGGGAATTAAAATGCAAATGCCCCCAATATCCTCCAAATTGCCCCAACCAAACGGGACATAAGGGTGTGTTTGATAGCTACTTAATCAAATAATTCAGTGCAAAAAACTGAATCGGTCAAAGGCAAGTTGTTTGATAGGGGAAAATACATGTGCTGAGTGGGCCAAATAAGTACTACATGGGCCACCTCCCTTATACTAGCCCTGTCATTCAGCATCTCCTATTATCTCTAAAATACCCTTTTTTTTTCCCTCAAGTACGCCTCCTTCTAAACCACCTCATCAATCACCATCAACTGACAAAATATATTCCCAAGGTAAAACCTTATTAATTCTTTTAGTTTTTAATCTATTGTTTGCATTAATCTATATTCAATAATTTTTTAGCAAAGTACAATTTCGTTTTTTATTCGTGGATGATCTAAATTCTAGAGTCTACAAAGTGGTTTTAGATTTTATTAATTGATCTACAGTATAGACTAGGATCATAAGGAATCTTGGAAAAGCATCAATAAATAGTAGAATATGTATAATTATACTATGCACTCTACTACTCTACTGTATTTTCAATTTTATAGTACATGCTTTTATAGCTCTTTGATATTTGCTCTTTGTGTGACATGTACAACATATTGATATTATTTAAGGCATATCCATTCACTTTATAAATGAGAAGTATGGAATCAAGACACCATGTCTAACTAATAAATAGAATGGGTGAATAAAATTTTGCTTAAATGTGCCTATCAATATATGTCAGTATCCATCAAAACTTTTTTTTGTACTAAAGAGATGTTGACAAACTTCTTATATTTGTAGTATTGAACAATGAAATATATGCAGTTAAGTTAAATTGCTAATATTTGCATCTCTATAGGCATGGAAAACGTTGGTGAATCTTCAAAACAAAAGAAACCTAGACTTAACTGGAAAAAGGAAAGTGTGGTTAAAACGTTTCTTGAAGCTTGTATACATGAGGTTGCTCTAAATGGACGAGACGGAGTTAGCCTTAAGATGCATTCATGGAAAAATGTTGGAGAAATACTCAAAAAGGAGCATAATTTTATCGCTGATCAACGACAAATGAAAAACCATTTTGACTATCTTAAAAGCAAGTTTAATACATGGACCAAACTAAAGAACAAAACAGGAAACGTGTATGATCCCGTAACTAACACGTTTAATTTAACGGAAGAACAATGGCAGATAGAGATGAAGGTCACATTCTATCCTTTGTATATTTTCACTAATGGTTTCCTAGATAGTTTTATATCTATACTTATATGTTCTTTTAAACAGTCAAATAAATACGTAGAACCAGTGAGGAGTACTGGATTGCTTTTCCCCGATCTTTGTACACAAGGTCAACCAGCAATGGGTTTGAAGGTTGGGGACCAGCTTCTAATCTTCCTAATGATTGTGAAGATTCTGCTAATGTAGTGTCAGTTGAAGATGATGATATCCAACATGAGCAAGCAATCCCGACATCAACACAAGAACCCCCAAATTCGACACAAGAATGTTCTTCTGGTCCTCAAAGCAAGAAACGAAAAGTTAAACAAGCAAGTAGTTCAAAAAAGTCTGCTGTTGAGGAAGACTTTGCCAAAGTTGTTCAACTTATGATGGAAAAACATAGAGGAGATGACATTGATGCTTGCATGGAGAAGTTAGAAAAGGTTGGGTGGGGAACACATAACCTACTGTACGACGTCGCAGTTATGCTTTTTAGTGAAAGCGCTGATTATAGGAAAGTTTGGATGCGCTTAAAGCCAGAGAGTTTGGAGAATTGGGTTAGGAATGCTGGACGTAAGTATGGGATATTGGACTAGTTGAATAGGAATTAATATATGCATGGGATTTGTTTGTTTCTTTACTTTAGAATTTGAACACCATCTGTTTTGGTCATTTTTATATTATGTTTGCCGATGTTATGGATTTTGAACATGCTTTTCAATTGATGATATGAATTTGCCTAATTGTGCTCTTACTTGTTATGAATTTTTTGTGCGAGATTATTTGATTCTTGTATTTCGAATATGATGTCATTTAAGCGATACATATTGTTAACTTTGGTTTTTAATTTATAATTGCAAGGTAATATATGGATTTGGAGGATGAGCTTCTATTTTTGTTCATCATATATTGGTATATGAAAATAAAATCTTCAAGAAGGATAGAAAGGATAAGAGATAACACTTCCATGTTGACCGGTCATGCGTACACACAAGAACTGTTAGGTGGATCTAATACACAATGTCAAGAGTTGATGCGTTTATCTAGTGATGCATATATTTTGTTATGAAACCATTCCAAAGAGAGAAATTGGTTGCAAAATAGTAGAAATATAAGCGTTGAAGAGAAGATGGCAATGTTTTTGACAATTATAGGTCATAATGAACGCTTTAGAATGGTTAAGCGGAGGTTTCAACACTCCACACAAACTATTCATGCATGTTTTCATGAAGTCTTACGAGGGATGATGCAATTCGCAAGAGAAGTCATAGTGCCAACATCTTTTGAAGCAAATACTTCAGAACGACAAAGAAACTTAAGAGAAATATTCTCGGTACAATTTATTAAAATATATATAAATATACATTATAACAATAATTTCTCATATATCAAGTTTCTTACCTAGGGGGCAATTGGTGCACTCGATGGAACTCTTGTACACGCAGTTGTGCCTGTCGATCAACAAATGCGTTATAGAGGAAGAGGAAAAGGTGAATGTTTCCAAAATGTTTTAGGGATATGTGACTTTAATATGATGTTCACATTCGTTTGGGCCGGATGGGAGGGCATAGCTCATGATTCAAGAGTTTTGACTGAAGTAGCATTTAATCCAAACTCTAACTTCTCGTTTCCTCCACCAAGTATGTATTATCCTCGCATAACATGAAAATTTTATTGTTTTTATCCATATTTTCTTAAGTGAACTAATGTTCTCACAAACTTACCATTGTAGACAAATATTATCTTTGTGATGCTGCATATACAAACACTCATGGGTTTATGGCACCATATCGCAATACGAGGTATTGGTTAGCCGATTTTCGACGTCGACGCGCCTTAACAAAAGAAGAAAGGTTCAATCATGCTCATGCACAACTTAGAAATGTTATCGAGCGTGCTTACGGTGTCTTAAAAGCAAGGTTCCCAATACTAAAACAAATGGCTCCTTATCCTTTTCCAGTTCAAAGAAATGTAGTGATTGCCTGTTTTGCGGTTCATAACTTCATAAGGAAATGCAACATTCACGATCAATTATTTTTGGAGAGCGATGCAAACACCATGTTTACTACTGAAGAACAAGGTGAAGGAAATGGGGGACAAGGCATGGACGACATACAATGGGGTCCCCAAGGCAATGAATATATGGCTAATCTTCGTAATCAGATTGCTAATGAGTTATTTTTAAATGCTTCAACCTAAGATTAGTTCGTAATTTATATTGTTTTATGATATTTCGATAAGACTATTTACATTTTTTTTATTCCAACATTACTTTTTTTATATTATATTTTTATTTGAGTTAATATTTTTTTTAATCAAATGGTATATTTTGTTAAAAACTAAATCAGACAGAAGGTTAAATTGGTCATTTCAGGCAACTCAGATTGCTCATTCAGAACAAATATCAAACAATCAGTTTCACTCAGAATCAGTTTCACTCAGCATCTTGGAATCATTCAGCAGCTTTGATTCATTCAGCGCTAAATCATATTTTTTATCAAACAGCCCCTAAGTCCTTTATCATTTGCACCAACAATATTTGTTTACTGTGTGCACTAGACTAGAATATATACTTGATAAGCTTCACAAACACAAGCAGATTACGGTCCACATAAAAACATACCTGAATCAATATACGTTATGTCAAAAAGCTGTGGTAAGTTTAAGTCAACCTGCACGGACAACCAATCTTGTTTGATTAGAAGAAGTGTAGGATGGAATTCAAATCACGACATCAATCACACAGAATCTTGATATATATATATATATATATATATATATATATATATATATATATATATATATATATATATATATATATATATATATATATATATATATATATATATATATATATATATATATATATATATATATATATATATATATATATATATATATGGAAGGGTTATTTTCAGAACCAAATAAATTGCGAGAACTGCGAGAACCAAAGATCAACCAATCAGATTTTTCTTATATTAATTTGTATAATTTAATTCAAAAGGGCATAATGGTAAAATTACTTTCTTTTATATATATATATATATATATATATATATATTTTACAGAAAACATTTTTTTTGTTCCAGTAATTATACGATTTTTTTTTTTTTTTTTTTACATTGTGTGCACATGTGTTTTGCATTATTTGATAATTGTATTTTCCGTTTTTTGCACAGGTGTTTTGTATTTGCACATGTATCTATAAAAATATTACATAAGTATGTATACAAACAACAAAACTTTATTAATACATTTATGCAATTTTATACAAACAACAACTTTATTAAAAATATTACATAAATATGTTTTATTACACATTTGTTTTTCCTCATTGGCCACTCTCGATCTCTTTGTTTTTTCTCATTGTACACATGTGTTTTTCCCCATTGGCCACTTTCTACACATGTGTTTTTCCTCATTGGCCACTCTCGATCTCTTTGTACACATGTGTTTTTCCTCATTTTCCAGCTTACGTCTTCATTTTCTTCATCATCAGCTATTCTTTTAAGTCAAACAAAACAGTCACCTTAATTAAGCCATAGCCACCTGAAACAATAAAAATAAAATAAGAAAATAATTTTTCAAACTAAAGTAAAAAGCTTCTCATGATTTTATGTCCAATAACTATAAAATATATATGCACACCTCTTCATTAGTTTTATATCAACCTTAAAACATATATGCACACTCCTTCAAATGATTTTATATCAACCATAAAACACATATGCACACCACTTCATTAATTTTATATCAACCTTAAAACATATATGCAACTACCTTCAATTGATTATATCAACCTCAAAACACATATGCACCCCTAATTTTACATCAATCTTTTGCATTGCGTATACTTTTTCGTCTTCAACAGTAATTCGATAGTGCTATTAACCAAGATAAATCATAAACAATAAGTCAATAACCATTAAGTTTACATCAATCTTTTGCAATAATCATATGGTACTTTTCCATATGGTACTTTTCCAAGAATTAATTCAAAACAATAAGTATATGGTACTTTTCCATATGTATCAATTGAAAAACGAGCACACTACCATTTTTATGTAATATTCTATGTACAAGTGAGTAAAAATATATGCAGCTACCTTAAATTGACTATATTAACCTCAAAACACATATGCACCATTAAGTTTACAAGAATCTTTTGCATTGCGTATACTTTTTAGTCATCAACAGAAATTCGATAGTGTTGAAGCGCCTATCAAGAATTTTGCAGCATCTATCCACCTGTCATTTTTATGTAATATTCTATGTACAAGTGAGCCAATCATATGGTACTTTTCAAAACAATAATCAATTGAAGGTATCAATTGAAGAATAGCTGTTGCATATGTATGTAAACAATCGGATGCTAAAAACAATAATCATATGGTACTTTTCCAAGAATTGATTCGAAATCATAAACAATAAATCATAATATAGTTAATCGAATGCTAAAAACAATTATCATATGGTATTTTCAATTATTAAAACTATATACATTCTTAGCTTTTTCATACAGATCCGGCCATAAACCTTTCATATTGACCCAAACTTGATCATTAACAAAAAGATGTCAATATTATTAATAAAAAAACTTTTAATAATAGCATGTCCATACCTTTGCAAAAGCCTTAGAATGCCACTGCAATTAGAACGAATGAATATGCATACTTTTAATAATTGATCTTGTTGAGTTGTTGCAAAAGCCTTTTCGGACGGATTCCTTCGACCAAATATTGCTGGAAGCCTTATAATAAATCTGCATACTTTTAATAATTGATCTTATATTAAGATAGCATGTTCATCCATATAATAATTGATCTAATTAGAAGACGAAAAATATTGCTGGTGCGGAATCACGTCATCAACAAGGAAAAAAAAGTGAAAAAAAATGATGGAGAATGAGATCCACTAAATTGTGATGCTGTGAATATTGGGAGTGAGGGAGAGGTGTAGGGGAGGTGGTTTTTAGGTTAGGGTTATCAGAGAAGAGAAACACATTTGTGAAAAGAATGAAACAACAGGTTTTGGGAAACGGTTGTGTATAAGATCCTATTTTCGTGGGATAATTAAATTCCCATATTACCCCTCATTTATTTTTTTCATTCAAATTAAATTGTGTATATTTTCCAAAAAGCCATTTTGCATTGACATATGTACATTATGCATTATTAAGAGTAAAAAGGTGGTTCTCGCAGTTCTCGCAATTTATTTGGTTCTTACAATAACTCTACACTATATATATATATATATATATATATATATATATATATATATATATATATATATATAAATATAAAGCCTTAAAGACATTGTTTTTTAGTTTTAATTGTTAGTCACGATGATTACAACTGTTTTTAGTTATAATTGGCAATTCAAAACTTTATGAAAAAATGGTGTGGTTTGTGGATTGACATATAACAAGAAACTAGTCCATCAACTTCAAACATTGACAAAGGAAAGAAAACTGCTGATGAAGTTGAGGTTCAGAAAGTTGCCAAAGTACACAAGATGAAAATGTATATGGGAATGAGGAAGATGAGAATGTGTGGTAGATGGAAAAAGTTGTTAGACTCATACGAGTCAAGTCAGTTTAGCATAACATGTGGTGACTCGCGGTTGCGTCTGACTCGCAAGACTCGCAACGAGTCTGTAAATAACCACGCATCCCAACATTGTAACCTTAAATGATCAATACTACTGTAACTTTTTGTGTCTAATTTGACTTTGCCTTTGATTTTTGAAACTGTGATGATGGTTTACATCACATGAAAAAATGAAAATAAAGAAACAATGCACTACTTCTTTCATTCTTATCTTTAAGATAAGTTTCAAGATCTTCAATCCTTTTGGCATTTGGTTTATTATTATAGATCGTTTGTATTGATATTGTTGGATACAATATATGTTCCATTTTGATACTTTGTGTGAGTATATGACTCGCCTCAACTAACGAACTTCTAATATTACTAAATGTGCTTGAATAATTTGCTTATATTTGGTTTTTAGACATATATTGTATGTTTATTTATATATTTTTCTAATATCAAGAATTAGTCAAGGGTGGAGTCGCGAGTCAGAGTAGGATTTCGAGTCATGAGTCAACAACTATGAGTAGTTAGCAAGCTAATGAATCAAATGAAAAGACAATACTACCCTTGATTTGCTATTCATTTCAATATTTCATAACTCTTTGTAAACTGATATTAAGGGATGATGAGAATGAATAACATTCACAACTTGATTTTAATCTTGCCAATAGGGGTTTACTGTGTGCACTAGACTAGTATACTATTAGATGATAAGTAGGCTCAAGCCCGTTTGTGGGGTTTCTAGGGTTGGCTCTCTTTATATTGTGTCTCAATAAAAGTTATAACCCACGGGGTTTCAATGTTCTAACATGGTATCATGAGCAGGTATGATCTTGAGACCTAGTCGGTCATCAAGCCGCCACCTTTGTATCACCCCGTCACACATCTCCAACACCCTATTTTCTTTTTCACTGCCGATCAAAAAAAAAAGAAAAAATTGTTTCATCTGTTCGGTTTATGGTGTACACTTTTGCCGTCATTGTTGACTAGATCTCAACATTGACTTTGAAGACTTAGAAGATTTTGAAGATTTGTCTATGTCTCTGTTGCTACAAGAGAACGTTTGATTTTTTGTTGCAGCAGCAAAAAAAATATTAAAAAAAAAGGTTATTTAACTATTTTTATGTCGAATCCAGGTTATCAATTCCCGAGATGATTTTTGTTGGTGTCGAATCCAGGGTATCAATTCCCGAGACGACTTTCGTTGGTGTCGAAGCTAGGGTATCAATTCCCGAGACGACTTTTGTTGGTGTCAAATCTAGGGTTTTTATTCCCGAGACGACTGTTTGGGATACTTTGGGTTATCCCGTTTTATTTTGGTTATTGTTTTATTTTGCTTTATTAGTTTACTACTCCAGTTCGAGCTTTCGAGATTTCGCCGCTCGAACTGCGGGGGAGTATTATATGATAAGTAGGCCCAAGCCCGTTTGTGGGTTTAGGCTTTCTAGGGTTACCTCTCTTCATATTGTGTCTCAATAAAAGTTATAACCCACGGGGTTTCAATGTTCTAACATATACTTGATAAGCTTCACAAACACAAGCAGATTACGGTCCACAAACAAACATACCTGAATGGTGGAGCATTGCCACTTCCTACCAAGGGCGTCCTCAATCTTGAGATCAATCTTTGGGCCATAAATCGCACCTCCACCTTCATCAATTTCATAGGCCCATCCTTAATCGCTTAGGGCGTCCTTCAATGCACCAGTTGCTTTGACCCATATATCATCATCACCTACTGCTTTCTCGGGCTTAGTCGAAAGATTGACTTCATACTTGTAAAAACCTAACTGAAGTAACAATTGCTCAGTAAGATCCAAGACACCCTTTATTTCATCTTTAATTTGATCCTCTAAGCAAAAAATATGTGCATCATCCTGCAAATCAACAATAGTTTATATAGGCCATCACACACAAGCAATATATTAATAAATATAAAAGGCAATGATAAGTGGTTTACCTGAGTGAAGCCTCTAACAAGGAAAAGACCGTGTAAACTACCGGATAATTCATATCTATACACGGTTCCTAACTCTGCCATGCGGATTGGAAAATCACGATAAGAGTGAGGTTTTCATTTGTAGATCAATATGTGGTAAGGGCAGTTCATTGGAAGAAGCTGATAAAGTTCTTCCTCGATTTTCATCTGGTCATACATATTTTCCCTGTAAAAGTCCAAATGACCACTAATACTCCAAAGGTCCGGTTTGGCGACATGTGGAGTATACAAAAGATCATATCCACGTTCCACATGAATCTTTTTCCATAAATCTTCAATTATGTTCCTAACAAGTGCACCCTTAGGATGCCAGAACACTAACCCTCCACCCGCATCATCCGGTAGATTTCAAAACATAAATCTTGCTGAAATATGCTCATGTATCATTGGCAGAGAGAGCAATTTAATGACGGGGAATGTTGAAACATGTCGATTCAGATTCCTTTCTATTGATAACATGTCATATGCAGAATCCTGGCTATAAATGAAACGAGTCAAATGGGCTAAAGCGGCCGGAAAGGTCAAAAATCTCCTGACGTGTATTAAAATGCTAAAAATGTCTTTCATCGTTTTACTATTGTAGAGGTTGACACCTGCTTATTTTCAAGCAGATAATCACTTTAAAATGAAAAATCACAAACACCCCCTAGATAATACAGTTTTTGTAATCAGATCAAAACATTCCATATTTACAAAATTACAAAAAATGAGCAAAAAAGGGTTGATAGGTCAGCCCAGCCCATTTTTGAACCCTTTATTTCATCTCTATTTTGATCCTCTAAGCAAGAAATATTTTCAAATATACAAAACGGGACAGAAAAAGTGTTCATGGATTGTCGCTTGGCACGGTCCGTCATAACCCGCACACATGATCATTCATTCTGACCTATTACCCTGTTAGGAGATTACATATTATGTATATTGGGCCAAGCCCATGTGTCTATTAGTATTGTATTTATATTGCATCAAACCGTTCTTTGAGAATCAATCAAATCACATTACATTTATCATGGTATCACAGCCACGATCTTCTCTAAAACCCTAATCACATATCATTTTTCCCCTCTATTTTGCCGTCACAGTACATTATTATCATCACAAATCACCTATCATTGCATAATACTCACCGTCCCATTATCATACATTGTTACTTTTCCATATACATCCATGCATATTGATTTTCCATAGATTCATGCATGTATAAGTGAATCTTTCATACTAGAAATATTAAACCATCCTCGTCCCATTATCATATTTCTTGTTTTTCTAATAACCAACTATATAACCATGGTCAATGACACAACAGCTCCTCCCGTTACCAACATCTCTCTGTCGGATAAAATGCTCACTGTCCAACCATCGATCACCACACTCATCCCGATCAAGCTCGATGTTACGAAAGCTAACTACTCATCTTGGTGTTTTTTCTTCAAAACTCAATGTGAAGGCTTGGAGGTTCTCGATCACATCCAACCTAAGGAAGCCTCTACAAGTGTCGAGGTCGTTGCTCCACCTACTATGGAATGGTTAAAGGTAGATTCGTTACTAAAATCATGGATTTTCTTAACTTTTAGTGAGGTTATTGTTGGTAGACTTGTTAAAGCTAATCCTAAAACCGCCTTAGATGCTTGGACCTTCCTCGAAACCATATTTCTTGACAACAAACGGACCAAAACCATTGCCCTTCGTGGGGAACTAAGGCTATTAACCACAGGAGACATGAATGTTGATGAATATTTTGGTAAAATCGAATCTATTTCCACTCTTTTAGCCGATCTAGGTTCACCCATGCCCGACGATGACCTAGTCACATATGCCCTTCATGGCTTAAGTGATCATTTTGCTCAAGTGGCCGGGATCATTGCCCATCGTGGCCCTTTTCCAAACTTAGATACGGTTAGGTCGATGGTGACAACAGAGGACCTCCGCCTTAAACACAAGTCTACACCCTCGAATGACATAACCAACTCTTCGGCTCCAACAGTTTTACTAGCCGAGAGTTCGAATCGAACCGTGATACTAAACCTCGCGGCACACGTGATAACTCCTCCCCAAATGTGTGTCGTCATTTTACTAGAACGGGACTGTGTAAATGGGGAACCGGTTGTAGATTTGTGCATGGCAATGCACCTCGTACTAATGGAACTATAAGTCAGTATGACTCTCTTTTGTCCTCAAACTCCTCACGTTATAATATTGGTTCTAGTGGTTTGTCAAGTCCAGTATCCAATGTACAAGGAATGGGCCATACTCAGCTTTTGGATTTAGTAAAAGCTCAACAAAGATTACTAGCACAATATGGCCTCGCAAACAATATAAATCTGGCCCAAAGAACATTGCAATCAAAACAACTACAGTACCAGTCCACTATGCCAAATGTTCACTCTCCTCAGGCCCATCTTACTGGGCTGAACCAACAGGCCTCATCTTCGGCTTCTCAGGTCCAACAACATGTTTCGTGTTCTCTTGAAGGTTCCAATGGTCATGAAACAACTCTCCCGCATGCATTTAATACATTGACTTTACAGGATTTGGGTAACGTCGGATGGAATATGGACACAGGTGCGTCTTCCGATTTAAATTCAAATGCAAATAATCTAAGTACTATTTATAATAAAAGCATTTATCCATATGTCTTTGTTGGTAACGGTAACTCAATACCCGTTACCAACACGAGCCATAGCTTGTTTCCTAACCCTCACCGTCCTCTTCATCTTCACAATGTCTTAATTACTCCACATATTGAAAAAAAATTAATTTATGTTCGTCAGTTTACTCGTGACAACAAAGTTTCTACTGATTTTGACGAGTTTGGTTTTTCTGTGAAGGATTATTTGACTCGACAAATTCTGCTCCGATGTGATAGCACCGGGGATCTCTATCTTGTCACCATGCCTACCTCCTACCCACAAGCTTTTCTCGCTAGTCATCACACGTGGCATCAACGACTTGGACATCCAGGAAATGAAGTGCTACATTCTTTACTTTCCAATAATAGCATTTTGTGTAATAAAGTGAAGTCTCCCCAACTTTTTTATGCTTGTCAACTTGGCAAGCATGTGAGGCTTCCATTTTATGTTTCTGATACTGCGGTTAACTCTGTTTTTGATATTGTGCATTCGGATTTGTGGACATCCCCACTTCCAAGCCAAAGTCGTATTAAATATTATGTTATTTTTTTGGATCATTTTTCTCATTACTTGTGGGTTTATCCCTTGCGTAACAAGTCTGACACTTTTGCTAAATTTGTTGAATTTCGTTCTCTTGTAAAAACTCAATTTAATCGGAAATTAAAGCTTTTCAGTGTGACCACTGTGGTGAGTTTGAAAGAACCATTTTTCATCAATTGTTTACCAAACACGGCATCCATACACGTTTCTCATGTCCCCGCACTTCACAACAAAACGGTAAATCCGAGCGTATGATTAGGAAAATAAACAACCTTATCCGTACTCTACTTTACCAAGCACATCTTCCACCTCATTTCTAGGTCGAAGCACTTCACATGGCCACCTAACTCTTGAATATTTTACCATCGACTGCCATCAATAACGACATACCTCACTTTCGCCTTTATAACACAAAACCCAACTACATGTCTTTACGTGTTTTTAGTTGTTTGTGTTATGCCCACATCGACACCAATCATAAACTTGGCCCATGATCCACACCATGTATTTTTCTTAGCTACCCATCAAACCATCATGGTTTTCGCTGCCTAAACCTTTCCACCAACAAAACATTCTTTCCCGTAATGTTACCTTTGATGACACCATTTTCCCATACGGATCTGTGACTCCATATGATTCTCCTTCCTACAACTTTCTCGACACCACTCCAAACATAATAGCCTAACATATTCTCCAACAACCAATTCCTACCATCAATGCACATACTCTACACCCCACATCCCCTAACCCATTCACGCCCTCTCGTAATACTATCACCGCTCCAACCCACTCAAACCGGCCCATCTCTTTAAATTACTACACCCGACCTAACTCCAACTGTCCAACCCAATCCACCCCCACCTTTTGTAACAAACACAACTGACCCTAATACTCGTTTTTAAGTCGGTACTAATAAAAAGAACCCGCGTTATAATTGTCATGTGTCTACCATTTCTCCTCTTCCAAAATCATACACCATCGCCATCAAAGATCCTCACTGGCAACAAGCTATGTTAGACGAATATAATGCTTTAATTAAAAATAATACTTGGGTTCTTGTGCCACGACCATCTGACGTGAACATAGTTCGTGCCATGTGGTTGTTTAAGCACAAGCATTTTGCAGATGGATCTTTCAGCAGGTACAAAGCACGCCTTGTAGCTAATGGGAACAATCAACAACTTGGTGTTGACTTTGATGAGACTTTTAGTCCGGTTGTCAAACCGGCCACTATGTGCACCGTCCTGAGTCTTGCTGCTTCTAGGCATTGGCCTATTCATCGGCTCGATGTCAAGAATGCGTTTCTCCATGGTACATTATCTGAGACTGTCTACATGCATCAGCCTCCTGGTTTTTAGGATCCTCAGCGTCCTGACATTGTTTGTCTCTTACAACGATCGTTATATGGCCTTAAGCAGGCACCTCGTGCCTGGTTTCAAAGGTTTGAAAGTTATGATACTCGTGTTGGTTTTGGTCACAGCAGATTCGATTCGTCCTTGTTCATTTATAAACAGTGATCTGAGGTGGCTTACTTATTACTCTATGTGGATGATATCTTGTTGACAGCTTATTCTACAACATTTTTACAGAGGATTAGTGCTTCTTTACATCAGGAGTTTTCTATGACTGACCTCGGTTCATTGAACTATTTTCTGGGTATCTCTGTTACACGTTCCACCAAGGGGATGTTTCTTAGTCAGAAAAAGTATGCAACGGAGATTTTTGAGCGCGCAGGTATGCGTAATTGTCATTCATGCCAGACCCCTGTTGATACGGAGTCCAAGTTGGGAGCTGATGGTACCCCGTTTCTTATCCGACCTTTTACAGGAGTCTTGCCAAAGCTTTACAGTACCTCACATTTACTAGACCCGATTTGTCTTATGCAGTTCAGCAGATTTGTCTTTATATGCATGATCCTCGGGAGCCTCATCTTGTTGCTCTTAAGAGGATCTTATGATATGTTTGCGGTACTTTGGATTATGGTCTTCAGTTGTATTCTTCTTCAACTTCTTCACTGGTTGCCTACTCGGATGCTGATTGGGCAGGTTGCCCGACTACTAGGCGTTCTACTTTAGGATATTGTGTTTTTCTTGGCAACAACCTATTGTCTTGGTCCTCCAAGAGGCAGTACACTTTGTCCCATTCTAGTGTTGAGGCTGAGTACCGTGGTGTTGCCAATGCGGTGGCTGAAACTTCTTGGTTGCGAAATCTCCTTCGCGAGCTTCATTTTCCTTTACATTCAGCTACCATAGTTTATTGTGATAATGTTAGTGCGGTATATTTGTCTTCCAATCCCATGCAACATCAACGCACGAAGCATATCAAGATTGACATACATTTTGTTAGAGATCGTGTTGCAACAGGTCATGTTCGTGTTTTACATGTTCCCTCTCGTTATCAGTATGCTGACATCTTCACCAAAGGTCTTTCGTTCGCATTATTTGATGAGTTCCGATCCAGTTTGAGCGTTCAACTTCCTTCCGCTCCAACTGTGGAGGGCTTTTAGGAGATTACATATTTTGTATATTGGGCCAAGCCCATGTGTCTATTAGTATTGTATTTATATTATATCAAATCGTTCATTGAGAATCAATCAAATCACATTACATTTATCATTACCCAACCTACCCGTTTCACAACCTCTGATGATTAGTAAAAACCAAATAAATCCCATATTTGCATGAGATTAATTACCTGTATAGAAAAGAGATCAAATATCTATCTACTTCATAGACCAAATCAAGTCACATATCTATCTCCTTCATAGACCAAATTCAGTCACATATATGTCTCCTTCAAAGACTAGATTCGATCATATATATGTTGTACATCAGGTTACCATTGTAAACCTACAGATCAAGTTTAGGTGGCGCCATTGCTAGAACTCCATATCAAAACCTTAGCCGCCGCCACCACCAATGGGATACGGGTCCATAACCCGTCATTTAAACAGGTGATATGTAACAATTAATTTGTTGTCGGAAATGCTACATTATTTGGTTTGTTTCGATCAGTTATTGGTGTATTTAGGTTTCGTTTTTGGTTATCCATTGGTTTGTTTTGACAAGTTTGTTTCAGTCAGTTGTTTGTATATTTGTTTTTGGTATTTTATATCAATTAGTTTGTATAAGATGTTGAGGAGAGGCCTAAAGTTTATGTATCAAAACTAGTTTGTGTACATATTGTTTAGTAGTTGATGGATTAGTTTGTAACAGATGGCTTTTGTGACTAGATTAGTTTTGTGACTAGATGGAATAGCCAAAGTTTGCATTTTAGATATTTAGTTATTTATATTTGCAGATTTTCTAGGTATTGTTATATGTAGATTACGGCTGTGATATTAAGGTTGTTGTGGAGATGTTTTGGGTTGTGTTTTAGTGGGTTCGGAGGGTCAAAATGTATAGTTTCAAGGTTTGTGGTTCAGCGAGTGTTAGAGGGTTATGGGTTTTGATGTTCGAGGGTGTGGTTCAACATAGGTTGAGAGACGTTATTTTGGTGTCGATGGTCATGGTTTAACATGTATTAGAGGGTCATGGTTTTGATGTTCGAGAGAATTGGTTTAGTGGGTCTTGAAGGTGGTGGTTTTGGTGTCAAGGGTCATGGTTTAACGAGTGTTGGAAGGTCATGGCTTTGTTGTTTGAGGGTCATGGTTTTGGAGTATCTTTTACAAGATAGTGGTCTCGTGTACCCGTTAAATCTCTTGTACCAGTTGGCTCTCGTGTATCAAATGGTGGCCTCGTGTACCCGTTTTTCAAGTTGATAAATGATATTTATAGGGTTTATCAATATACTATATTGTCGTTTAATGTATCATTGATATATCTTGTTGTTGTTTATGTTGGAATCACTCCTAACTTGTATTTCAAGTGTTAGTAATTAATATGTAATAGGTTGCTTAAACTAGGCTTTTATGTTAGTTATTAATGGCAAGGCTTATGTAGAAAGCCCCTAGGCCTTGGCCCAAGCCCAATAATGAAGGAATGGACTAGAGATGTTGCCCTAGCTCCCTTCCCTATATAAAACATGTAAACCTTCTCTTGAAGGTTGGTTGTTTATTTTACACATAATCCTACGCCTAAAGGTTATTAGTCATACGTGTGTTTGTGTGTGTGTGTTCAACCAATCTTTCCTTCATCTTATTTCTTACATATTGATCCTTGTGTTAACTTATGGTGACCTAACAGTGGTATCAATCGCCATCTAGTTGGGTGAAACATTTTTGTTTTTGAAGTTACATATCTATACGTGTGGGTTTTAGTACTTAACTTTTCATACGCCTAAAAGCTTTAGTTTTTACACTTATAAACTCAAGATTCTTGTGGTTTACGGTTTATTTAGTGTTAAAGTTTAAGTTTTTTGCATCAAGTTTCAAACTTTACGTGTGTAGAATAGTTTTCAAGCTTAGTTTTGTTCGTGTAGTCCTTTCTACGCCTAAGGGTGAAAGTTGTTTTGGATCATCAAGTTTTCAACTTTCTTGTTATTTTGGTGATTTTGAAGCTATTTCATCATAAAAATCAGTTTTGGTGAATTTTGGTACTTTCTACTCAGAGTAAAACCCTAGTTCTACTCGTATACTCCTCAGTCTACGCCTAAGCCTAAGTTTCTACACCTAAGGAATTCTTCATTTGATCTTCGAAGCTGTTGGTTTACTCAGTTTTTCTTGCTTGGATAAGCCTGAAAACACTTCGACTTTGGATATCTTTTACACTGATAAGTGTAAAGGATTTTTGGGTAAAATCATAGTTTTACGCCTAAGCTTAAAAGCTTACGAGTAAAAACTTCTTTGCCTAAGCATTTCCTACGCATAAGATTATCTTACGCATAAGGAACTCTTACGCATAAGGTTCTTACTAATAAGCCTTTGGTTTACGCCTAAGCTAAGATTATATCTCAAGTCTACGCGTAAGCTTCTGTCTACGTGTAAAAGGATTCTACGCGTAAGCTACTGGTCTTCACCTAAGCTGGTGTCTACGCTTAAGTATACTTCATCAACAAACTCAAGTTTCATTCGACTACAAAGATCCATCATCAACACAAGTTTCAAGATGTCTCAACCACCATACGCTAGCTACTTTCCTCATGAGTATCCTCAACAACAACAACAACAACTAACACAACAACAACAATACTATCAACAATTTCATCAACATCAATTTCAACAACCATCTCAAATGTACTTTCCACAAGGAGCACAACCTCTTCCACCACAGAATCCTCAACCAAACCCTCGTCAACAAGTTTAACATTGTAACTACTTCCAATACCAGTTTCCCGCCAAGTATGCTATGAATGTCATAACACAGAAGGAACCTTCTTGGTTTGCAAAGATGTGTGAAGCTTTAAGTAGCCAACAATCCATTCATGAAGCTGGATCCCTTGATAGACCTCCAATGCTCACTCCCGGAAACTACGATCAATGGGTGATAAGGTTCTTTAGGTTTTGTGATCTCAAGAAGCTACATGGTAAGTTTTTTAAGAAGGTCATCCTTGAAGGTCCTTTTCAGATGCCTACTATCAATATACCCGGAGATCCGAATGCTAATCCACCAAGAGATGATGTTACCAACGTTGTCGGTCTTGATCAACTTACTACTGACCAACTTCTTCACTTAGAAGCCGATGAAATTGCAATGCAATATATCCTTTTGGGATTACCCAATCCGATACTTCGTAGTGTTGATGCTCAGAAGACTGCTAAAGCAATGTGGGAGCACATTCATCTTCTAATGGAAGGCACTAAACTCAATCAAGAGGATATGGAATCCAAAATCTACTTAGCATATGAACACTTCATGACTGAACCAGGGGAGACATTAGAGTCATACTATCATCGGTTCTCAGACATCATCAATGACTTGGAGAAACATAATATCATTATGCCACGGATTGTAATCAACACAAAGTTCCTGAGTTGTCTTGGTCCTGATTGGGAGAAGTATGTTACATTCATCCATCAAGCGAAGAATCTTCATCAAGCTACTTACAGATTGTTGTATGACTATTTGAAGCACCATCAAAAGGAAGTAGGCAAAGAAAGAATCCTCCGTGGAGTCCCTGCTTCGCCATCACTCCTAGATAATCAAACTCTTGCTTTGTACACTCAAACATGTTATCCTCAATTTCCGAATTTGCCAACTGTCTTCACAAATCCTCCACACCAAACTGCTCAGATAACACCATATGATCCATCACAGCAACACTCACAAGAAACTCAATTGGTTCCATAAAACAACAATAATGATCAAGCACTCTACAGTGAATCAAATGAGGATGCAGAAGCCTTTGATGCATTGAATAAAGGATTTGTAATGATTGCAAGAGCCTTCAGTGGATTTGCTAACAAATCCAACTATCGCATTTGTACCTCATCAAACACAAGAAATCAAGCTGTTGTTAACAATGGAATGGTTGAGGTTCAGAATCGTGGAAACGGTTGTCAGATGAGTAGTGGTCAAGGGTTTAATGTTAATGGAAGGAATAACATGGGTGCTCCACAACAACGGGTTCAAGTGGTTGATAAGGGAAATGCTCAGACTGGGGTTAATGGTCTCCGATGCTATAACTGCAATGAGAAGGGTCATCTGGCTAATGCATGCCCAAAGCCGAGAACAAGAGGCAGAGCTTATCACAAAGAAGCTCTACTCTTGGCTCTCAAGGATGAAGCTGGTGGAACACTTACCAACAAGGAACAGAGCTTCATGGCTGATGCTAATTCTGATGATGACATGGAGGACTTGCAAGCTAATGCAGCTGTGATGTTAATGGCAAACATGCAAGAGTTCCACATGAGTGACGCAGGCCCAGTATAAGACACTAATGGCTTGTCTCAGGTACCGAATTAAAATATACTCATTAATGTTCTGATATCTCCGCCAACATCTGCATCCGACGAGGCTCAGAGTGTTCAACATGAATAGTCTACATCTCATTCCGACGATAATCAAATGGATCCCATAGTTATATTTGACGATCAAGATGACCTTATGGTTAATATTGATAATCAAGTTGACTTCGTGGTCATATTTGAGGATCTAAATAATGATCATGTTCAGATTCAAGTTGAACAAGATGAACCTTTGTCTAATCCAGATCTTGAGCTCCAGACCAACTTAATTTAGACCACCCAATTTCAACTGGAAAAGTGCAATGACATCAATAAGAAACTGCAAGATAAAATTGCACTGTTGACCAAGGATAATGAATGCTACAAATTACAACTCAACATTTTTGAAACTAAAGAGAAACGTGAACAAGGTTTTGAAGTCGCTTTTGCAAAATCGTACCAAAATGAAAATCTTTGGGAAAACAGATATGTGATCTAGTTGCCTCCAAGAATGCTTTGCTTTCTCAAATAGAACCACTAAAATTTGATCATAAACAGCAACTTAACGCTCTTACTTCGAAAACTCAAAAAGCCAAGTCTGAGTTGTTACATTGTCAAAAACAGTTTTGTAAATACAAAAAGCATTCGAGGAGACAAATAGATGAGTATCTTGATGAAATTGTCGATTTACAAAACAAAATCAAAGAGTTTCGAAATGTTGTTTACAAACATGGTGAGTTAATCACAACAATTCAAAAGTTTTCTTTTAAACCAAATCCAGATGGATATGGACCAATTCTTGCTGATTATCAACCAAGTTTTTCACCTAGAGCATTCAAACCAAATCCTCAAATTTACAGTGCAGAACATAGAATCGATGATTCCATTATGAGTGTTTTTGAATATAATCGTGCTGATGAATTAGATGCAGAAGACGAGAGTCGGTTAAAATTGGAAAATGTTGTTTATAACAAACCATTTGACTATTCAAAAGCCATAACTTTCGTCACACAACAGGATAATTCTAACACACCTTGAGTTATCACACCAACTCCTAAGGCCTCATCTAATGATGGTCCCCGAAACAATGTTGCACAAATCAATAGTCATGTTCCTTCCTTTAGTGAAGTAAAAACATTACCCGACAGATGTCAAATTCTTAAATATTTTGATACATTCATGTCTGTAACACCCCCAAAATGGCTCAGCGGAAGCACACAAGTATTGGGGTGCTAATAAATTGATATCACAACATAAGCATAGAACAACTGAATTTCATAAAGAAAATTTTGTGTATTTCTTAAAACAATGTTTAAATTATTGATTTGTGCGGAAAAATGGCCCATTATAAAAAGGTGGTCCTAATACATAAATCAGAGTTGTCTATGACCATGTCATGCCTTTGCCTTGCGCCTTCAAAGATAAGCTATCACCTCAAAACCTGAAGATACATGTTAAAAAGTGTCAACACGAGGTTGGTGAGTTCATAGGTTTATTTAAATGGCACTTCAGTATACCATTTAAAATTCAGATTTGATAATCATTACGTCTTACATAATGTCATAAAATTTATGATTACATTTCATAAAAGAATTTCATTAGTGGACCATAAGCAGGGTATATGCACATTACAACGAATATAATGCCATATATTATAAATCTATTACGCCAACACTAAGTTCATGCAACCGAAGCTACGACAGTTTCTGTATGCAAATGTAGTCATACAAATAAGTAGCCCATGGCGAGTGTTTATCCCAATACACTCGGTTCCGACATGCAATATGTTTCGCCTTGACCCATGCGGGGCCAACCGAACAGGGGAGTCACCCCCAATAGATCTATTTATAACATTCGCGCTTCACAGCAGGAATTGACGGTTCATGAAAAGGCCAATATGGGATCTAAGGACTTCGGCTAAGCTGCGTAATATTCTAAGTCAAACATTTTGGTATGGTCCATAAAACATCTATGTATGATGTATCTTAAAACATATCAATCAAAAGGCATAGTATGCATGGAAATGCACCATTAAAATCATTTAAGTAAAATGAGCATGTATCTTCCCCAAAACAGTTATAAAACAAGTAAAAGTAGGGGCTATGAAACTCACATTGGCAATTAGTAATCCAAATGGGATTAAATCAAGGGGTGATAGTGCACGGCTCCGACACGCAACCTAATTAAGTACGGCATATTTAGTCTCCATGTTTAATACTCGATAAAGTTTATCTAACTTTATAAATTTTTAAATGTTTGTTTTGTTGTTGTTGTTGATGTGGCATCATTTATCTTAGGACAATTTACAAAGATTTTGATGGATCTCAGCTTATGAGGGTATGACATGGAAGGAAGTCTTGAAGAAGGAATTACGACTTTGGTTTAATGGGAGATGAGATCAATATAGAACTCATATTTGTCATAGAACAAATGAACCAATCATAACCCTTCATTTTTTATCTAAATTAATACAAAATCATTTTCCACCTTTTTTTTAAAACAACATATCTTACAAACGGTAAATCTTCAAAATATAAAAAATACACCATCGTAACGAGAATTAAATTATCTTTCTATAGATATGCACTTTTACATATTTTCGACAAACATTTTTTTTCAAAAATTCCGTCCGAAAAATCATATATGATTTTTACGAATCATATATGATTTTAAAAAATCATGTATGATTCGATTTTTACGAATCATATATGATTTTTACAATCATATATGATTCTCAAAAATCATATGTGATTCGTAAAATCGAATCATATATGATTTTCACAAATCATATATGATTTTTGTTGACCGAAATTTTGAAAAAAAAAATTGTTAAAAATATATAGTAGTGCATATCTATAGAAAGATAATTTAATTCTCGTCACGATGGTATAATTTTTATCGCGTAACGATTAACGGTTTGCGAGATATTTAATTTTTTTAAAAAGGGTGAAAGTTTATCATAATAAAAAAATGAATTGCTATTATTGGTTGATTGGATCTATGGTAACTTTTGGTTCTATATTGAACTTTTGCCGGTTTAATGGTGACCAAATGAAAATACTTGGAAGGGTACACGCAGAAAAGATAACAAGGATGAACAAGACTTCGGTTTGATGATAACCGAATGACGATGTACGAAAACAATTACATATGATTTTAGACATGAATGGACTATGTAATCATTATTTTAAGGGTATATACTTAACGTACATCACTTTTAGTGGATAACATAAGAGTATTTCAGAAATTTAAGTAATAGCCTTACTTAATATCTTTGTATTTAGAAAATTTGATGGTGCAAATTATGAATAGATCTCCTCATTGATGGTTATTATATAAAAATATAATAAGTTATATTGGTTATTATAAAATATAACAAGTTAATTATATTTTGACGAAAGTTGGGCATAACTCATGCATACATTTTAGTTTCCCGAGATAAATAAACATTGCAATATTTATTTTTAAAGATAAGCCGTATCTATATTGTTTATAAAAAATCATTTAAGTTTTTATACTCAAAGTAAGGGTCTGTTTCTTTTTTTTGTTCAATTAAGATGCTTATAAACAACAGTGGGTCCCGTTCTCTTATCTCATCTGATTGGGGAGTGGTGCTCTTTTGAGTCTTTAGTCATTTAGATAATATAAGGGCAATATGTGGGCCCAAATAAAAAAGAAACACAATTTTTTTCTAAATTGGGCCAAATCTGTTAGCTATCATCTCAATAAGTCAAAAATAAACAGACCCTAAGCCTCATTAAGCTTGAATGAGCTAAAATATGAAACATATACATGTTTATAATTTGGAAATTATAAATCATTGCGAAATAGTTTTCAAAATAGTTTATATATACATTATGATCGTAGAAAATATAGTAACTTGTACGTTATTATTTGGATTGGTTTAACTGATTGTCAAAGGTCGTGTTTAAAAAAAATAACCGATTTACATTGTATTTTATTGTGGTTTGGAGTTTACATGTTATATAACTTTATTTGAAATGTTCTATTATAAATCTTATTTCTTTTATATCTTTAATGTTTTGCGACGGTCATTTGAAATAAGTCGGGAGTTACTTAAAATGTGTCGTGAAAACAAGACGAGAAATGTTGAGGCGAGACATGGTTTGAAGTTTGGGTGAGTGACTTAACGGAGTAGGAATTAAGAATGGGCTGTGGCCCATTTGGTCACACCAAACGGACTCGGAAATAGGGAAGGGATGTGGCCCATTTGATTACACCCAACAGACTCCCCTTTCATTTCGGATGGGCTTGCAGCCCAAAATTAAACAAACACTCCATGGATTGGCTTGAAGCCCAAAGGTTATATCACAAGTAAACTGTTAAAGTTGAGCAGTTTTGGACGTGAGGGGAAACGAGTAACAACGTCATACCAACAAGACCATACATTCACACAATGCGACTCTTGTGAGTTTGAACACGCTCGAGTAATGATATTCTTTGGGTTTCATGAATACAACACTTAACAACCAAAATGTCATCAAGCAATTTCAACTGACGGTTGTGATGATCGGGTACAACCCGGTCTTGTTTACTTGACTCTACACCCTCATGGTATGGGGTGGTACGAGTCGACTCACAAACAAAACTACACACATACTTTTGAGTAATTTGAGCTTAGCCGAGGCAATCCAAACCTAGCCACGACTAAATTAAGACAATAGGTAAAAACATAACCCGAACCATATGCTTAAACAAGCTAGACCCAAGAATGACTAGAACACTAGCCGACCAAAGTATGAATTACGTCGAAACTACAACAATAAGCTGTTTGTTAAACCAAATTTCAGCCGAAACAAACAAGATGCTAAATCATGTGAGCCGATTTCAAAAGTTTATTTTTCATAAGTTTTAACCCTTGGTTTTCTTGATTATTTGCTCTACAGCCATGACCAATAAGCCGTATATAAATCGATCATGTAAAAATTATAAACCCAACTTATGAATTTTCTCACTAATATTTCATGCTTCTCCTTTTTTTTTTTCTTCCTGGGTTTCTACATCAATAACAGCTATCAAGAAATTACAAATAAATTTTTCCAAATTTACCATTCAGTTATTTACTAAATTTTAACCACCAATATCCTTGAAGTTTAATTTCAATCGGTAACAACAATATTTATAACAGTTTCAAAATTACAACATAATTAATTTGAAAATAACCAAGTTAATATTCTTACATTATTTTAGGGTCGGGTAGTATGAACCCCGAAATCAAGAAAAGCTCGATTGAAGGAGACTTGATACGAATTGACACAATTAACTTCTGGAGTGGCCTCTTCTTTTACCCAATAACAAAATCCCCAACTCAATTTGAGAAAACCCTTTGATTTGATATGAACCCTAATTTATTTTTTCTTTTCTTTTTGAATTGGAAGAGGATGAACTAAAACACAATGGATAGTGCTCTACATATAGATGAATATGTGTAAGGTTGTGTTTCGCCTTTTCTTGGACTTCGAATAGTTAATGCCCGTTTTAGCTTCCATCTTTTTCTACAGCTTCTCCCAACACTTTCACGTGAGGCTAGAGTAGGATAGGAGGTTATAAATGGGTGTGCTAGTGATGGTTTTCCTGTGTTGATTATCAAAGAAGGAGAAAGGATCCATTTCTATGTTTGTCTCGTGTCGAAGAGAGAGAGAGGAGGGACAGATAGAGTTGAAACGTGGTAGAGAGAGAGATACAAGTTTATCTCTTTTGTTTTATTAAACAAAACAATACAGTCGGTACTCCGTGTTTTGTAGAATCCTTGAGTAAACGTACCTTCCAGGTACACGAAAAATATAGAAATTATATTTTTGGAAACGATTTCTTAAACGTAATAATATGACATTTTTATTATGTTGGGATTTGATTATATCTGTTTGCCGTCATTAATTTGTTGCCGGTATGCGTGCGGTTCCGTGACTTTCTAAATTCACGAGATAACCTCAGGTTTTCTTCCGTAAATTATCCTTGAATGATAAAATGTGTATATTTCACTTATCTCATTATTTATTTTTAGTCTTGTATGCTACTGCGCTGCAGTATGCGGAATAAATTCCTGAAATAATGGATTAAGCTTATGTATGTTTAAATTTTAAGTTGGAAAATAATAAATTTCACATTTAATTATATAGATACTTAGTGGACAAATATCGTGTGTGCGGTGTCTTATTTTTAAAGAAACGAAATGACGTCTCGTTTTTAAATCTAAATATTGACATCTGTCAGAAAATAACCGATTTGAATTTTCTGACGTGATAAATATTACTACCTCTGTCCCACATTAAGTGTCCACTATGACTTTTTAAGTCTTTTTCCTTTATCATTGACCCTAAATATATTTGTTTTTGTTATGTAATACTTAATGAAAATTATATAAATGAAAATATATTTAAAAACTTAATCAATTCATATATCTTGCATCAAGTATTATATAACACGAACAAAAATATTCAAAGTCAAATTTGAAGATAAAAGACTTAAAAAAGTCATAGTGGACACTTAATGTGAGACGGATGGAGTATTATAATAATCCAAAATTTTACGGGTTGTTATAATGTCTAACATCAAACTTTTGGAACGTGAAATTGAAGTTAATTCTGAAATAAAAGCTGAACATTTTCAATCGCCACATGCACGAAATCAAAGAGATATTTTTCAGAAAAGACTTTTACCTCATGTTCGAAATTTGAAAATGCGTGCAATATATTGGGAACGGGATCTTCAGAAGGAGATTGGTCTTATGAAAGCAATTTTCGAGCAAACAGAAACATCGATTTCAAATACTAAACCTAAAAAGAAAATGTTAAGAAATCATGTTGACCGACTCTTGGAAGATGTTATCTGTGCTGATACCATAAATGTTGTGTTATTACATACTGTTGCATATGCATTTGATTATATCGTTGTTGATTCTGTTGATAATGTTGCGAATACCAATAATGTGCCTCAAAACGAGTTTTTGAAAGTTGAAAATAGGCGTTTATTAAATGAGCTTTCGAATTCAAAACGTCGTCTAATTTCATAAAGATTGTCAAAATCGAGAACTTGCTTTGCAAAACAAAATCAACCAGTTGCGTGCAAAATCTTTTGATCCAAAACTTGAGCAATTGGATGATGAAAACGTGTCTTTAAAATGTCAAATTTCTAAATATGAACAAGAAATTGCCAAGTCAAAACTGAATATGGTGTCATATTTGATTTGCTCAAAAAGACTCGTGATAAGGCATCACAAGAACTTGATAATCATCTTGCATACACTAAAGAAGTCTTAAACGTTAGTGGAAACGTTCGCTCTGAAAATCAAGAATTGTTGCACACTATTGCTGAGTTGAAAGAAAAGCTAGGAAAGTATGAACAAGATAAGATTAGTAACACTAATGTCCCTGCACCTGGAATGTTTAAAATTGACACTAGAATGCCTAATGACAAACCACAAGATACTAATGTGCTTCCTTCCACTGAAATAGGAATAGTTGCCTCTTTTCCCAACGTTAGCACTTCACAGCTTAAGAGCAAAATCAGGAAGAATAGGAAGTTGCAATGTAAGAGAAGAACAATAAAGACCTCTGAAGTAGAAGAACACCTTAGGACTTTGAATAACACTCAAGTTCCACCCACTTTAGACATTGCGTTAGACAAATGTAATAGACAAAGTGCTGTAATGAATGCTAAATTTTGAAGTACTATGAATGTTATGTTTGAAGCATCTTGTGTTGTTTGTCGTAAAAGCATGTTTTCTGGTTGTCGTGATAAATGTGTTGCTAAGTCTATCTTATCTCGCAAGCGGAATAATAGAAAACGGATTACCCCTAAGCCCACTAATGCTTCTAAGTCTGTGCTAGGTAAACCGCCTTCTAGTGTTTCTGCTACGATTATTGATGTACCCATAGAACCCACTTCACCTCCTAGGAAGAAATTATCACCTAGTGCATTCACTAAGACCAAAGCAAAGACTATTTGGACTTGGCAGAGATGGTTACAAAACATACCAGGATTTAAATGGATTCCTAAAATCATTAACATGTGTGTTTCAACTATAACTATAACGGAACCCTCTAACTCTTCGGGTTCCACCTCTACTTATATTCCACCTGTGTTGTCTGTGTGTAATGCAGGTGATACAGATCATCCTCTGGATTGTTGATAGCGGATGTTCCCGGCACATGATAGGCAATCTCAAACTGTTATCAAACTTTGTCTCAAAGTTCATCTAAGATGTCAGGTTCGAATGATCACTTCGCAGCCTATCATGGGCTACGGAGATTACATCAATGGGAACATCGAAATTAGCAGAGTTTATTATGTGGAAGGTCTCGATCACAATCTCTTTTCAGTCGGTCAATTCTGTGATGGAGATTTGGAAGTCGCTTTCAGGGAGAAAACTTGTTTCATTCGTGATCTACAAGGAAACGATCTTATGTCTGGAAACCGCACATCAAGCCTTTACACAATATCAATGCAAGACATGATTGCTTCATCTCCCATCTGTCTACTTTCTAAGGCAACATCAACAAAATCTTGGTTGTGGCACCGTCGAATTTCACACTTGAACTTTCAAACCATAACCAATCTTGCACGATACAAACTCGTTGAAGGTCTTCCAAGATTTCGGTATTCTAAAGATCATCTATGCTCATCTTGTGAACAAGGGAAAAGTACTCATGCTCACTTTTCTTCAAAGGTGGAACACAGCTCTCAGCATGTGTTTCATCTTCTTCACATGGATTTGTGTGGCCCGATGCGTGTGCAAATAATCAATGGAAAACGTTACATTCTTGTAATTGTCGATGACTACTCAAGATGGACTTGGGTTTATTTTCTTCGAAGTAAAGATCAAGCTCCACAGATGATCATCACCTTTCTCACGAAAATTCAAGTTCAGCTCCGGAACACAGTCATACATATCAGAACAGACAAAGGAACTAAATTTGTGAATCAAACTCTTCGTGAATACTATGAGAAAGTAGGAATTGAGCATCAAACATCAATTGCACGGACACCAGAACAAAAAGGAGTTATTGAAAGACGAAACTGTACGTTAGTGGAAGCGATGTTGATAAATGCAAAACTTCCAAATTACTTGTGGGCTAAAGCCGTGTCAACTGCATGCTACACTCAAAACCGTTCTATGATAACCAAACGCCACAACAAAACACCTAACCGAATCTCAAAAACTTTCATGTATTTGGGTCTCTCTTTTACCCGAATAATGATCGTGATGATTTTGGAAAGCTCAAGGCTAAAGCTGACATCGGAGTCTTCGTTGGATACTGTGAAAATTCTAAAGGATACCGGATCTGGAATTGTCGTACAAGGGAGATTATGGAAACGATTCATGCTAATTTCGATGAGCTTACAGAAATGGCTTCTGAGCAAAACAGCTTGGAACCCGAACATAATCGTCTAAACTTCCCCCAAACCCCATCATCAGCTGAACCAAGCTTACAGCTTACTCGTCGTCAAATGGAACAGCTATTTACACCTCTGTTTAGTGATGATATTGATCAACATGCTGCAGATGTATCAAATGTTTCCGCTGCTCAACCTGATAATAATCCTATCTCGGATACACCTGAAACAACAACAACTGTTGCAAAAGCACCTCCAATACATTCTACAACAACAGCCGAACAAACCGCATCCAATGACACTAAACCAGCTGATGATCTTCTGAATCATGATGTACCTACACCCGCAGATTATGATCCAAATGCGTTCTTTAACCATTTCGCTAATGAAACTGCCACCTCAGATGTTGCGGAATCATCTACAAGCCATTTGAATCCACCTAATCTGCATAATGTATATCAACATCAACCCTAAACACATCGTTGGACTAAAGACCATCCTCTTGTGAACATTATTGGAAACCCGAATCAACCAGTCGTAACTAGACAACGCCTTCAGACTGACGGTGAACATTGCATTTATGCACTTACCGTTTGTCAATCTGAACCAAAGAACATTAAAGAAGTAATGACTTATGACAACTGGATTGAATCCATGCAAGAAGAACTAAATCAGTTTAAACGTCTTGAAGTATGGGAATTGGTTGAAAAACCAACAGGGGTCTATGTTATCGGTCTTAAATGGATTTGGAAAAAAAAGTTAGATACTGAGGGTACGTTATCATAAATAAGTCACGTCTGGTGGCTAAGGGTTATAGACAAGAAGAAGGGATTGACTTCGAGGAATCATTCGCACCGGTTTCTAGACTTGAGGCTGTACGGATTTTTCTGGCATTCGCGGCTCACATGAACATCACGGTCTATCAGATGGATGTCAAAATCGCTTCAATGGTAAACTAAAGGAAACGGTATATGTTAGTCAGCCAGAAGGATTTGTTGATCCAGAGTTCCCTAATCACGTCTACAAACTGAACAAGGCTCTCTACGATCTCAAACAAGCCCCTCGGGCGTGGTATGATGAGTTATCATCCTTTCTTCTATCCCATAATTTTGTCAAAGGATCGGTCGACCCAACACTGTTTATACAATATCACGGGGCACACAATTTAATCATTCAAATATATGTGGATGATATCATTTTTGGGTCAACCCATAAAAAGTACTCAAACGCTTTTTCAAAACTTATGAAAACACATTTTGAAATGTCAACGATGGGTGAACTTACGTTCTTCTTAGGACTACAAGTTCATCAATCACCCCGTGGTATTTTCCTAAGTCAATCCAAATATGCTCTTGAAATATTAAACAAACATGGAATGCAAAGCTGAGATACCTATGCCACACCAATGGCACATACCAAAAAACTAGATGCTGATTTGCATGAGAAATTGGTTGACCCTACCAAATACCGAAGTATTATTGGGTCTCTCATATATCTAACAGCCAGTAGACCTGACATTGTATTAAAAGTATATCTTTGCTCCCGATATCAGTCGCGAACAACTGAGACACACCTCTCTGAGGCTAAAAGAATCCTCCGATACGTCAAGGGAACCATTAATTTGGGGATCTGGTAACCAAAGGATTCTGGTTTTGAACTAATAGCTTTTTCAGACGTTGATCATGCAGGATGCTTAGATTCTCGGAAAAGTACTTTAGGTGGTTTGCAATTCCTTGGTGATAAATTGGTGTCATGGCAATCGAAGAAGCAAGATTGTACATCGTTGTCCTCAACCGAAGCAGAATATGTAGCCATGTCTGCGTGTTGTGCTCAAGTCATTTGGATGAGAACACAACTCAAAGATTATGGTTACGTATTTGACAGAATTCCGGTGTACTGTGACAATCGAAGTGCTAATGTGATCTCGTGCAACACCGTTCAACATTCGTAGTCCAAGCACATCGATCTTCGATATGATTTCATCAAAGAGCATGTGGAAAAGGGTACCGTTGAATTATATTTTGTGGGTACTGAACACCAACTGGCGGATCTTCTCACCAAAGCCTTAGCTCCTGCTAGGTTTACTAATTTGATCCACCGGATTGGCATGAGGTGTTTGACTCCAGAGGAACTGGACGAACTTTTAACACAATCTTAAAACCAACCAAACACCAAAACCTCTGTTGTATATAAACTTTTCAAAACACTTTGTTCTACCTAAATTCTTTCAAACATTTCAAGTACAAATCTTCCGTCAACACTTTGTTCTATCAAAATTTTCATTATTTTTCCCAAACAAGTGTTGAGGGGGAGAATGTAAATAATTTTCATTTTCATAAAACCTTGTACTTGCATGTTACCTCAATTGGTTGTTTCTTTGAAAATGGTGGATACGTTTCTTGTTTTACACACTCCTCGGACTCAAATTTGTAAAATTTCTTTATTTCTAAAGTCTAGGGTGAGTGTCGTCAAGTTTCTTTCCAAACAATCATGTTTTGCTTAACCAAAGTGGAAGTTACGGGTCTTGGTTGTAAATGATTGAGGTAGAGGGGCTATACTTGTCATAAGTGAAAACTAATTTTTACAAAACCTTCCACCTAACTATTTTCAAACATTTACTACCCTCATTTATTTTGTACCAACCTTCATCCACGCCTAAGATTAAAACCTTAAATCCGTGCTTCATATTCAGAATTTGTAAGTTGTTTTTGCATCTAATCATCATTACAAACACATGTTTTTAATCTCAAACGATTCCAACGGCTAGATATTCCAAACTAATGATTTTGTGTTCATACGCTTACGCGTATAAACATGTTCTTGGAAAATGATGTTATGATGAAATGGTTAGTGTTAACATGGTTAAAATCAAGTCTTATAATCATTTCCATCAAAATTTTCCACCCAGAAATCATTTTTAAACGCATTCGAATTTTAGGGTTCATATGTGGATTTGGATATTTTCACTTGTGAGTGTTTCAGGATAATTAGATGTTTGAGAAATGTTTGTTACATGTTTAATTGAGCTTTAACACCTTTGAATCATGCCCAGAATCAACAAATTTGAAGAATTAAGCTTTAGGGTTTATGAACGCGTAGAAATTGGGTACTCTTAATTCTGGGTACATTTGATGTTAAAACTTGTTGAAAACAACTCATTTAGCTTCTAAGATATCCCAGAAAATGTTTGGTTGAATTCCCATGGTTAAATTTCTTATTCGTAGGATTTGAATGTTAGGGTTTATGCCTACGCATAAAACTGTCTTATGCGTAAACTTGTGATTTCATGTGATGTTGAAAGTGTTTGAAAAAAATGTTAATATGAGTGTTATGGTTAATCTATTACAGGCTTCTACGCGTACAAGGATCAGAAAAAGGTGTCCTGGTTAAAGCTTATGGAACACCTTATGCGTAGATGTTACGCATAAGAGAAATCTTACGCGTAACTCATACGCAAAAGGGTCTACAATGGACTACGCGTATCCTGTGAAGGATATGCGTAAACTTGGATTTCTACACCTAAGGCTTACTCTTACGAGTAAACCTTATGCGTAAGTCCTTAACCTAAGCTTACGCGTATGCCTTATGCTAAGGGTCAACTCCTACCCGTAAGCCTTCCTTACGCCTATGGGTGCCTCCTACGCATAAGCTTATTCCTACGCTTATGGTTACCCTGTTTACGCATAAGCTTAATTGCTTACGCCTAAGCCAAATTTGTAACTTAACTTTTGAAATATTACGCGTACAAACTTGTAATAAGTTACTCATAATGTCACAAAACCAAAATGTCACTAATAAGCTACAAAAGTTAAAACATTGTGTGATTATGTAACCTTTGGACTTTAACATTCAAAATTAACATACTCACGTAACTTATCACGTCAACTTTGGACTATTGGACAATATGTGACTTTGGACTCGTAACATGATAAACATAACAACTTCAATAATTGGACAATAAAATCAAATTTTGACTAACGTAATGTCTTTCGATATGTTGGTTCTTTTGTCTCAATACCTTTCAGATCACGAAATGGACGTCATCATGGAAAATGTTAATGCACCAAATGAACTCACAATGAATGATATCTTCCCAACTGATTACAGCAAAACGATTGGAAAGAACAATCTCAAGGTCGATTTTGAGAACTTCACTTGCTTGGAATCATCATGCAGAGTAGCTGTGGATATCCTCAAAACTCATCCTTACAGTAACATGCTCACCAACTCAGCAACTGTACCAGAAATCTACATTCAACAATTCTGGCACATGATGAAAAAGATTGATGGTCAAGATGCTGTCACGGTGACTCTCAATGATAAGGAAGTCACCGTCATGGTAGCAGATCTTCGAACAATTATTCTTCTGCCTGCTATTCAACATGCCGATTATGTAGCAATTCCAAATGAAGAGGCTACAATGCAATTCATGGTCGACATTGGCTATGATGAAGCTGCTGGAGTCATTACCAAGCACTCCACGGTCGATCTTAAGAACATTCCTCAACCGTGGAGGACATTGTACATCATGATCGCCAAGTCTGTGTCTGGAAGAGACAACGGTCATGAGCATCCTAAACTCATGCACCTACAAACCTTCTGGGGGATGGTCAATAAACAACATATAGACTTTGCAAGCCTGATATGGGAAGATATGATGTCCCACCTCAAGAAGCCTGGGACAAAGGTTCCATTTATCAGATATACGAAGCTGTTGATTCAAAACATTCTTGGGAAACTTTGGGACATTCCCTTGAGAATTAATAACCCCAAGAATCACTCTGATTTGTATGAGCCTACATTAAACATTGTCAAATTTAAAGACTCATCGACCAAGAAACAAGGTGCAGTACTACTTGATTGCCTTCTCACTGACGAAATCAAAAGTCTTCCATCGTATCTACGATATCAAGAAGCAGTGAGTGCAGGTAAAGTAGGTTTTATGGATGAAAAGACTTCAGCTGTTCCAGTCAAGAAGACAAGAAGATCAGGCAACACTGGAAGTATTGAAAGCACCGGGAGCGCTCTGAAGTATCCAAAGAGGCATCCAAGCTTCAAGAAAAGAATCCCTTCTCAAGTCGCTCATCCTAATCCTAATCCTAAACCAGAACCGACTCCAAAGGATGACGACTCTGAAGCAACTGAGTCTCAAGAGGTGGTTTATTACTCCGAAACTGCTACAGATGAAAAAACCTCACCGAGGTCAGAAGACAAACCACCGAGTCCCAAATCAGACAAAGGGAAGACACCTGTGGCTGAAGAAGACGAAGAATAAAGTTCTGATGATGAAGAACCAAAGGATGAACAACAACAATACCACAAAACTCTCAAGCAGCTGAGGTTACAGCATGTTGCTACTGAATTCAACCTTCAACAAACCAGAGGCCCTAGAGATTCCAGTGGTGGAGCACTAATCACACCAGTTCTTGATGCGGTTAATCAACCCGATAAGGGAACTGGTGCCACCACTAAGGAATCTACAGAGCAACAGCAACAAGAGTTTGAGGTTCCATTTGACTTTGAGGAAGAGGAACAAGAAAAGACTAAGAAGATAACCGATGAAGATGTGGAGAAAGCCGCTAAGGAAAAGGCTGAGGAAGAGGCAAGAGCTCGAGAGGAAGCAAATAATTATCTTCAAGATAACCCTGAACACAACCCGGAACAATCTTCAGAGCAACCTCAAGACCCAAAGCCACCTCAAGACCCATCTTCAATTGAGTCGTCATCTCATTCATCACCACCACCATCTAAAGATACTACCACCCAATCATCATCCAGGTCAATCAAGAAACCCTCTGATACTTGGGCATCTCATGCCAAAACCAAGATCGTTAAGGCTGTCAAGCAAGCAAGAAAACGAAATGTGGTTAACAAAAAGTTGAATCAGCTGGCTGACAGGGTTAACTTACTCGGTGATATGATGAACGAGTTCACGGAGGAAAGGGACCAGATCAAGCAATTCCTCAACAGAGATATTCAAGGTGAAATGGACAAGACAATTAGGGATTACACTCATTAGTTCCTTCTCGACATTGTCCCTGGTGTAACTAAAGAAATGTTTGCAAAACAACTTTACCCTTCTCTGAAGAAAATGCTCAGGCAAAAAAATTACGACAACACCGGTGGTTATGCAAACCAGACCAGTTCAGCCTCCTAATGTCACTGAAGCTGAATTAATCTCACATCTGACAATGCAGATGTCTCCTCGATCTCCAACTTTCACATCGGATGAATCTAAACTCTTTGAGGCATTACTTGCATATCAACTCAAGACAACTTGCAAGGAAGCAGCTGGTCAGGAAAAGCGACCAAGAGACGATGATGATAAGGACAAGGATCCAAAGGCTAAACGTCCAAAGAAAATAGGCGAGTCCTTATCTATGCCTCCACCACCACCAAAAATCACCACCACAGAAAGATCATCTCAACGACCTCCTGCTTCTGATAAACCTCAGGACTCTGAGTCTCCATCACCATCGGAGAAAACTGGTGATCATTTCCAATACACCGGTGGTGAAGACAAAGAAATTCCTGAGCCCCAACAACCGCCCTCATCTACAACATCAACCAAGCAAAAAATGGAATCATCCTCCAAGCCAAAGAAGAAAAGATCAACCTCAGTTGTATCATGGTTGGATGAAGATGATATTGAAGAATACGAATGGTTTAGCAAGCTTGTTGATGCCACTCCTCGATTACTGAAAGGCCAAGAACCGGTAGATGGTCGTACTATGGAGCATGTTAATATCATCCAGGATAAGTTCAAAGTAAAGAAGATGACGAAAGGGGAGTTACGCCGAATCAAGAACGATGCGTTTCAACTGCTAAAAGACAGCTCCAATAGTGCCATTGAAGTCGAATATCATCTCGACAACATTGCACGAGCTATGTCTAACAACATTGATTGGCTCAACCCTGAATCGAACATTGACTTCACAAGACAGGATAAGACTCCATACTACACAGACTGGACCAAGCCACTACCAACCATTGGTCGACCAAATCAACCCAGGATTCGCTACCAATACTTCTTCAACAACGACCTAGAATTTCTGCAACACGGTAGCGAAGTCAGCAAGAAATACGCTACATCACTCACCTTTAACATCCCAGCAGCAGTCTTCTCCAATAATGCCGCCATCGAAGAAGAAGCCGCCAGAATGTTCGTTGACAAAGTGGTGGATTATGATGTCGATGCTCTGTATGGCATTCACCATTGTCCAGAAAGGAGAAGACTATACTACAGAAGCTGCCAAGTTCAAAAGTCAAGCAAAGAGGTGTTTAGTGAAAAAAGGATCGTTGCTATAATGAATGTCACTCTGGCTTCAAAGTTCTCGTTCTTGCAGGAGATAAAAGTCAAACGACAAGACGAGCAAGAGTATGACTTTACTGAAGCTGATTTTCTGAGGTTGTCGCTCAACGACATCGAAGACATGTATCTGGCTAAGGTACAAGGTCGGATGAGACAATTCTCTACCTACATCCAGCTCCAGTACATCACGTCATTTTTTATATTCATTAGAAGCAGAGTGATCCAGGAATGTGTTAAAGATCTTCAACTTGCTGTGGAATCATACTAGAAACAAGTCAATCTCACTCAACCATTGCTACACTTTCCCAACATCAACCAACTATCTCAGTACACCATTCTGAAGAAACCAAAGTTTAGAGTTTTTTAACGCAGTGAACTTCACCACAACTGTTTCATGGCGTGCAACGAGCTTCACAAGTTCTGCGATCACACGTTGAAATTGGTTTGTGATGGGCTAGCATATCCGTTGAAGTATATACAGCAAGTAATTGGGTCAAAGAAGGGTTGGAATTCTAAGGAAAGGAGGGATGCTAGGAAGATAATCATAAGGATAGATGAGAGGCTATTTCATCGGGATCAAATGCGGAGGCTAGAGAGCTTTGTGGGTGGAAGAGAGAGTTTCTCACTTACGGGTTATCAATGTCAAGAGAGAACTCCCGGTTTTATTGAAGGATTGATTGGTACTCCATAAACTATTTCATTGATTGATATTTGGATAATATGATTTGTATAATTGACAATGGCCTTTGCACACATAACAATGTACAACCCGTACTTATAATGAAAGGACCCTGTCGTACGTATCAGTGCCACAATCCTATACAAGGAGCGAAAGCTTCTTACTTTTGAGTAAAACTTATCAAAACTTTAATCATTTTCAAAGTTTTGCTCAAAAGAACAAGTACTTCCCCTTATATTTTTTAAAACCTCAAAAGTTAATATCACTTGTTGAGGGGGAGTATTTGCTAAAAATATTTGTTCACAAATTTTTCTTCATGGAAATCTTCCCACAAAACTCGAAATGTTCATATTCGATATCAAAATTTCATCAAAAATAACATTTATATGCCATTTTTTAGGGAGAGAAAAATTGTGTGATACAAATATGATGTAAATATGATTGGATCTTCGTGTGCTAAGACTTAACCCATGAATTGACGAGATCTGAACTGTCATACATCGAAAAGATTTTTCCTCCAAGACTTATCCGAGTAGATCGTACCTATTCGAGAAACTCTTGATAGACATGAACCTTGACGGGTTTGACAACCTTTCGAGGTTTGTCCACATCTTCAAGGTAGTTATTAGAGCTAGTTGTCACCTAAAAGCTGACAATGTATCTCTTTAACTATGCAATGTAACCGTGTCTCGCGGGGAATTGTCTATCTTGAGTCGATCAATTCTAAAGTGCGAGCTCTTCCCTCACTGTGCAGATTTCTGTCAAAACACTTGAGCACATATAGAGGGGGAGTATTTCTGAAAATACAAAACTCTCGAAGTGTTACAAAATGTTTTCACTCAGAAACACTTTGAGAGATTTTCGAGAAAATGGTTTTATGGCAACGGATGATAGTCATGGAGTTATAAGGTAACTAAGGTTAGGAATAACCGTCCTATGATCCGCCAGAGCCGGAGAGATCTACCCAAGGACACTACCAATAGTTAGAATTTAGAAGTCCTTAGGTATGATTATAAAAGGAAAAAATAAGAATTGGAGAAATAAGGAGTTGAAGAATTAAAAAGAAAAGTAAGGAAAAGGGTGAAAATAAATAGCCCTCCAAATTATTCAACTTAGGGCAGACACCGGGTTCAATTCATATGCTACTGGCTGTCACTAGATGGCACCGGTATTTAAGATTAAAGTCTTCATGGACCCAGTGACGCATGCACTAAACCTTCTTAGCCACTCAAGTTTCTCTCAACAGAAGCTTGTTTCATTCTCACAGGGAACCCTACGTAAACTATCGGCTTTCTCTTAGAGATTGCTGGTATTGAAGAAGGAGACCCTCTCCCTAGTCTCTGCTTAGGAAAACCAAAGCGCACTATTGAGTCTAGAGCCATGAGATTCATCAAAATATCTCTTAGGAACACTTGATATTTCATCACTTGTCGTTCAACATTAAGGACGCAAGTGATACAATTCTAGAATCCTACACATATCTTAACAATCTGTCGAGAACATTTATGAGGGGTTCACATATGTGATCCTCAAGGATTGAATGGAAACTCCTGCCAGGGTCAACATCAAACAGCCCTGACAGCAGGTCGCTTCAGTATCCCCTTGTGGGTTACGCTTAGTGTTGTCTCAAACGGTCTACAGTCGTGGGGTGATGCTTCGGTGTACCTCAGCGACTCACCTAAACTGTAGGTGTACTTCGGTACATCGTTTTATCCTACTTGAGGGCCTCCAGTTCAGGAACAGCCTTTGCTAGAATTAGAGATGTGTTTTCACACTATGCTGTCAACACGCTCGAAGTTCGAACTTATAAGTGCTGGAAATCCCGCTAAGGAGATTCCTTTCAAGAATCGAGTCCTGAAGATGTGAGTCATTAGTTGAACTTGTTCAATGTAATGCCAACTGTCCCTTATGGGATTCGGACGGCTGATTCGCGCGAACAAGGTGAATGTAATCAAGACATTCATCAGAAGAACAATCGTAGTGGTCAATTCTCTAAGAAACAACCACAGTGATCGATTGGTGTTTATCACTAACCCATTCTAATGTTTTCTTCTTATGGATGCTCCTGGGAGATGATCGTGTTGATTCTCCACATGCTCATACCATCAACAACACAAATTTGAAGTTCTCTCGAAAGGCAACACAAAAGTCAGAATGATTCTTCTTCTAAAGCCAAAGAATCTATAAAGGTTAAAGACTAAGAGAACTACATCAATACTGAAATGCAACGTCAAAGAGCGTGTGAGCATGTTGGAGAAGGACATGGTGACACCTGAGCAACGAAGCGGACCTGATGCAGACAACAACAACATAACATCACCACATCCACACCAGAATAAAGAACAAAGAACAAAGATTACGAAGACGTCAATGCTGAAAACTTCAAAAGAAACAAGATCCTCACACTAGGGAGATTGTTGGAATCAAGGCACTTCTTCTCACAAGAAAGAGGAATGTCAGAAGACGTCAAAGCAACTGCTATTACATCAACACCAACAACTTATCCAAGATTGCTAGAGTCATCATTTACTTACTAACACTTAGGGGGAGATTGTTGGAATCACTCCTAACTTGTATTTCAAGTGTTAGTAATTAATATGTAATAGGTTGCTTAAACTAGGCTTTTATATTAGTTATTAATGGCAAGACTTATGTAGAAAGCCCATAGGCCTTTGCCCAAGCCCAATAATGAAGGAAGGGACTAGACATGTTGCCCTAGCTCTCTTCCCTATATAAACACATGTAAACCTTCTCTTGAAGGTTGGTTGTTCATTTTACACATAATCCTACGCCTAAAGGTTATTAGTCATACGTGTGTTTTTATGTGTGTGTTCAACCAATCTTTCCTTCATCTTATTTCTTACATATTGATCCTTGTGTTAACTTATGGTTACCTAACAGTTTATGATATAAGTTTGTATTGATCCGGGTTCATGTATCATTGATATATTTGGTTAGTGTTGTTTATGAGATAAGTTTGTAGTGAATCGTTGATATATCTTGGTTTATTATGTTACAGGTGGTTTGTTAGTGTTATACCACCCTCATTTTTCCTAGGTTTGTTATATACCAGTTGGTTCATTTTTCTTTGCTGCTCGTGTATTAGTTAGTTCAAGATTATGTTGTTGCTCGTGTATCACTGGATAGGTCTCATGTATTAGATGATGGTTGTGGTTTTCTTGGAGTAATAGTGTATTGGTATATGACTTTTTTAGTTTTCGATTTACATATCAGTAAAGTGGTTGTGTGTCACTATCAATGTTTTATGTCTACAAATATGAAGTTGTAATTTATAGTTTTTGTGTTGTATCAATTGGAAATCAGTGTACTATTTGTTTTAAAGTAATGCCAACTAAGCGGTATATGTTTTACTTTTTGTGTTCATGTATATTTGTTATGTTGTAGCACCTTTTTAACGTATTAATTAGTTGTGAACCATGTGTATCAAATGGTGTAATATTAAATATATGGATAAATGTTAATCTACTGATATTAAAAAATTTGTGTATCACAGAATGATTAGTTTTAGTTCATTATTAAACTAGAGAAAGAATTTGTATAATATATGTATCAATATTTGTTATGTTGTAGCACCTTTTTAACGTATTAATTAGTTGTGAACCATGCGTATCAAATGGTGTAATATTAAATATATGGATAAATGTTAATCTACAGATATTAAAAAATTTATGTATCGCATAATGATTAGCTTTAGTTCATTATTAAACTAGAGAAAGAATTTGTATAATATAAACTAGAAAACGAAGTTTCACTATCAAAAGTTAAAAATCGCTCGTAAAAAAATATTTAAGAAAATATGTATCATTTAATTGAAAGTTTTAAGATCATTTGGAGACAAAACATTTTTTATATATTGAGGGATCAATTTTCACCCTCCATCTTCTTTCCATTTTTATTTGATCTAATGGATGAGATTAATACTAAAAATTTTAAAAACCCACTTTCATCCTTTTTTTTTTCCAAATATTAATATCTTTCAAACCGTTAATCGTCAAGCGAAAAACAATATACCATTACGACAAGCATTTAATTATCTTTCTATAGATAGCCACTATGATATATTTTCGACAATTTTTTTTTCGTGATTTTCACATTTTTTTTTACATTTTTTTCATTTTTTTCGTTACTGAAATTTGCATGAAAAAAATCACATATGATTAAACATTAATTTGAATATCACATGTGCTATTAGTGTTAAATCTCATATGATAATATGTATATCACACGTAATTTAACACTAATATCACATGTGATATTACATATCATATGTGATTTAACACTAATATCACATGTGATATTCAAATTAGTGTTTAATCACATGTGATTTTTTCATGCAAATCTCAGATTCGAAAAAAAAGACGAAAAAATGTGAAAAAATGATTTTTTTTTTCTTTTTTCGAAAGTATATCAAAGCGCCCGTCTATATACTTTCGAAAAAAGAAAAAAAAAATCATAATTAAATGCTCGAAAAAAAAATCAGATTCGAAAAAAAAGACGAAAAAATGTGAAAAAATGATAATTAAATGCTCGTCGCGATGGTGCAATAATTTTCGTTTAACGATTAACGGTTTAAAAGATATTTAAATTATAAAAAAAATAGATGAAATAATAAATTCTTTTAATCTCAACCATTGATTTCTTTTTAGATTGAGGGTGGGGATAAGTCCATTGGTATGTGAGAAAGGTTTGGAATATAAAATAACTATCCTTTTATTAAAAATGACTGGAAAATAGACCAAAAATTAATTTGAAAATCAATTTGGATTTGAAATTTCTGAAATACCCTTGAGATCCTATTTAGTTACTGTATTGCTACTCATTTAATGTTAATCTCATCTAATCTCAATTAAATCATTCAATGGTCCAAATTAATCCCTACTTTTATAACTTTAAGAAATCTCTCACATTAACCCTCTCCTATATATATATATATATATATATATATATATATATATATATATATATATATATATATATATATATATATATATATATATATATATATATATATATATATATGTGTGTGTGTGTGTGTATACATAGGGTAAATATCAAATAAAAAGACAAATATCCGTAAAAAATAGAAAGATAGATTATTTTTTAGAAGTTCTCAAAAAATTCTAAAACAAATCCACAAGATCGGGTATGTTGGTACATAAAGAAGTTGTGAAGGAAGTTTTTCTAAAAGTGGATAGAAAGACTAATATTCGTAAAAAGAATAAAAAAAAATATATTTTTTAAATCTTCAAAAATTTCAAAAAAATTCCATAAGATTGGTTATGTTGGTGCATAAAACTTTTGTGAAAACAATTTTTATAATTTTGAGTTTTGATACGTTTTTTTTAATGCACAAAAAACGAATTTTGATGCGCAAAAAAATTTTGATGCACAAAATTTTCAACTTGCTTCAGTTAGATGCGCAATGTTATTTTGATAAAAAAAAAGTCAAAAGAAGTTGGGTGCAAAAATTAATTTTTGATGCACAAAAAACGATTTAATGCACAAACGTATTTTTTCATAATTTTTTTTCGAAAAAGTATCCACTTTTAGAAAAAATGCATTCACAAGTTTTTCATGCACCATCATACCCGATCTTGTGGAATTGTTTTAGATATTTTCGAGAACTTTTAAAAAAAAAAATGCTTTTATCTTTTTACAGATATTTGTCTTTTTATTTGATCTTTATCATATATATATATATATATATATATATATATATATATATATATATATATATATATATATATATATATATATATATATATAGTAGGGATCTAGTGAGAAGTAAATTAAAATAAGAAGTGGTGCAAAACCACGCATTTGAGATGCAACGACTTGCATTAGATGCATTTCTATTCATATAGATGCAACATCTGGAGTTTCGAAAGTTAGTTTGATGTAGAGATGGTGCAAATTAATTTTCATGATTTCGGCGCGTGCAGAGGAATAAAAAACAAGATAAATCATGAAATGCATCTAATATACGTATATGCATCTGATTAAAATCTAGAAAACACACTATGGTGCATTATAATGCATCTAAGATTATATGGATGCATCTAATTTAGGTCGGTGCATCTTGGATTTGCGGTTATAGTTCTTCTTATTCCTTCTTATTTTAAGTAATCTTCTTATTTGATCCTAACATATATATATATATAGGGTAAAGTTAAAATAAAAAAACAAATATATGTAAAAAGAATAAAAAGATTTGTTTTTTAAAAAAATTCTCCAAAAATTCCAAGAAATTTCCACAATATCGGGTATGTTGGTGCATAAAACTTTTGTGAAAAAAAATTTATAATTCTCAGTTTTGATACGTTTTTTTTAAGCACAAAAAACGAATTTTGATGCACAAAATTTTCAACTTGTTTTAGTTAGATGCGCAATACTATTTTGATGAAAAAAGTCAAAAGAAGTTGGGTGCAAAAACCATTTTTTTATGCACAAAAAACGATTTAATGGGCAAACGTATTTTTTTTCGGAAAAAATATCCACTTTTAGACAAAAGTTTTTCACAACTTTTTCATGCACCATCATACCCGATCTTGTGGAATTTTTTGAGAATTTTCGAGAACTTTTTTTGAAAAAAAAAAAATCTTTTATCTTTTTACGGATATTTGTAATTTTTATTTGATCTTTATCCTATATATATATATATATATATATATATATATATATATATATATATATATATATATATATATATATATATATAGAGAGAGAGAGAGAGAGAGAGTTAGGATCAAATAAGAAGAATAATAAAAATAAGAAGGATAGAAAGTAACCACAACCACTCATTTTAGATGCACCTACAAAAATGGATGCATCTTCATTCAAATTTTCCTTCCCATATTAAAATGTGTGGCTAGAATTACTTCTTACCTATATATATATATATATGGGGTGAGATCAATAAAGCTCACATAAAAATTAAAGATCAAATGGATCATTCTCAACCATTCATTTTTGATCAAATTAATTAAAATTCACTTTCACCCTTATATTTAAAAATTAAATATCTCATAAACCGTTAATAGTTATATAAAACTAATTATACCATTGCGACAAGAATAAAATTATCTTTCTATAGAGATCTAATATTGTATACTTTCGACGAACTTATTTTTTATCGTTTTTTGCGGGTTTCGATATATTACACTATAAACGAAAATTTTAAAAATACTCTTTTGCGTTAAAACAACCCCTAAACCCTAAAAACCCTAACCCCTAAACCCTAAAAACCCTAAACCCCTAAAACCCTAACCGCTAAACCAAAAAACCTAAACTCTATCCGCTAAACCGTAAGAAACCTAAACACTTAACCCCTAAAAAGCTTAACCCAAAAAAGTCAAACCCCTAAACCCTAAACACCTAAACCCTAACCGTAAACCCTAAACCCACAAAAAAGTCGGAAAAAAAAATTTCGTCGAAAGTATATGATGTGAGATATCAAATTAAAGGTAATTGTATGCTTGTCGTGATGGTATGATTAGTTTCGTCTATTGATTAATGGTTTGTGAGATATTTAATTTTAAAAATGAAGGTAAAAGTTTATTTTATTGTTTTGATGAAAAAATGAGTGGTTGAGAATGGTTTATTTGATCTTTAGTTTTTCTTTAATCTTTATTGAACCAAACTCATATATATATATATATATATATATATATATATATATATATATATATATATATATATTTATATATATATATATTCAGTCAGTTGAATTCGTGGTCTTCCAATTTTCATGAGCAAGATTATTTTTCGACACCATTATAAACGATCTAACTAAGCTTTTATGGCATAAAAAGACCAAGTATGAATATGTGCAAACTAATAACATTGATATAAATGAATAAAGCCTCGGTCAAAAATCAAGATAAACAGTAACTGTTGTTATTCGTGTGTATTTTTTTTTATGAATTGTATGTTTTACCAAAATCACTAAGTCCTTTATCATTTGCACTAACAATCTTCGTTTACGAATCATGTCAAACAAATGTTCGACTGTCAACAGCATCGTTAATCTTCACGATAAAATGTCAAACAAATGTTCGACTGTCAACAATATCGTTAATCTTCGCGATAAAATGACCAACATCCATGGTCTCTAGTTCCCCACCAAACCTTGACCTAACCGTTACACTCCTTGTTTCAACCTCCTTGGGCCCCACAACAGCCATTAATGGTATCTTTTGCTTCTCTGCATTTGTAGAGAAGTTGAAGGAAAATGTTGAGTGGTCAAACATTTGTAATTGTTAAATGGCAATTACACGATGTCAAATGGCCTCTTTCTAGACGTCGTTTCACTTGTGCATACTGTGAATAATTCCAACACAAATTGTAACACAAAAGAGTAGACTTTAGGAAAAGATCATATCACCATCCAAAGAAGTATTTTTTTGACTTACAAATTTAGGCAACGTAATATACGTGAGAAATTTATCTAGACACCAACATAAATAGTTGGTGTTTGTGTGGTACCATTAACGTTTTTAGAGAAGTTGAAGGAAAAGGTAGAGTCATAAAACATTTGTGATTGTAAAATGGCAATTACACACTATATCCTTCCAGAGGTCGTTTCACTTGTGCATACTAGGAAAAATTTCGACACAAATTATAACACAAAAAAGTAGACTTTAGGAAAATATCATATCACATCCAAAGGAGTATTTTTTTTATACTTACAATTTTAGGCAACGTAATATGCGTGAGAAATTTATCTCGACTCTAAAATAAATAGTTGATTTTTGTATGGTACCATTAACGTTTTTAGAGAAGTTGAAGGAAAAGGTATAGTCGTTAAACATTTGTGAGTGTGAAGTGGCAACCACACTATCAAATGGCCTCTTTCCATAGGTCATTTCACTTGTAGATACTAGGAAAAATTCAAAAACAAATTGTAACACACAAAAGTATACTTTAGGAAAAGATCATATCACCATCCATAGGAGTATTTCTTTGACTTACAATTTTAGGCAACGTAATATGCGTGAGAAATTTATCTGAACACCAATATAAATAGTTGGTGTTTGTGTGGTACCATTAACGTTTTTTGAGAAGTTGAAGAAGAAGATAGAATAGTCAAATATGTGTGATTGTAAAATGGCAATTACACACTATCAAATGATCTCTTTCCAGAGGTCGTTTCACTTGAGCATGCTAGGAAAAATTCCAACACAAAAGAGTAGATTACATTTTGTAATAAAATGTGAAGCCAACACCAAAGTTTTGCAAACCCATAGTCCTGTAGCTATGTACCAGAAAACTCTTTGGAGTCATGATTTTATGGATGGATTGGAGACCGATTTCTCAGTAAATTCTCATACTATATATCATGTGATAAGTTCTTTCGACACTGAGTTTTTTGAATAAAAAGGTTTGTTCGGCATTAATACCATATTTCTTTTGTATTAATGTGTTTGAAAACATTATCTCGCTGTAAATGTACACACACATGCACTACTAGAAGCTATGTACACATACAAACATGGCTGCATATATGTGTATTTAAAAAAATACATATACCAATGTTTGTGTCATCACGCATGAAGTATTTCATTACTGTACATGTGATCATTATTTTTCTGCCTTTTCAAGTGTCGCTCAGATTAACTGCAAGGGGAGGGTCAAGGAGCTAGAGGTTAAAGTGTCCAAGATGATTATGGATTATGAAAATGGTGATTTCAGTACTTTGGAGTTGCTCGAGCTTGTAGATAACATTCAAAGGTTGGGCCTTGGCTGCCGTTTTCCAACCAATATAACAAGAGTGCTCAATAAAATAGCGGCATTAGATGCAAAAAGCTTGGGACTTAAACAAGATGAAGAAGAAGACAATCTTCATGCACTTTCTCTTAAATTCAGAATTCTTAGACAACATGATTATTGTGTGTCCCCAGGTATTTCTAACTTTTCTAACAAGACAGGTATATTATGATACGTATGATCGACGAACTCATAATTCAACTAGAATGAATCAGATTTTCTTAGGAAATCCAAGGAAATCCATGGCGTCTTGATAGGAAGCCTACACACAGACATCAAGGCATTGCTTAGTATATATGAAGCTTCTCACCTTACCCTCGAGGAAGAACTAGATTTGCATGAGGCCAAGTTGTTTGTGGCTGAGAATTTACTTAAGCTAAATGGTCATGAAAACAAAGTAATGAAGGACCATGTAAATCATGCATTAGATATCCCCTTGTACCGTAGGGTTTAGAAGCTAGGTGGTACATTGATGCATATGGTAAGAAAAAAAATGCAAATAAACAACTACTTGAGCTCACTATATTAGATTTCAACATGGTTCAATCGATACACAGAAGAGATCTTCAAGAAGTATCAAATTATACAAAACTGTCTTTTGTCAATATTACATAAATCAAAAATCAAACATGAATATTGTGGATTTCATAAGGTTTTCTTAAACAAATTTGTATACGTATTGCAAAATAGGTGGTGGGAGAAAACATGCCTAGTAAGGAACTTGGGCTTCATCAGGGACCGACTCACGGAATGCTTCTTTTGGAGTGTTGGAATGGTATTTGAACCTCAATACTATACTTGTCGTATGGAACTAACAAAGGTTGCCGCATTAATAACCACAATTGCTGACATCTATGATGTGCATGGATCTCTAAATGAGCTCAAGGTCTTCACAAACACTGTCAAGAGGTCCAGTTACAAGTTTTTAATGTCAGCTGGTTAAAATTTCAGACCCAGATTTTGATTAATTTTCTTTTTTCAGGTGGGATATCAAAGCAACGGAAAATATGCCTGAATATCTACAAATAGGCTTCCTAGCTCTTTACAACACCATAAATGAGATGGGCTATGACACCTTAACCGCACAAGGAATAAACATTACCAATCCTTGCAAAAGTGGTTTGTAGTACTACTAGATTTATTATTCTATTCTAGTGATTTGGTTAAGAAACAGATTATTTTGCTTAGTGATCGATCATTCATCTTTAATTTATTCAATCTCATTCATCTTTAATTTCATTACTTCAATTTTTTCCTCTGCGCTTGTCATATGTCTCAGTGATCGATCTTCTTGTTAGGCATATTCTTATGTTGATATTCTGTGTGTATGTAGTGCATCACTTTTGTATTTTATTATGGACTTTATTATTCTGCCTTGTTTTTTTTTTCATGAATTAGTGGGGAGAATTATTAGAAGCATTCCTTGTGGAAGCAATATGGACTCACGACAATTACATGCCAACACTTGAAGATTATCTTGAAAACGCATGGCGATCAGTTTCAGGAATGGTTATACTTACTCATGGCTACTTTTTAATATATCAAGATTTCAAAAATGATGCAGTTGAGTCTTTGGAAATGAAACATGATCTTTTTAAATGGTCATCTATGCTTTTTCGACTTTACAATGATTTGGCTGCTTCGTTGGTATGCTTTAGGGTTCACTGTATTGAAAACAACTTTTACTACTACTCTTTTTATCCTTCTTAATATTTTTAATCTCTTTGCATAGGATGAGAAAGACAAAGACAAGAGTCCCAATGCGATATCATGTTACATGCATGAACATGGCGTTTCCGAGGAAGTTGCACGCGAACATATACAAACTCTAATCGACAAAGCATGGATGAAAATGATCGAAGCCCGGATTGCGTGTTCTGAACATTTGACAGATCCATCAATTGATATGGCCATAAATCTTGCTAGAGTTTCAAATTGTACGTACCAATATGGGGACGGAATTAAAGCTCCACAGACTAGAATTAAGGACCAGGTAATGTCTGTCATTATTGAACCCATTACTATTAGTGAGAAAGAGCGCTTTTAACCATGAGAGACAGAATAATGTATACTTTAAGATGTATTTAAATGTACATCTCTTACGTTTATACTCGTAAAATTGTAACCTGGAAATGTTATCGAGTTGAAACCGTATATAATAAGTTTTGAACCGCTGCTAGCCCTCCACAATGTAAAAATCGTGTGAAACTTTCTTCCGTTCACTGATGCTACACTTCTAATGGTACTGGAACCCTTACCAAATTTTACTCCAAGATGCAAAGCCAAATAACTAATTGTGCATATATACAAATATTTGCTAGTACCACATTATATAGTCATGATCATGTTAAAGCCACAGATATGGCCCGAACGTGAAGAACTTTAAGAACTGCACAATTATAACCGAATAAAATCACGTCACAAATAGCGTTCATGCATTTTCTGCCGAAATTCATAAGGTCGAACCTTTACACCATATTTTTGTTCTTACATGATCCCGACTCCATGAATATATAAATGTAGGCTTATATACAGCAAGTCGCAGTTTTCTGTCTTTGTGGAATTCTTGGTCTTCCAAGTTTCATGATCAAGGTTATTTTTCGACACCATTATAAACGATCCAACTAAGCTTTTATGGCAAAAAGACCAAGTATAAATATGTGCAAACTAATAACATTGATATAAATGAATAAAGCCTCGGTCAAAAATCAAGATAAACAGTAACCGTTGTTATTCGTATGTTTATTTGTTATGAATTGTATGTTCTACCAAAATCACTAAGTCCTTTATCATTTGCACCAACAATCTTCGTTTACAAATCATGTCAAACAAATGTTCGACTGACAACAGCATCCTTAATTTTCGCGATAAAATCACCAACATCCATGGTCCCTGGCTCCCCACCAAACCTTGACCTAACCGTTACACTCCCTGTTTCAACCTCCTTGGGCCTCACAACTCAGCTCGTATGCCACTAGCTTTCATCCTAGCTGTTAAGTCTTTGCAGTATTCCAGCTAAAAAAAGAACACTGCCTCGTTATGATCGTGAACCTCAAATGTGATTTGTCATTCAACAAAAAATTGATCAGAACTTCTATTTTACCTGTGTGTCGGTGACTGGTAAGATCCGAGCTTGAATTGGAGATAGCCACAAAGGGAAATCACCGGCATAATTCTCATTAAGCACACCAATAAACCGCTCTATAGATCCTAGAACCGCTCTATGAATCATGATCGGTCTCTTCTTCTCTGAGTTTGAATCAAAATACATTATGTCAAAATGATGTGGTAAGTTTAAGTCAGCCTGCACGGACAACCACTCTTGTTTGATTAGAACAAGTGTAGGATGGAATTCAAATCACGACATCAATCACACAGAATCTGTTGCACAGGTTCGTATCGAAGCCAATTCCTCTTTAACATGCCTTTGTAATTCGACATAGTGTGTGGTTTTGATTTCGAATGAAAAGTAACAGGGTGTTTGGGACAGTGAGATAGCAACAGAATATAATGTATAAACTGCAGAAAACAATGATATAGTAACAATGAAATTGTGTATTGAATCGGTACCATGTGACATTTATACCGATTCTATAAACAACACAACCTAACTTAACCGTTATACCCTAACAACCTAAATGACCCTTTTTGACCCAGCCCATATGTAGAATCCATGGATCTGGACTCAACTAGGGTATGAGTAACATTGATTGATTGAATGCACAGCGGAATAGAATAACACAATCAACATTACTAATAAGGTTTTCTTTATTAATTAAAACAAAGAAACTACTACAAATATTATACACACGCTATAATCGTGTGTCTAGACTCTAATTGAAGAGTTTTTACTATGAATTGAAATGAAATGGATGATCTATAACTAGATGCCTACCCTCTTTATATAGGAGAGGGAGGTTACAAACCCTAATAATAGCTTACTATGAAAGCTACTAACTATTACATAATAACCCCTCGTTGTTTCTTCTTTCTTCGTTCTTGCTTGTGTTTTTGTAATCTGCAATTCCCAACAATCTTCCCCTAAATTGGAATTTGACTAGGTTAAGTTCCAATTTCTTGATATTACAAAACAACCTGTATAAAGAAACAACGCTAAAACATGTCATCACAATAATAATCCGCTGCACATCTACTAATCTTCTTCCCCTTCATCTAATAGGGGTCTTGTGCAACTTGTAGACGCTTCCCCTCAAGTGATGCATGTAGATGGTAAGTAATAAGCTTCCCCTTAAAATATACAAACCATCCCTAATTTAAGCTTCTTTTTTCTTTTCTTTTTTCTTTTTTTTAAACAAAAGAAATAAAGCGTAGCAGCAGAAAAATCAAATCAGCAGTAAAATCCAATAGTCTACCAATAGGAACGGAGAACCAGTATGAACACCAAAGCATGCGTCTTATATCTTGTACTATCCACGTGACTCCAAATCTTGATAAACCCTCAATTAATATGAGACACTGAGCACAACAACGAGACTCCTTAAAGTGATAGCAAATGTGAGTATTAAGCACCTTCAATCTGTAGATCACACCCCTTCACTAACACTGAGCACTACAATGTAACTCCTTAAAGTGTTAGCAAATGTGCGCATTAAGTACCTTTAGTCTTTAGATCTCACCCCTTCGCTAGATTTATCAAGTTTTTGTCACACCATTAAAGTACGAACAAGTTACCTCAAAAGTGTCTGACTCACTTTGAGATATGATAAGACACGCACCTGATCAACCAGTAGGAACTCCAGAACAACCAGCAGCAACTGATCAGCAAAAAACAATACTACCAGCAGGAACCAAATTCAGCAGGAACCTACCAGCAGAAACGAATCAAAATATGCAGCCAGTAGGAACACCAAAGCAAGCCGAAAATATGTTAATTACTAGGGTTCATCGTTGAATAAAATTCAACTCACCAAGACTAGTAAAACATTAGAAGCACAAATTGTCAAGACCAAAATTAACATATACAACAACCGATCATGAACAGTATAAATGTTATCCGATCAGAATTAAGTTCCCACGCTGCCATAAATCAACCAATACAAAACTCGAACAAAAATACCAAACGAGAGAAGATCAAATAGCTAACCATGAAATCAAATGATACTCACATGCCCAATTAATTAAACCTTCTCGTATGACCAACTAAAATAATGCCTCAAACAAAATAACAAACGCTTAAAAAAAAAACTAGTGGGACCAGTGAACTCAACGCCTAATATCATAAACCAGTTGCCAATTCAGCAGGAATAAATCGTGGGTCCCATGTGATACCGGCAGCAACTTTCAATGTCCACACGTGACCACTTCAATTATAACACCCAACTTAAAAGAGAATTGATACTCACACCACACTTTTTGATTAATGCACCACAATCTGTGCATTACAGTTTGTACCGTACAATACTGTAATGCACAATTTGTGATGCATTAATCAAAAAATATGATGTAAGTATCACCTCCCAACTTAAAATCATGCCACGTGACAGCACAAAGAAACAAGTACCACATGATTATTGTTGAAGCATTTTTCCGCCGGGTCAGTCCTGACGGCTCTCACGTGCCATCCGTCCTTGTCCCGATCTTGAAAGCATGCTGTCATACATGAAAGAACCCGTTAGAAGGGGTCCCGAGGCCGAAGCCTCGGGGGACCACCCTCCGACGGACAAGTCAGAACCTCATATGCAGAGGATTTAGCGTATATGTATGTGTGTGTGTAATATGAGATGATATAAATGAAATAGAGATAGTATATATAGAGAGAGAAAGAGGTAGGTGTCAAGTGGGTCACCTCAATACCTGTCAAGTCCATGCACTAGGTGTCAGGTCACGTGGAGACACAATCCCGTAATATCCGGGTTAGGTGGCATAGTCCAGTCCTTCCGGCAATGACCTCCGGCGTGATGGAGATTCTTCGGTCCGGCACGTGTCGTCCGGACACATACGCCAACATGTCCCCACAGTATTGTATTATCGGTTGAAGACCGATGATGCAATACTTCAAGAATATCTTTATGCCTTTCGGCACACGTCGTTCGGACGAGTGTTGTATTAGCCTCTCGGTACATGTCCTTCAGACACATACGTCAACATGTCCCCCCAGTATTGTAGTATCGGTTAAAGACCGATGGTGCCATACTTAGAGAGTGTCTCTACACCTTTCGACACCTATCGTTCGACGCGTGACATCCGGACACATACATCAACATGTCCCCCCAGTATTGCATTATTAGTAAAAGGCTAACGATGTAATACTTAAATAAAACCTGTTTGACCTTTCGGCTTGTGCCTTTCAACACAAATATATCGCCTTCCCTCCAACGTGTGTCCTTCGAACACATATGTCAACATGTCCCCCCAGTATTGCATTATTAGTAAAATACTGATGATGTAATACTTAAAGAGTACCTTATGACCTTTTGGTCTTTATCATTTGGACATGCCTTCCGTCCAGTGACCATCTTAGAGTGGTTTACCAAGTGGCCCCTAAGCCGGTGCTTCATTAGGCGAGTTGGGTCTATTAGACCACATACGCCGTCATGTCCCCCCAGTATAGAATTTTTGACCTATGGTCAATGATGCTATACTTAAACATCGTTAGATCCGAAAGCGAGACATGTCTTTTCCATTATCCCTTTATTTCCTACACAAATAAAACATAGCTTTGGAGGTACAAGTTTATATGTTTGAGACGCTTACACCAAGGTCTTCCGGAGTAGACGTCGACACACCGGCCGCTTTTAGTTTATCTACGAAGTAGACATCGACACACCGGCCGCTTTTAGTTTATCTACGGAGTAGACATCGACACACCGGCCGCTTTTAGTTTATCTACGAAGTTCCCAAGATCATTTTGTACAAGGGCTTCCGAGATCATTTTGTACTCGGGCATCCAAAATGCTTTGCACTTGGGCATCCGAAAGGTGTTGCTCGGGCATCCGACTGATGTTCCTCAGGCATCCGAAATGTCGTCACATCCAGGCATCCGTAATGTCTTTGCATTCGGGCATCCAGAATGTCGTAACATCCAGGCATCCGTTGTGACTTTGCACTCAGGAATCCGAAATTTCATTTCATTCGGGCATCCGACTGATGTTGCTCGGGCATCCGCAGTGACGTGCACTCGGGCATCCTAAATTTCATCCGGGCATTCGAAAGATGTTTCTCGGGCATCCGACTGGTGTTGCTCGGGAATTTAATTTCTATCTTTGGTTTTCTATCCTTGTACTTGTTACGAACGTGGAACTTCACACAGTACTATATATCATTAGTATTATTAAACTTAAATAGGACATGGTATTAGATAACTTGGTCAACTGATAATGACAATATTATCCATGGATGTTAAGTATTAAACCTGGTGTTTATTGCTTTCTTCGATCACACTTTGATACCCACAAAGTCATTATCTCATGCTTGCTAATTCTGCCAAATAAAACATGAAAGCTTTTGCTTTCTTCCGTTAATTATGACAAATACAATATTTCATATGTATTAATACAAAATAGGTCACAACGAAACCGTAACGCAACCGTCGGAAGGTGCCATACCACTATACTCCCCCCAGTTCAGCGGTGCTATAACCCATTAGTACCGTTGAACTCAAGCAAAACATTATTTGATAAATAACAATAATGCTTACCCCTGGATGTCACAATATTTTAAGACATTGTTGTCTTATTTTTTAAGTTAATGTTGTAATTCCGCCGTTGGTTATATTCTATAGTATAATATCAACCATTGAGATAAAGATCTTTTAATTTTTCCCATGCTTTCAAACGTGGACTCTTCCGAACTATGTTTCAGATGGCGCCATTGAGTCAAGTGCATTCCCAATGTGATGCAAAACTTTCTTTTTATATTTTATCAATAAGTAAAATTATCATTGGCTTAATGTAATATGCTTTTCCTTTCATTTTATGACTATTACTCTTTGATATATAGAATTCTTCAAAAAAAATGTATCGTCACTTGCATCTATGAATATATTTCTTTTTTAGAGTGAACGGGTGTTTATTTCCAATCTCTTAACGCATATACATTCGTAAATCATAAATAGATCATGCAATTTTCGAAAAGGGAAACCACGATATCCGGTCAAAAGTTGAAATAGCGATAACACGTTCACTTGGCATCATAGTTTGTAAATCGTATAGATGCTTTAAGCTAACAAGAATTTCTAGAGATAAAAAGATAAATCATCTACATGCTTATGTCTTGCATTTCTTTTCCTTTTGCAAAATATTGTAGATCGTAGGTTATAGATATAGACACCTTTTTTGGACCAAGTATTTTGACAAGATATAAATCTGACAAGATATAACCTTTTGCGTGAAAAATTGGCAAAGTCATAAACTTTGCTCTATTCAAAAAAGTCTTAAAATTTGACAAAAGGTGTATACTCCTATCTCTTTAGTCTATATGGATTATTATTAATTTTCAAAAACTTTTCGTTTATCTTTAATGTATACGCGCGTGCAAGCGAATTCAACTTTTGAATACGTCCAGCAATTTTTGGCTTACGAATTACAAAAGTCATGCCCATGCAGCCACTAACATTATTCAAGTTGAAACACAAAACAATACGGAGTAATAAAAATTGGCTGTCGTACAAATTTTTATGCATATTGATGTCTATTTTATTCAACTCTATATACATATACTGTTGTTGTGCCATCACTATCACATCACATGATTTATTTAGGATACATGAAGATTTTATATATTTGTTAAACTATTGAGTCCTCTAAAGCCCTATTGACTAGGTAGTAGGTACCTCTTAGAAAACTTACATGAAACGCAACCACTTTCATTATTTTTTATTATTTTATATATTTTTTATTATGCATGCTTTCTCACTTGACAAGAGTCTTCCTAGATTAGGTTTTAAATAAAGTAGGCTCCATGCGTGTTTCAAGCAGGTGCCTCATGCAACTCATAACTTAGAAATACGCTCTATATACCTAGGTTTCATACATACGATCTTGGGTTCCATGGAGTTATGACAAACATACCGAATGAGAAAGCATGAAGGTGAAGTTCGAGCACTTACAGGGTAGTAGATGTGAACTGTAACAGCAAACTAACGAACACATACCGGAAATCATACCGGACGTCCATCATTTTGTTCTGGAATCTTGCGGATGAAACCCGTCACAAGCATATCCGAACGCGACAGTACCTCCGGGTGATATAGCGTCCAAATGAGGACACGTGACTGAAGAGACAGTGTATTCGAACAAGATAGTATATTTGAACAACTTGACCGAAGGAAGTGACGCCGGACAGTTCATACCGCCTGTCCATACTCGACGTCCATGCCGGATGTCAACACCGGACTGAAAATGTGACCCATCATAGCCTACAAACCCATTATCTTTCGTTTTTCACGTCCAACGGATGAGACCCGTTATCAACATTCCGAACGAGGCAACCTCTGCATGATACAACATCTCTGAACAAGACCGTATTTTCGAACGGCTTTACCGAAGCGCATTATACCGGACGGTCCTTGGTCGGTCCGTACCGTCGTCTATACTAGACATCTGCATCGGACGTTTTATACCCAATGTCCATACCGGAGGTTTGTACCGAACGTCGATAAGCGGACTGAAAATGTGACCCCTATTCTTAACTCTTGGTAGAATGAACAACGAACCACCTCCGGATGGAGTCATACCGAAGGGAGGATGGTGGACGAACCACCTCCGGATGGTGGACGAACCACTTCCGAAGCAGTACGTTTTGAAACGAGACCTATCATTCTTAGCTCCGGTAGAATGAATGACGGGTCCCACGGATGGCGCCAAATGTTGAAGCATTTTTCCGTCGGGTCAGTCCTGACGTCTCTCACGTGCCATCCGTCCTTGTCCCGATCTTGAAAGCATGCTGTCATATATGAAAGAACCCGTTAGAAGGGGTCCCGAGGCCGAAGCCTCGGGGGACCACCCTCCGACGGTCAAGTCAGAACCTCATATGCAGAGGATTTAGCGTATATGTATGTGCGTGTGTAATATGAGATGATATAAATGAAATAGAGATAGTATATATAGAGAGAGAAAGAGGTAGGTGTCAAGTGGGCCACCTCAATACCTGTCAAGTCCATGCACTAGGTGTCAGGTCACGTGGAGACACAATCCCGTAATATCCGGGTTAGGTGGCATAGTCCAGTCCTTCCGGCAATGACCTTGTTGGAATCACTCCTAAACCTTATTCAAGTGTTAGTTACTCATATGTAATAGTTAGCTTAGTCTGGCCTTTATGTTTGTTATTAGCCTTAAGCTTATGTAGAAGGCCCATGAGCTTAGGCCCAAGCCCATAGGAGAAAGGGAAGGAGTAGGTGTGTTGCCCTAGCTCCTTGCCTATAAATACCTTATGTAAACCTTCATTTGAAGGTTGGTTGTTCAAGTTATCTCCTTTCACATACTCCTACGCGTAACCGTATTACTCATATCGTGTGTGTGTGTTTGGTTTCTTGTTCAATCGCCTTTATCTCTTTCTTGTAAGCTTGTGTTGTAAAACTAGTGACCTAACAGTGGTATCAATCGCCAAATAGTTGGGTGTACACTTTTGTTTTTTTGAAATTTTCTTGGTTTTGGTCTTACGCGTAAAGATAACGTGTTCTTTGGTTCGCTTAAAAACTTGTTTTTTACACTTTTTAATCCAAGATTCTTGTACTTTCAACGTTTTAAGGTGTTAAAATACTTGTTTTTGACAAAAAGTTTCAAACTTTACGCGTGGATAAACGTTTTTGAACTTGATTTTGTTCGTGGGTGAAGTTCTACTCGTAACTTGTTTAGCCGTTTTAGTTCATCAAGATTCACACTTTTGTGTTATTTTGGTACTATTAAAGCTATTCCATAACAAAAATCTGGTTTCGAAACATATTTGGGCAAAATCAAAGTTACGAGTAAACCTACGCGTAGTAAAACCCTAAAACTACGCGTAAGTGCCTCCTTGGTTTGATCTTCATTTTCGTGGTTTATTCCGTGTTTTCTTACTTGGATAAGTCTGAAAATACGTCGACTTTGGATATCTCTTGCACTGTGATAGTGTAAAAGATCATTTGGGCAAAAACCCTAAAATTACGCCTAAGCATAAGCTTACACGTAGAAATCCTACGCCTAAGATTTTCCCTACGCCTAAGCCTAGTCTTACGCATAAGAAAATCCTACGCCTAACTTTCTACGCCTAACTTTTGTCTACGCCTAACTTTAGTGTTTTTTCCTACTTACGCGTAAACTAAATCCTACGCATAACTCCTCATTGTTACGCGTAACTTTGGTGTTTTTACGCATAAGTGCTACTTGGTTCTTGTATTTTCTACGCCTAAGGATACTTCATCAACAAAGGTTCATTCGACTACAAAGATCCAGTTTTACCAACATAAGTTTATCAACATGTCACAACCACCATACTCTAACTATTTCCCTTACACTTATCCTCATCCTCAACGTCAACAACAACTAACTCCACAACATCAACAATGGAATCAACAACAAGCAATTTATCAACAACAATTTAACCAACTACATACTCCACAACTTGCTGCAAATCCACAACCTCAAATGGTTCAACCACCACAAAGTCTTCAAGCTCAACCGTACACAAATGACTTTCATCAACATCCATCAAGGATCACTATGAGGGAACCCACTTGGTTTGCAAAGATGTTTGAAACTTTAAGCAGCCAACAATCAATTCATGAGGCTGGATCACTTGATAGACCTCCAATGCTCACTCCAGGAAACTACGATCAATGGGTGATAAGGTTCTTTAGATTTTGTGATCTAAAGAAGCCACATGGAAAGTTCTTAAAGAAGGTTATCTTGGAAGGTCCATTTGAGATGCCTACTGTCATTGTAACCGGAGATCCAAATGCCATTCCACCAAGAGATGAACAAACGAACATTGCTATTGTTGCAGACTTGAATCCTCAAGAACTTCTACACTATGAAGCAGATGAACTTGCAATGGAATATATCCTCCTAGGATTACCAAACCTAATTCTTTGTAATGTTGATGCTCAAAAAGCTGCAAAAGAAAATGTGGGATCATATTCGTCTTCTTATGGAAGGATCAGTACTCAATCGGGAAGATTTGGAATCCAAAATTTACTTGGCTTATGAACACTTCATGATTGAACCCGGAGAGACACTCGAGTCCTATCATCACCGATTTTCGGACATCATCAATGATTTGGATAAACACAACATCCACATGCCAAGAATTGCGGTGAATACTAAGTTCCTAAGTAGTCTTGGTTCTGAATGGGAGAAGTATGTCATTTTTCTCCGTCAAGAGAAAAACATGCATCAGTCTACCTACGGATTGTTGTACGATTACTTGAAGCCTCATGAAAAGGAAGTTGATAGGGAAAGGATTCTCCTTGCTCAAATTGCTCCAGGAAAATCAACAACTTGCCTTATATGCTCAAAACAGTTATTCTCCTCAACCAGCAACTCAACCAGCTGCTACAATCACACCACATGATCCTTCACAACCTCCATCTCAACAAACTCAATTGGTTCCATACAACAACAACAATGCTCAAGCTGAAGCTAATGAGGAATCCGATCCGTTCGAAGCATTGCAACAAGGATTTGCTATGATTGCTAATGCCTTTAGCCGTTATACCAACAAATCCAACAACCGTATTCGTTCCTCATTTAATACAAGGAATCAAGCATTGTGAACAATGGGCGAGTTGAAGTTGAGAATCGTGGTTATGGTCGTTAGATGGGCGGTGGTCAAGGGTTTAATGCTGTGGGTAGGAATAACAATCGAGCTCAAGTGGTGGAACAGGAAATGCTCGGAATGGGTTGAATGGTCTTCGATGCTACAAGCGCAATGAGAAGGGACACTGGCTAATGCATGCCCAAAGCCAAGGACTAGGGGCAGTGCTTATTTCAAAGAGGCTCTTCTTTTGGCTCTTAAGGATGAAGCTGGTGGATCTCTCACGGACAAAGAACAGAGTTTTATGGCAAATGCAGATTCAGATGATGATATGGAGGACTTGCAGGCCAATGCACTGTTATGTTGATGGCTAATATGCAGGAGTTACACATGCGTGACACAGGCCCAGTGTATGACACGATGGCTTGTCTCGTGTACTCGAACAAACCATATTTATCTCTGATCTCATATCTCCGCCAACATCTGAAATCCGGCAAGGCTCGAATGTTCAAAATGAGTCGTCCACATCTCATTCCGACGATTTTCAACTAGACCCGTAGTTATATTTGACGATCAAGATGACCAACCGGTTTCCCTTGATAATCCAATTGACTCCGTGGTTATACTTGAGGATCTCAGTAATGATCATGTTGAGACTCACGTTGAACACGCCGAACTTTTGCCTCATCCAGATTTTGCTCGTTTAATACAAGACCAACAGACCATAGTGGATAAATGTCATGCCATTAATCAGGACTTGAAATGCAAAAATGCCTTTGTTAACCAAGGATTTTGAATGTTTACAAAAGCAACTCAACTTTTTCAAAACTCAAGAAAAACGTGAAAGCGGTTTTGAAGCGACCTTTGCCAAATCTTATCAAAGCGAAAAATATTTAGAAAGACAGATGCGTGATCTAGCCGCTTCGAAGAATGCTTTGTTGTTCGAAATAGAACAACTGAAACATGAACATAAAAAGCAAATTAACGCTCTCACCTTGGAAAATCAAAAAGCTAAGGGTGAGTTGTTAACTTGTCAAAAACAGTTCTCTGCATACAAAAAGCATTCAACGAAACGAATAGATGATCATCTTGAAGAAATCATCGGCTTGCAAAACAAACTTAAAGAGTTTAAAACTGTTGTTTACAAACATGGCGAGTCGGTCACAGCCATTGAAAAGTTTACTTTAAAACCCAATCCAAATGGATATGGACCGAATCTTGCTGATTACAAACCTAAGCTTTCAACAAAAGCATTCAAACTAAATCCTGAAGTTTCCGGTCACGAGAATATAAAGTTGATAATTACATTTATGAATGTTGTTGAATATCATCGTCAAGAGGAATTAGATGCAGAAGGCGAGAGTCGATCAAAATTAGAAAAAGTTGTTTACAACAAACCTTTTAACTATTCAAAAGCGGTCACTTTCGTCACACCAACGGATTCTTCTAACACACCAAGGGTTATCATCAAAACACCCGAGTCTTCTAATGTTAATCCCCAACCAGATTATGCACAAATTTATGGTCCTTTACCTTCCATCAGAGAAGTAAATTCAAAACACGAAAATCGAAAAATTCTTAGATATTTTGACATCTTCATGGGTGACCTCAAAATTTTACAACATGAGATAGAATATCGTTCTGAAATCAAAATTGATCACTTTCAATCGCCTCTGCGCGAGAACAAAGAGACATTTTTCAGAAAAATCTTTTACCTAACGTTAAAATTTTGAAAAATTGTGCATTAGCTTGGGAAAAGGATTTTCATAAGGAACTTGGAGTGATGAAGGTCATTTTCGAGAAAACTGAAACATCTATTTCTAATACTAAGCGTAAAAGAAAGCTGTTGAGAAAAGATGTTGATCGACTCTTGGAAGATGTCATCTGTGCTGATGTCCATAATGTTGTGCTAGAGAATTCTTTGTCATATGCATGTGATCATACCTCTGCGATCTTGTTGAATCCGTGATAAATGTTGAGAACACGATAATGTGCTTGGATCGAGTCCTTAAAAGTTGAAAACAAACGATTGTCAAGCGAACTTTCAAATGCAATTCGTCGTCTTAATTGGTGTCAAAAAGATATTCACGATCAACAACAAATCGCTCGAGTTAGTGCAAAATCTTCGATCATAAAATTGAGCAATTGGATGATCAAAGCGTGTCTTTTAAGTGTCAAATCTCAAAATATGAACAAGAACTTTTAAAAGTTAAAAAGGAATATGGTGTCATATTTGATTTACTCAAAAGACTCGTGATGAAGCATCAAATGAACTTGATCATTATCTTGCACACATTAAAGAAGTTATGCATTTTCTTTGGAAATGTTCGGTCGAAAATCAAGATCGATTCACACTATCCTCAAGTTAAGAGAAATGTTAGGAAAGTATGAACAACTTCCACCAACCATCATTAAGAGATTAGCCCCAGTAACACTTAGTACTCATGCACCTAGAATCCCTACTGCCAAATCACAAGATGCTAACGTGCCTCCTTCTACTGACACAGGAATAGTTGCATCTTTTCCAAATGTCCGCACTTCACAGCCTAGGAGCACTAAATCGAAGAATAGGAAGTTGCGACCTAAGAAAAGATCAATCAAGAATGCTAAAGTAGAAGAACACCCTAGGACTATGAATAAGACTCACGTTGCCTCCACTATAGATATTGCGTTCGGCAAATGTAATAGAAATAGTGATGTAACGAATGCTAAACCGTTAAGTACTTTTGATATTCAGTCCGATGCACCTTGTGTTATTTGTGGTAAAAGTATGAATTCCGATTGCCATGATAAATGTGTTGCTAAAGCTATCATCTCTCGTTTAAGGAATCCTAAGAACCGAATACCTCTAGGCCCACTAATCTTTCTAAGTCTGTGCTTGGTAGACCGCCTTCTTTAGATTCTAAGAAACGCACTGTTGTCCCTGTAGCTCAGTTTTCACCTCCTAAGAATGTAGTACCACCTAGTGCATTCACTAAGACTAAAGCAAAGAGTAGTTATAGATGGCCGAAATGGATATATAACACACTAGGATTTAAGTGGATACCTAAAGCTATTGATGTGTGTCTATCTACTATACTTGCTACTGGAACCCTCTAACATTTCGGGTTCCAAATCTACTTCTATTCCATCTGTGTCGTCCGTGTGTAATGCAGGTGATACAGATCATTCTCTGGATTGTTGATAGCGGATGTTCCCGACACATGACAGGCAATCTTAAACTGTTATCAAACTTTATTGCAAAGTTCATTGGCACTGTCAGGTTCGGGAATGATCACTTCGCAGCTATCATGGGCTACGGAGACTATGTCAATGGGAACATCGAAATTAGCAGGGTTTACTATGTGGAAGGCCTCGGTCATAATCTGTTTTCAGTAGGTCAGTTTTGCGATGGGGATTTGGAGGTTGCTTTCCGGGAGAAAACTTGTTTCATTCGTGATCTACAAGGAAATGACCTTATGTCTGGATCGCGTAATTCTAGTCTCTACACTATCTCTATGAAAGACATGGTTGCTTCATCTCCCATATGTTTACTTTCAAAGGCAACATCAACAAAATCCTGGCTATGGCACCGTCGTCTCTCACATCTAAACTTTCAAACCATCACCAACCTTGCTCGACACAAACTAGTTGAAGGACTCCCACGGTTTCGGTATTCTAAAGATCACCTTTGCTCAGCTTGTGAACAAGGCAAAAGCACTCGTGCTCATTTTCCTTCAAAGGTGGAACACCACTCTCAGCATGTGCTTCATCTTCTTCACATGGATTTGTGTGGCCCGATGCGCGTGCAAACGATCAATGGCAAACGCTACATCTTAGTAATTGTTGATGACTATTCACGCTGGACTTGGGTCTACTTTCTTTGAAGCAAAGATCAAGCTCCACAAATGATCATCACCTTTCTCACGAAAATACAAGTTCAGCTACTAAACACCGTTCGACTAATCAGAACAGATAAAGGCACGAATTTGTTAATCAAACTCTTCGTGAATTCTATGAGAAAGTGGGAATTCAGACATCGACATCTATTGCACGTACACGAACAAAACGGAGTTGTCGAAAGACGAAACGAAGCGTTAGTGGAAGCGCAAGAACAATGCTAATCAATGCTAATCAATGCTAAACTTCCAGATTACTTATGGGCGAAGCGTATCTACTGCATGCTATACTCAAAACCGTTCTATGATTACAAAACGCCACAACAAAACACCTTTCGAGCTCGTCCATAACAGAAAACCGAATCTAAAACACTTTCATGTATTTGGATCTCTTTGCTATCCGAATAATGATCGTGATGACGTTGGAAAGCTCAAAGCCAAAGCCGACATTGGAGTCTTTATCGGATACTGTGATAATTCCAAAGGTTTCCGAATCTGGAATCGTCGTACAAAAAGGTGATGGAAACGATTCATGCTCATTTCGATGAACTTACGGAAATGGCTTCGAGTATAACGACTTAGAACCGGTCACAACCGCTTAAACTTCCCCAAACCCCATCATCGGTGAACAAAGCCCCGGCTTACTCGTCAACAAATGGAAAGGTTATTTGCTCCGCTGTCAGTGATGGCGATATTGATGAACGTGCTCCGGTGTATCCGCTGTTTCCGCGCTCAACCCGATAATACTCTTTTACCGATACACCTGCTACAACAACTCGTTGCGGATGCACCTACCACAACAGTTGAACAAACCGCTTCCAACAATGATGAAGGCTGCGATGATATTCGAATGTAGTACCCCCACCTGCAGATTTTGATCCAAATGCGTTCTTCAGCCCGTTTGCTAATGAGGCTGCGCACTAGATGTCGCGGAATCTTCAACAAACCATTTGAATCCTCATAATCGCACAATGTATATCAACATCAACCCTCCACACATAGATGGACGAAAGACCATCCTCTGGAAAACATTATTGGCAACCCGAATCAACCGGTCGTTACAAGACAACGTCTTCACTCAGATGGTGAACATTGCATTTATGCACTCACCGTCTGCCAATCTGAACCTAAAACATCAAAGACGCAATGACAAAAGACAACTGGATTGAATCCATGCAAGAAGAACTCAACCAATTCAAGCGTCTTGAAGTATGGGAACTGGTTGAAAGACCAACAGGAGTCTACGTCATTGGTCTAAAATGGATTTGGAAAAAACAAATTGGATCTTTGAAGGAAATGTTATCCGGAATAAGTCACGTCTGGTGGCTAAGGGTTATCGTCGGGAAGAGGGTATTGACTTTGAAGAATCTTTTGCTCCGGTTGCTCGTTTTGAGGCAGTTCGGATATTTCTAGCGTTCGCGGCTCATATGAATATGACGGTCTATCGGATGGATGTCAAAACTGCGTTTCTCAATGGACAACTTAAAGAAACGGTTTATGTCAGCCAACCGGATGGATTCGTTGATCCCGAGTTTCCGAATCACGTCTACAAACTGAACAAAGCTCCGTATGGTCTCAAACAAGCTCCTCGAGCATGGTACGATAAGCTATCATCCTTCCTCATTGCTAATAATTTCACCAAAGGTTCGGTTGACCCAACTCTTTTATACAATATCACAGGGAACATATCTTAATTGTTCAAATTTACGTGGATGACATCATTTTGGGTCTACACATAAAAAGTTTTCAATCGCTTTTGCAAAACTAATGAAGAAAATTTTGAAATGTCCATGATGGGTGAACTCACGTTCTTTCTTGGACTGCAAGTTCATCAATCACCCCGTGGTATTTTCTTGAGTCAGTCCAAATATGCCCTTGAATTGTTAAACAAATTTGGAATGAAAACCTGTGACACCTATGCCACACCAATGGCTCATACCAAGAAGCTAGACGCTGATTTACATGGGAAATTGGTGGACCCTACAAAATACCGTAGTATTATTGGGTCTCTCATGTATCTAACAGCTAGCAGACTGATATTGTCTTTGCCGTATATCTTTGCTCTCGTTATCAGTCGCGACCAACTGAAACCCACCTCTCCGAGGCTAAAAGAATCCTCCGATACATAAAGGGAACCATTAACTTGGGGATCCGGTATCCGAAGGATTCTGGTTTTGAACTAATCGCTTTTTCAGACGCTGACCACGCAGGATGCTTAGACTCACGGAAAAGTACTTCAGGAGCTTTACAATTTCTTGGTGATAAACTGGTGTCATGGCAATCGAAGAAGCAGGATTGTACATCGCTGTCCTCAACCGAAGCAGAATATGTAGCCATGTCCGCATGTTGTGCTGAAGTCATCTGGATGAGAACACAACTCAAAGACTATGGTTACGTATTTGACAGAATCGATGTATCTGCGACAATCGGAGTGCCATTGCGATCTCGTGCAACTCAGTTCAGCACTCGAAATCAAAGCACATCGATCTTCGATATCATTTCATCAAGGATCACGTGGAACAGGGTAATGTTGAATTATATTTTGTGGGTACAGAATACCAATTGGCAGATCTTCTCACCAAAGCCTTGCCTCCCGCTAGGTTTAATGAGTTGGTCCACCGGATTGGTATGAGGTGTTTGACTCAAGAGGAATTGGATGACCTCCTAAAACAGTCTTAAAAACCTGTCAAACACCAAAATCTCTTTTGTAAATAATTCTTTCAAAAACAAAATACAAAAGTATAAAATCTGATAAAACAACAAAAATATTCTTCTATCTATTTTCTTTCAACATTGCAAGTACGTTTCTTCCGTCAACACTATAATCTTTCAAAATTCAGTATTTTTTCGATCAAGTGTTGAGGGGGAGAAATCAAACTTTAACTGTCTCAAAACATCTGTGTACTTGCATGTTATCATATCTCGGTTGTTTCTTTTAACAAATGGTGGTAAATTTTCTGGTACAATGACACTCCTCGGACTAAATTTATAACCTTTCATTATTTTCTCGAGTCAAGGGGGAGTGTCGTCAAGTTTCTTTCCTAAAAATCTTTGTTTGGTAACCAAAATGGAAGTTAAATGGCTTTGGTTGAAAAAAAGGAAAAGGTGGAGGGACCAAAACTGTCAAAATGTTACCTAACTTATTCACTTCTCATTTATTACTCTCAACCATATACATCTACGCCTAAGATTCATTCAAGTTATCCGTTGATTTGATCATCATTTTGTAAGTGTTTTAACGATCTAAACATGTTTTTAAGCCAAGGTTTTTAATTTCATACAAATTCAACAGCTAAAAATTGTTTTTACGCGTGATTATGTGTTCTACGCATAAGCGTATGAACACACAATCATTGTGTGTGTGTTTTTGGTTAAAAGGAAGGTGTCAAAATGTTCCAAATACATCAAGAATATCATTTTAACCATCAAAACCTACCCCGAAACACTTATTAATGATTTTTGAAAATTAGGGTTTATGAGTCGAATTGGGTTTTTCCAAATGTGAAGTGTTTTGGTCTAAAAGATTGTTGGGTTATGGTCATATAAGGTTGAATTGATGATTTCCATGGTTGTTAACCACCCAGAAACACTAATTGTTTGACAATTTGAAGTTAGGGTTTAAAGTTCATAACTTTGGGTAAATTTGATTCACAACGAGTTAGATGTTATAACTTGGTTTATAGACTCTCAACACATCTTAGAACTACCAGAATTTATTTGGTGCAATTCCCATGGCTAGAAATTATACGCGTAAATCTTAACCCTTAGGGTTTTGACCTACGCGTATGACTTTCTACGCGTAACTGTGTTATGAATGTTCATGCCATAACTTGTTGATATAATGAATGCTTGTGTTAATTTTGATGATTTGATGAATTTATTTCAGGCTTTGCTACGCTTAAATATTCAGAATCAAGGTCATTTGCAACTCTACGCATAAGGATTACCCTACGCGTAGTCAAGTTATGCGTAACAATCCTACGCATAACTATTACGCGTAAGGTTCTACAATGGGACTACGCGTATCCTGTGAAGGATATGCGTAAACAGTGACCTCTACGCATAGGGTCTACTCTTACGAGTAAGCCTTACGCGTAAGGTCTTTATACGCCTACGCGTAAGCTCTACGCATAAGGTCCCCTTTTCCTACGCGTAACATTTCTTACGCGTAAGTTAGGATCCTACGCGTAAGCTTTCGTCTACGCGTATATCATCACTGCTTACGCTTAACTTTGCCAAAACTACGCTTAAGCCTGGATTGACCTTCATAATGAATTGTTACGTGTACAAACTTGTAAATAAACTAATCATAACGTCACGAATCCAATAATGTCACTAATAAACTTAATCGTTTGATATGTTGTGAACAATAAGTGATAACATAAACTTTAAAACTTAAAGTTAACTAACTCACGAAAACATTTCACGACGTCATTGGACTATTGAACAAACAAGTGACTTAGGACTCGTAACAATCATTGACACTGTACATTCAATAGCTAGACAATAAGACCTCCTGTTGACTAACACTATGTCTTTCGATATGTTGGTTCTTTTGGCTAATGTTATTTCAGATCACGACATGGTTGAACAAATGATTGTGGATGCATCGAAGTTCTTACAATTGCTGATATCTTTCCAGAGGGTTATCCGAGAAAGATTGGAAAGAACAACCTTAGGGTTGACTTTGATACCCTCACTTGCTCAGAATCTTCCTGCTTGATTGCTGTGGATATTCTCAGGAATCATCCCTACCCGAACATGCTCTCACACTCTGCCACAGTTCCAGAGGTCTACATTCAACAATTCTGGGATTCTATGCAGAGGATCACCGGTCAAAGTGCAGTGAATGTGACACTTAATCACAAACAAGTCACTATCACTCCTGCTGACTTACGGGCTGTTCTCATCATTCCTGACATCGCTCCAACCGACTTCTTTGCTACCCCTACTAAAGAGACAGTCCTGAAATTCTTGATAGATATTGGTTATGATGAAGCTTCAGGAATCATTACTAAGCACTCTCACGTGGAGCTGAAGAATATTCCTCAACCATGGAGAACACTCTACATGATCATCACCAAATCGGTCTCTGGTCGTGACAGTGGCTATGAGCATCCCAAGCTCATGGAACTACAAATTTTCTGGTCGTTGATCAACAAGAAGGACATTGAAATCGAAGCACCGATATGGGAGGACATGATGGTATTTCACAAGAAGCTTGGCTCCAAGATTCCCTATGTCCGATACACCAAACTGTTGATCCAGAGAGCACTTGGACTTCATCCTGACATCCCCATGAGGCTCAATGACCCAGATAATCATGACATATTGACTGAACCCATACTATCTGTCTGAATCAAAGAATCGTCAACAAAGAAACAGGTTCGGTTTTACCGATCACCTTCTAACCACCGAAATCAAAAAGCTTGAAACATATAAAAGGTATCGGTTAGCCGTAAAAGAAGGCAAAGTTGGTCATCTGGATGAAAAATCTTCGGGTACACCTACTCGAAGGACCAGAAGAGGCAGTGCTGGAAGTGTTACAAGTACAGATATTTATAGGAAGCTTCCCAAAAGGAATCCTCCTCGTAAAAGGATTGTTCCCGTAAAGGAAGCTGAACCTATTCCCACACCTGAACCGCAAAGAAAGCTTGTGGACGAAAGCTCTGAAGGTAATGACACAGATGAAGAGATTACCTACTCTGAATCTGCAACCGTAACACCTCCTTCAGTAGCTAAACCTCCAAGTCCGCCATCTGACAAAGAAAAGGGGAAGACTCCTGTACTTGTACCGTATGATGAAAGCTCAGATGAAGAAGAAGAGCAACTGGATATATCATACAGGAAGAAGTTTAATATCGTTAGACACCTTCAAAAAGCTGAAGAATTTGCTAAAGACCAAATGGGTGGTCCCGGAGGATCAAGTGGTGCTGCCCACTCTGAACCTTCTCCCGATGCGGTTAATCAACCCGATAAGGGAGCTGGTGCCACCACTCTTATGCAACAACAAAAGCTTGTGGAGGATACTATCGAATATGAGTTTGAGGAACCGGAAACTGAGAAGTCCGAAAAAGATCAAGATGTTGATTATGATACGTTTCTTCTAGATAGTCCTGCGCGATCAAAGGAAGAAACCTCTGAACCTCCGAAGGATCCAGAGTCTCCTCATATCTCTTCATCATCAGATTCGTCTTCTCACTCCTCGCCACCACCATCAAAGAAGTCAACCAAATCATCATCCAAATCCGTGAAGAAACCATCTAAATCTTGGATTTCTCAAGCTCATGAACGGATTACCAAAGCTGTCAAACAAGTCAGAAAGAAAAACGTGCTCAACAAGAAGCTAAATTTCTTTCTGATCACATACGACATATGTATGACGAGCATGAAAAGATAAAAGAGAAAGGAAATTTGTTCAGAAGTTCATGAAGAATCACCGTCAAGAGGAACTGAACGAAATGATCGAAGGCTACACGAAAAAGTACCTTCTGGAGTACGTTCCTAAAGTCACAAAGGATTTGTTCACCAAACAACTTTATCCAAATCTTATGCAGATCGCCAAGCAAACTATTCGATCAACGCCCTTAACCGTCACAATCAATCCAACCGATCCGGTAGTTTTCTCGGATAATGAATTGGTGGCCAAGCTTGTCACACAAATGTCTGCAAGATCTGGGACATTTACTTCTGATGAAGGAAAGCTGTTTCAAGCATTGCTGGACTACCAACTTCAAGAAGCTTGTAGATTTGAAGCTGAAAAGTCTAAACGTCCTAGAGACGATGAAGACAAGGATAAGGATAAAGACTCTGCACCTAAACGTCAGAAGCAGTATGGTGAATCTTCTTTGATGCAACCTCCTCCACAACGGGCTCCTGTTCAACAAAAATCTCCTCCTCGTTCTTCTACTGAAAAACCTCAGGACGATTCCGAGTTACCACCCCCGACTCAGAAAACCGATGATCACTTTGAGTATACGGGTGGTGACGATGAAGAGGTCCTTGAGCCCCTACAACAACCCACCTCTCCCAAACAAGTTCAGAAACCAGAATCATCATCTAGGCCTTCGAAAAAGAAGAAGAAGAAGACGCCTCAAACTGACGTCGTATCATGGCTAGATGACGATAAAACAGAGGAATTTGAATGGTTTGCTAATCTTGTTAACAACACTCCCTACCCTGAAGAAGGTCAGAATTTGGTAGACGGTTCTACATTGGAGCATGCAAAAATTCTGCAAGAAAAGTTCCATGTGAAGAAAATGACGAAATCTGAGCTGAAGCGAATCAAGAATGAAGCATTTCAACTTCTAAAAGACAGCTCTGAAAGTGCCTTCGAGGTCGAATATCACCTTGAAAACATTGCTCGAGCTATGTCTAACAAAATGGATTGGCTCAACCCGGAAGCAAACATTGACTTCACACTAAGGGACAACCCTCCATACTACACCGATTGGACCAAACCTCTACCAACACTTGGACAAACAGCTGAACCAAGGATTCCTTTCAGATACTTCTTCAACAAAGACCTGGATTTTCTTCTACACGGTGACGATGATTCAAGAAAATATGCTACGTCGTTGACACTTCCATTCCCAGCAGCTGTCTACTCAAACTGCATAGCCATTGAGGAACGTGCCAATCACTTGTTCTCCAACACAGTGGAGGCATACGCCTGAGATGCATTGTATGGGATTCATCACTGGCCGAACGCGACGAATCTACTATAGAAGCTGTCCGGTTCAGAAGTCTCAACATGCTGTGCATAGTTCTAAAGATATCGTTGCCATCATACACGTTGACCTTTCGTCTAAGTGGGACTACACATTCCTAAAGAAGATCGTAGTCAAACGACAAGATGAACGGGACTATGCTTTCTCTGAGGCTGACTTTGAGAATTTGTCTCTCAATGACATCGAAGACATGTACCTTGCCAAGGTACAGACAATTCTCAACTGCAGTACAACGTGAATTTATCAAGTCACTTCTCATCTTCATAAGACGGATTGTCATCAAGGAACGTGTAGAAGATCTCCAGCTGGCTGTTGAATCTTATCCGACGCGTGTCAACTTCACTCCTCCAAAGCTTGATCTTCCCGATATCAACCAGCTATCTCAATATACACTCATCAGCAAACCTTTCGGCGTTGTTTACCGTAGTGAATTTCAAAGAAACTGCTTAATGGCGTGTAGCGAACTCCACAAGTTCGGGGATCATACTTTGAAGCTGGTTAGGGATGGATTGGCATACAGGTTGAAGGATATACGCCAGAAAATTGGGTCTCCTAAGCGCTGGAATTCTCAGGAAAGGAGGGATGTGAGACGGATCATCACAATGATTGATGAACGGTTGTTTCGAAGGGATCAGTTCAGACGATTGGAGAGTTATGTCGGTGGTCGACCAAGGAGAAACATAACCGGATTTCAACGCCCTGTGCACACTCCTGGGAACATCACTGCACTTCCTGGTACCCCTTGAATTGCTTACTTCATATAATTTTGGATGTTTGATTAATAATGTAATGGCTTGTGCACACATTACAGTGTACAACCCGTACTTGTAAATAAAGGACCCTGTGGTACGCGTCAGTGCCACAATCCTTATAAAAGGAGCGAAAGCTTCTTCCTTTTGAGTAAAACCTATCAAACCTTTCATTTTTCAAGGTTTTGCTCAAAAGAACAAGTACTTTCCCTTATGATTTTCAAAACCTAAACCGTTTATATCACTCGTTGAGGGGGAGTACTTGAATTAAAACTTTGTTCAAAAATTGTTCACAGTGGTCATTCTTCCCGCAACACTCAAAATGGTCATATTTATTCTCAACTTTTCAAAAATAACATCACATATGCCATTTTTTAGGGGGAGAAAATGTGTGATAAGAAATATGTTGTGTAAAATGCAAATGAATCTGTGTGCTTCAGACTTAACCAACGAATTGACGATGCTTAACTGTTAGTAACTCGAAAAGACTTGTCCTGGACGGGTAATAATTTCAAGCTAGTTCGCTAGTGATGTAAACGTGTCTCGCAAAGGACTAGTCTGAGTAGAATGTACCATTCGAGAAACTCTTGATAAACATGAACTCTGACGGGTTTGACGACCTTTCGAGGATTGTCTACACCTTCAAGGTAGTTATTAGAGCTAGTTGTCACCTAAAAGCTGACAATGCAACTCTTTAACTATGCCACGTAACCGTGTCTCGCGGGGGAATGTCTATCTTGAGTTAATCAATTCAAAAAGTGCGCACTCTTTCCTCACTGTGCATTTTAACCGTTAAAACTCTTAAGCACATGTGGAGGGGGAGTATTTATGCAAAATCTTATCTCAACAGTGGTACTAAAATGTTTTTCATTCACAAACACTTTGAGAGATTTTTCACAACAGTGGTTTTTATGGCAACATAGGTTAGTCATGGAGTTATAAGGTGACTAAGGTTAGGAATAACCGTCCTATGATCCGCCAGAGCCGGAGGGATCTACCCCAGGACACCACAAATAGTTAGTATTTAGAAGTCCTTAGGTATGATTGTAAAAAGGAGAAAATGAGAATCGGAGAAAGAAGGAGTTGAAGAATTAAAAAGAAATGCAAAGAAAAGGGTGAAAAGAAATAGCCCTCCAGATTATTCAACTTAGGGCAGATATCGGGTTCAATTCATATGCTCTGGTTGTCACTTTGTGACGCCGGTATTGAAGATTAAAAGTCGTCATGGACCCAGTGACGCATGCACTAAACCTTCTTATCCACTCAAGTTTCTCTTAACCGAAGCTTGTTTCATTCTCACTGGGAACCCTACGTAAACTATCGGCTTTCTCTTAGAGATTGCTGGTATTGAAGAAGGAGACCCTCTCCCTAGTCTCCGCCCAGAAAAACCAAAACGCACTATTGAGTCTAGAGCCACGAGATTCATCAAAAGATCTCTTAGGTACACTTGACATTTAATCACTTGATGATCAACAAATAAGGTTATCAGTGGTTCATATCGAGTCCTTCACAGATCTTAGCAATCTGTCGAGAACATTTATGAGAGGTTCACATTTGTGATCCTCAGTGAATGAATGGAAACTCCTGCCAGGGTCAACATTAAACAGCCCTGACAGTAGGTCGCTTCGGCAACTCCCCGTGGATTGCGCTTAGTGGTCTCAAACGGTCTACAGTCGTGAGGTGATGCTTCGGTGTACCTCAGCGACTCATCTGAATCGTAGGTGTACTTCGGTACATCGTGTTATCTCACTTGTGGGACTCCGATTCAGGAACGGCCTTTGTAAGAATTAGAGTTGTGTTTTCACACTATGCTGTTAACACTCTCGAAGTTCAAACTTGTAAGTGCCGGAATCCGCTTATTACTAACCGTTTAAATGTTTTCTTCTTATGGAAGCTCTGGAGCGGAATGATCGTGCAGATTCTTCTCATGCTCACGCCAACATCATCACTAATGGAAGTTCTATCTAAAAGCAACACAACAGTCAGAATGATTCTTCGTCAATACAGAGAATTTACAAAGTTAAAGACTTAAAGAACTCCATCAGTACTGAATTCCAAACGTCAAAGGAGCATGTGAGCATGTTGAAGAACGACGTGGAGACACTGTAGCAGCGAAGCAGACCTGAGGCAAACTTGATGCAGACAACAACATACTATCACTTTCACCACAAAGAACAATGATCAAAGAACAAAGTTAAAGATGACGTCAAAGCATAACCGTTCAAAGTAAACTATCTCTCTACACTGGGGAGATTGTTCAAATCAAGGCAATTCTTCTCGCAAGAAAGAAGAATGCCAGAAGACGTCAAAGCTACTATTACATCAACGCCTTCACCGTTTTCATCACCAACACTTGAGTGTTTGTTACTCATTTGTAATAACACTTGAGGGGGAGATTGTTGGAATCACTCCTAAACATTATTCAAGTGTTAGTTACTCATATGTAATAGTTAGCTTAGTATGGCCTTTATGTTTGTTATTAGCCTTAAGCTTATGTAGAAGGCCCATGAGCTTAGGCCCAAGCCCATAGGAGAAAGGGAAGGAGTAGGTGTGTTGCCCTAGCTTCTTGCCTATAAATACCTTATGTAAACCTTCATTTGAAGGTTGGTTGTTCAAGTTATCTCCTTTCACATACTCCTACGCGTAACCGTATTACTCATATCGTGTGTGTGTGTTTGGTTTCTTGTTCAATCGCCTTTATCTCTTTCTTGTAAGCTTGTGTTGTAAAACTAGTGACCTAACAGACCTCCGGCGTGATGGAGATTCTTCGGTCCGGCACGTGTCGTCCGGACACATACGTCAACAATTATCAACCAACGACCAATCATGAATAGGGAACCAGTACAATCTAAGACGTGATAGCAGCAGGAATGAAACACATTGTTAGCCAATAAAAACAACATACCCACGTGATGCATCCAATTATATTTTTCTTATAACCGACTACAATATATCACCCAATAAAATGCATCCAAAATAACCGACTACAAAAATTCACGTGATGTCAATTGAGTAGCAGTAGCAAATCACATTCGGATGCTCACGTGATGAAACAATTACAATACCACCAACAGCAAACCGATTGTATGGCCAATCATAAAACATTGAGTAACAAAACCATTTACTTGATATTCACTGAACACATTAAATCAGATATCGTACACATGTGCACAATGAACGCCGTCCCACATAGCCAATCAATTTGACCAATCGGTTTTGAGGGACCAATCAATATCCCACACTAATATCCCATATGATGCCACACTAATATCCCACGTTAAATCAGATGCAAAGAACACGCCCATCAATATTTTATTCGTGACGGTACACAAAATAAATGGGGATCGGTATAAATAAAAAGGCAAATTCCCTATCTACCCCATTTGCCCAACTAATTTACCCTAAATCCTTCAAAAAATGTCCACTTCTCTTAATGCCTCATGAGCAACTCTCTCAAGTCAATATTTGGGCAACTCTCCCATATAGGTGACATGTGTCCCATTTTGTGGGGCCTCCTTATACTTACATAGTACAAGTGTAATAGATCTCTAGTTGGGCAACTTGTCTTTTTTTATTATTAAAAAGTACATATATCTTGGGCAACTTGGTCCCACACTTATATACTTTTGGGCAACTCATGAGGTATAAAGTACACAATGTATTTAATGTATAAAAAACTTTAAAAAATGTATAAATAATTTTATAACTTTAATACATTTATACACTTTACATATTTACAAATACAAATCTTCCTTAACACACTTCTTACCCACTAACTGATAACACACTTCTTATCCACACATAACACACTTCTTATCCAGAGATAACACACTTCCTATGCAAACCATCGCCACGACACTCTCCGATCTAATGTCTATAAAAAAACGATTTGGAACGGGCTTCTTTGATTCTGCCTCGAGATGCCTAGGAACAACATTCACCGTTCTTTTATACATATGAGCCCACATGTATTCACCTCATGGATACTCATTCCGTACACAAAAATCCTCAACATTATTTAGCAAATGGTCAGGAAGATTAAACTTTCCTTCCCGACCAATAAATACAAATGTGGCAATCACCAACAAACCAACCCTCACAGCATCTTCATCGGATAAAGAATCCCACCTTTGCCCCGACTTCACCAACGCCAAAAGGTCATCACCCTTAACTTTTTTGTTCTTAATTCTTCTTTTATCGGGAAACAAACGATCAAAAAAATGACTATCTGTTAAACCCTTAACAAAATGCCCGTGGTCACTTTCTTTTTTATCTACGAGACCTAAACGAAACCCAGTTAGAAGACTAAATTGTTCACGGCCAAAATCAAAAACATTCTCACCTATTACAAAAGTAAGAGGTGGACAACAATCACTCACATTATACACCTCAATTGCATTTTGATATAAATAATTGTACAAGTGGTGGTCAGGGGAATATTTAGGAAAATCTAACCAAGGGCCAAACACAGTGTCTCTAAACAATTTGGCTCTATTGACATTCAATGCAGCTTTAATTGTACCAATATGTTCTAGTCTAGATCTCACCGTTAGCTTTGCAAACATTTTCGTCATTGGATTCTTGAGAAGTGGAAGCAGAACGATTGATTGTACGAATATGCATGGGAAGCAGTTGGATTAGGGCTTCAGTTTTACAAATGTAGACAAGCAGAACGATTGATTTGATTTTCAGTTTCAGTTTGAGAAGGGGAAGGTTTGATTTTCAGTTTCAGTTTGAGAAGGGGAAGGTTTGAGTTTGAGTGGGAAGCTTTTATGTGTTTGATGTGTGTGCTAGTAGCAGCAATGTATTTTGTATTTTGTATTTAAGAAAAAAGGTGTATTAGGATAATAAAAAAATTTGGGGGAAGCATAATTTGGATTATAAAAGGTGTATTTGTATTTTATAGAGTTGTATTTCTAACGAGTTGCCCAAAAGTACATATGTGTGGGACCAAGTTGCCCAAGTTATATGTATTTAAAAATAAAAAAATAAAAAACTTTATTTGTTGACTAAAAGACAAAAAGTGTCAGTTGCCCAATAAAGTGGGTCAAAGTTGCCCAATATATCATCTCTTAAATTTGTACTATGTAAGTACAAGGTGGGCCCAAATAAGTGGGAGAGTTGCCCATGGGGCATTAAGAGAAGTGAAAAAATTTGGGGGATTTGGGGTAAATTAGTTGGGCAACTGGGGTAGATAGGGAATTTGCCCTAAAAAAATTGAATCAATATAGGGCGATATACTTACAAACAGGTACCCCATGTGACAGCAATATGCATCCTTTTAAAAATGAGTAGGGACTAGTATGTACCATGTGATGATTTGACCAATCAAAGATGTATCCCATGCGTGCAATTACGCCGTCCTATGATCCACCAATTAAATGCGCTGCAACCATATTGACGACACCAAAACACAGATCTGCTCATCCCGCTGCCTCTTTTCTTTGCCTGCTGCCATAAACCCTAATTACACAAAAACCTTATAAACCCTAGATCGAGAGCCACGAGGCTCTAATACCAATTGTAGAATCCATGGATCTGGACTCATCTAGGGTATGAGTAACATTGATTGATTGAATGCACAGCGGAATAGAATAACACAATCAACATTACTAATAAGGTTTTCTTTATTAATTAAAACAAAGAAACTACTACAACTATTATACACACGCTATAATCGTGTGTCTAGACTCTTATTGAAGAGTTTTTACTATGAATTGAAATGAAAGGGATTAATGAAAGGGATGATCTGTAACTAGATGCCTACCCTCTTTATATAGGAGAGGGATGTTACAAACCCTAATAATAGCTTACTATGAAAGCTACTAACTATTAAATAATAACCTCTCGTTGTTTCTTCTTTTTTCATTCTTGCTTGTGTTTTTGTAATCTGCAATTCCCAACACCATAATTGAAGTCTGTTTACAGGCTTTTTATACAAACATACAATATATAAAACATACTAACATACCCTTATGGTTTAACTTCTATAACTTAAGTCTAACAATCACCCCTGTCACACCCTCAAATTACCTGTTTTGCAGCGGAATGGAATTCCTGGGGATTGACTGTCATAGCATCACAATCACAGTTATATTGAACGACCTAAAGTGTCGTTTGAAAAATACATCGCTTGATTTAATAAAAACATTCAGAGTTACAAAGATAGGTCCCAAATGAAAGTTACTATGTGCGGAAAATAAGTTTGGTACAAGTCAAACGATGTTTTTAAAGTATATAAATCCCATGTGAGACGCGTCGTCACCGCGACTCTATGATATGTCCACATGCATGCCATGAAGTGAATGCCTTAGTTACCTGAAAATACATTGCTAAAAGTGTCAACACAAAGGTTGAGTGAGTTCATAGAGTTTAAGTTGGAATGTAAAGTCTTTCAAAATCGTTTATGCAGCAAAGGCATTGTAAATCCACTCAGTTCCAAGTTCCGCCCATACAAAACTTGCAACCTGTGTGTTCACAACCCACTGCCAAAATATGTATAATTTATGTTCAAACACATGATGTCAAATGAATTCACATAATAGTGCATGACTTTATGTATCAATAGTTACTTGACATAATTATACCAAGACATTTAGTTCAATGAAAATCCCAAGACATTCAGCTCAATGATGTTCCCAAGACATTTAGCTCAATAATAATCCCAAGACATTCAGCTCAATGATAATCCCAAGACATTCAGCTCAATAATAATCCCAAGACCTTTAGCTCAACAATAATCCCAAGACCTTTAGCTCAATAATAATCCCAAGACATTCAGCTCAATGATAATCGTATAGAAATTCTAAATATGACAATATTGCTATCTCGTATGATTAAAAATTCATTTCAGTTAAACATGTAGTTGCAAATATCATGAATGTCATAAAAATAGTTGAGCATGTATCTCCCCCAAAAGTAATTCAAAACAGTTAAAAGAGTAGGGGCTATGACTCACCTGGTGCAATGTTTATGATGATAAAATGGCAAAAGTGGATACACTGAAATGTAGCGTGAATCTCGAAAATGACCTATTATGAATGATATGATATGTAATAAGTCATGATGTAATGTTATGCATGCAATTCGTATGATATCTATACCACTTGTGAATTTTTGAAAACAATACTTCTCGTCGAAAATATAATCTTTTAACGTCTTGACCATTTTTAAATTACTTGACATATATTTATGTTGAAATGATATCCGACGATAATCATTTAGTGATTTATTAAAAGAATATAACTTTTCGTCGTAAAATAATGTCATTGAAATTTCCATGAAAGTGACAAAAACGGCTTCTAAAAGCTAGTCGTAAAATGGTGCACGTCGAGCGTTAGGAAACAAACTCAACGGTTTTGGGAAACTTGTATGATTATCTCAAAGTTTTAGTACATGACTTTTCATCCTAGAGGTCTCGAACATAAAAAAAATAGAGGTTAAATATGGTACTTTTAGTCCAGAATATAGTTTAAGGATGGTTTTTCGGCAAAGTTTGAGCGACCGTAATTAATTCATTACAACTCCGCTAAACAAACAATCGGACATTTTGGAAAGTATACTTGGCGATTTCACTTTTACTAGAAGACTTCACTTTATGAAAAGTTCTAAATCAATGTTAAAAACAACCTTTAACTTGGTAACTAGTTTTTGCCGCAAAACTTGTCTATTAGAAATGTGTTAGTTTTTCTTATAGGATAATAGTTACGGCAACTTTTGTAAACGTGTATAATTTAGTCGTTCCAAATCCGTTTTCTACGTTTTAAAGATCCTTAGTTTCGTATCAAAGTATACTAACATATTTTTAACAAGTCGACATAATTTACAACGTCCAAGCTTCATTTTTGACTCGTACAAAATAAATATTGTTTGCTGAAATTTCCAGAAATTTACATTTTTCGTCGCCAACTTGAAAAATTCATAACTTCTTCGTTATAGCTCCGTTTTAATCCGTTCAAGCGGCCACGGTTTCGTTTTAAAGTATATTTTCTAAATATCTAGGCCAAAAATTTTAGTTCACTGTCGGATTTTCCAGAATTTAATTTTAAGGACAGACCCTTTTCAAAACGTGTCGAAATGAGTTTTTCTCGCGCCAAACCTATTCTAACCCATTCAAAACAACTCCGAAGCTATTCTAATCCTACCATACACCTTCTTAGGGTGTCATGGGTTCCTAGACATCACCAAAACTAATATATAACGAGGAGTAATTTATAGGTTGGATTATATATAGTTAACACTTAAAAACCTTAAAAAGTGGTATAAACATCACATAACTTGCATGTTTCTCAAATAAAATGATATGACCATAAAAATGAATGTGAAATAAAATATGAATATGAATGCTTACTAGTGATATGATGAGGTTTAAGGACAAAAGGTTTTCCTAATCACTTGAGGTTTGTATTGCAAAACCTATGCAACAAATGATACTAGAGTTTAATAAATCTTGTCTTGAAAACTTGAGATGATCCTCCTTTGGTTTTATGGTTGTCGAATATTTGCAAGAGAGAAAGGATGAAATATTTGATCTTTGTATTTGTGAAATAAAAGAAATGAAGTGAAAGTGTGAAATGTTTAGTATAATAACATATACTAATGAGATATTTGCAAATATCATTCATGACTCATCCCTCCCTTGTCGACAAGGGAGGATAGTCATTCATTTGATTGTATATATATTTTTTTATTATGTATTAGCGTAAGATTTGTGAAGTTAAATGAGGTTAAATGATAAGTTGTAGTTACTTTTGAATATATAGGGTAGCGTTAGTTAAAAATAAATTTTCACGGGTTAAGATAAAATATATTTAGGTCATAAAAATTATAAAAATATATTTCTTGAAAGATTTGAGTGAATAAATATTTATCGGGTTGAATTTAAGAAAACCGTCGTAATTATATAAACTATAACAATTTATATGCGAAATAAATTGAAAACATCGGGTAAATTGATAATATAATTTTTATAGTCTAAAAATGAGTATAAAAATATATTAAGATTATTTTTGGAAGTGTCGGATCAATGTTTCAAAATAATGTTTACGCGATAGCATTTATTTAATATGAAAATTATACGTTTAATGTAAAATGCAAAACCATGCATGAACTAATATGATGACAATGATGTTAATGAAATGTAGACTAAACTTAGTCTATATGAAATGACCTCGATGATATGATCATGAATTCACTGCTAAACCATTACGGTTACGTGAATTTGATGCTCGTAAACCTAGTTCACGATAAATGATAAATAATGAAGCATGAGTAATGTTTTGAGAATGACCTGAAAATACGAATTGTCACATTCGCCCAACCAAAAAGGAATTCAGTCCATGTTAGGTCCTACGGTGTTGTTGGGGAAAAGATGAGGATATTTGAGGCGCATCTAGGTCTTCCAATGTTTTTCTAAATCGTACCACGCCCTTCCAAGACGGGACTTTGAATATAAATTTGTTGCCAATTTGAAATTATAATGGTTTGCGACTTATGGAACATACTTCCAATATTTTGCGTCGTACATCGACGTAGCTTATCTAGTTATTTGTTGTTGTTTGTAACTGATTCTTGATTTGTACGATTACTTTGTTGTTTCATGAATGAGTCATTGACTAGTGAGTTGGACTTTCCTGATTTTGACCAGTGAATGAGTGATTGACATCTCAACATTAGAGTGTCTCAATTGGTGTAGTCAATATGTTTATGTGTTGACTATTGTTGTAAAGCAAATTGGTTCGATGAGGAATGATTTACCTAATCATTTCTAGAATATCACACATGCTTGAGCATATCTTCTAATCTTAGAATTGTTCTCTCGCTCTAACCATTGAGCTAAGGATAATAGGTGATGCTCATGTCCTAATAGAGTTTCATGGAAAGATTGAAATGATTGTTAGAAGTCCAAGGAGAATCGGCTACCTTATATTAGGTTCAACTGAAATTGATACCACGTGTCTCGTGCCAAATTTCAAAATGTTAAGTCTGTCGAAAATGACCTTATTGAAAAGAATAGACTATGGGTAACAATTGTGATTTCTCGCGTTTCTCGTTCTAGCGAATGTCTTGACTTGAATCTTACTTGCCTAAGATGTTTAGTCTCCATGACTAAAATGTTTATGGTTTGATTATTGAAATGTTTCCATGCTATATGTTATCAAGTCACAAAACCTTAAATGTGTAAGTGATGTGGTGTGGTGATTGATTTTCAAATATGTCCCGATATTGAGTGCTTCTAAAATTATTTCTTCACTTAGATTGTTAGCATGCTAGCAAGAAAATAGATATCATCTCATACTATGTCGAAGAATGTTTGTTCTAATTTCACTTGTAGATGGATAGTCCTTGATTGTTCAATATGTTCAAACCTGTTACATCTCTTGATATGGAGGTGAGGTTATCTGTAATTTCTAGAAAACACAAGGCCTTAGGGGAAGTTTATATTGATAACCTTAATCTAACCAAATTTTCCTTTAAGGGAAACTCATTGTAGGGAAGTTCACATATTGTTGAAGCCATGTTTAGTGAAATGTTCTGTAGTTTCAGTTAGAAGACTTGGTTTATCCCTATAGTGTTGCTTAGTGTGTATTCGCTTCGTTCTAAACCTTGTAACTCGATCTAGCTAGTACTTTTGAAATGAAAGAATTTGGCTTCTAGTCCAAAAATAGTGGTTCGGAATGTCTCGTGATGTCTTAAGATTTATGTTGAGTTTTAAGACATCTTACTACATAATTCTAGTCCTTGTTAGTATTTCTGAAATCCTTATATTGTTTTCTCGTATCTAGGAATCCTCCTCGTAGATAGTATAGAAAGTCTTTCCTAAAAAGGTCACTGGTAAAGTTTCAACTTATCGGTTGAGTGAGTGATGAATGATATAGGAATCTATAGAGTGTTAACAAAAAGAAATGTTTATGAACAATTTATCTGATTGCAAGGCTTTGCTTTTTAATGAAGATTGTTTTAAGAGATTTGAAATAATGCTTGTTACTTTCATGACATAATTCTTCCTAAATTATACATAGGTGATCAGGCCATGTATAATTGAGGACAAATGATGTGATGCTTGGTTTTGTTGAAATGGTATTATGTTTCTCCGAAGTTTTAGATGGTATTCAACGTTTTGTTTTGTAAGATAATGGCTCAATAATTTTTCAGAGTAACATGAAAATTGTTTCGCATGATGGTATTAAATAATTGATAAAATGACCGAAAGCCAATTGATAGGGTGGTAACGAAACAACTTTGTTTTAAAACTTTATGAAACAATGTTTCTAAGATGGTGTAGAATGGTTTGCAATATACTTAAGTGAAATAATGTTATGAAGTAGTAGCAAAGTAACTTGAAATAAAATTTGTTAAATGGTTTGTAGGATGCGCGGGGAAACCTCCTAGAATGGTAATAGTTTCCTAATTAGTCAAGAATAAAGTTGGCCTAACCCCTAGTAAGATAGTGAGGTATTGTCGCGAAATGATTGAAAATTGGGCAATTGGAATAAGGAATGAAATAAACAAAGGTTGTGATTATCGTGGAGATAATAAATGATAAAGATTACATTAGCTAGAAAGGTACTTATTATCGGTTCCTGTCGGTGATCTAATCATGCCTCAAGTGTAGAAGTAGTAGGCTGTCTAGCAACAACAACTTTGAAACTCTCACAGTCCTCAAATCTATAAGATAGTGTAGTTTTCGTAGTCTTAGTGGTAGATGGTAGTGGTGTGTCAAATTATGCACGCTTCCCAAGCGGCAAATCAAATGTATGACTAATAGGTCCACTAGGACTAAGCTTGTAGGTCCTACTAAATGGTATGATCTGTCTCAACAGAATGATAAAAATTTTCCTGATCCTACAGTGAATCAATAGTGATCGTGATGGTGTAGGTTCAACTTCGTCCTCCTAAAAGGGTTCAGTCTCATCATCTGATGTTATCGGTGTTGAGTCAACTAATGTTAAAATTGTGATAGGGAATGACAGGGCATTCTCCATGTCAAAGTGATGTAAGTATAATGGGATGGGTATTTGAAGGCATCTATGTGACAATCGCTTTTGAAATGAAAGTAAATAACTCGCAAAATGTGCGTATGAAACCGCATGTATAGTGACTATGCACTTATGATGAAATGATGAGATGCTATGATGATGTAGTTATAGTATAGGGTCAATGATGCAACCTAGTTCTCTATAACCGAAGCTCTGATGCCAATCTGTCACACCCCCAAATTACCTGTTTTGCATCGGAATGGAATTCCTGAGGATTGACTGTCATAGCATCACAATCACAGTTATATTGAACGACCTAAAGTGTCGTTTGAAAAATACATCGCTTGATTTAATAAAAACATTCAGAGTTACAAAGATAGGTCCCAAATGAAAGTTACTATGTGCGGAAAATAAGTTTGGTACAAGTCAAACGATGTTTTTAAAGTATATAAATCCCATGTGAGACGCGTCGTCACCGCGACTCTATGATATGTCCACATGCATGCCATGAAGTGAATGCCTTAGTTACCTGAAAATACATTGCTAAAAGTATCAACACAATGGTTGAGTGAGTTCATAGAGTTTAAGTTGGAATGTAAAGTCTTTCAAAATCGTTTATGCAGCAAAGGCATTGTAAATCCACTCAGTTCCAAGTTCCGCCCATACAAAACTTGCAACCTGTGTGTTCACAACCCACTGCCAAAATATGTATAATTTATGTTCAAACACATGATGTCAAATGAATTCACATAATAGTGCATGACTTTATGTATCAATAGTTACTTGACATAATTATACCAAGACATTTAGGTCAATGAAAATCCCAAGACATTCAGCTCAATGATGTTCCCAAGACATTTAGCTCAATAATAATCCCAAGACATTCAGCTCAATGATAATCCCAAGACATTCAGCTCAATAATAATCCCAAGACCTTTAGCTCAACAATAATCCCAAGACCTTTAGCTCAATAATAATCCCAAGACATTCAGCTCAATGATAATCGTATAGAAATTCTAAATATGACAATATTGCTATCTCGTATGATTAAAAATTCATTTCAGTTAAACATGTAGTTGCAAATATCATGAATGTCATAAAAATAGTTGAGCATGTATCTCCCCCAAAAGTAATTCAAAACAGTTAAAAGAGTAGGGGCTATGACTCACCTGGTGCAATGTTTATGATGATAAAATGGCAAAAGTGGATACACTGAAATGTAGCGTGAATCTCGAAAATGACCTATTATGAATGATATGATATGTAATAAGTCATGATGTAATGTTATGCATGCAATTCGTATGATATCTATACCACTTGTGAATTTTTGAAAACAATACTTCTCGTCGAAAATATAATCTTTTAACGTCTTGACCATTTTTAAATTACTTGACATGTATTTATGTTGAAATGATATCCGACGATAATCATTTAGTGATTTATTAAGAGAATATAACTTTTCGTCGTAAAATAATGTCATTGAAATTTCCATGAAAGTGACAAAAACGGCTTCTAAAAGCTAGTCGTAAAATGGTGCACGTCGAGCGTTAGGAAACAAACTCAACGGTTTTGGGAAGCTTGTATGATTATCTCAAAGTTTTAGTACATGACTTTTCATCCTAGAGGTCTCGAACATAAAGAAAATAGAGGTTAAATATGGTACTTTTAGTCCAGAATATAGTTTAAGGATGGTTTTTCGGCAAAGTTTGAGCGACCGTAATTAATTCATTACAACTCCGCTAAACAAACAATCGGACATTTTGGAAAGTATACTTGGCGATTTCACTTTTACTAGAAGACTTCACTTTATGAAAAGTTCTAAATCAATGTTAAAAACAACCTTTAACTTGGTAACTAGTTTTTGCCGCAAAACTTGTCTATTAGAAATGTGTTAGTTTTTCTTATAGGATAATAGTTACGGCAACTTTTGTAAACGTGTATAATTTAGTCGTTACAAATCCGTTTTCTACGTTTTAAAGATCCTTAGTTTCGTATCAAATTATACTAACATATTTTTAACAAGTCGACATAATTTACAACGTCCAAGCTTCATTTTTGACTCGTACAAAATAAATATTGTTTGCTGAAATTTCCAGAAATTTACATTTTTCGTCGCCAACTTGAAAAATTCATAACTTCTTCGTTATAGCTCCGTTTTAATCCGTTCAAGCGGCCACGGTTTCGTTTTAAAGTATATTTTCTAAATATCTAGGCCAAAAATTTTAGTTCACTGTCGGATTTTCCAGAATTTAATTTTAAGGACAGACCCTTTTCAAAACGTGTCGAAATGAGTTTTTCTCGCGCCAAACCTATTCTAACCCATTCAAAACAACTCCGAAGCTATTCTAATCCTACCATACACCTTCTTAGGGTGTCATGGGTTCCTAGACATCACCAAAACTAATATATAACGAGGAGTAATTTATAGGATGGATTATATATAGTTAACACTTAAAAACCTTAAAAAGTGGTATAAACATCACATAACTTGCATGTTTCTCAAATAAAATGATATGACCATAAAAATGAATGTGAAATAAAATATGAATATGAATGCTTACTAGTGATATGATGAGGTTTAAGGACAAAAGGTTTTCCTAATCACTTGAGGTTTGTATTGCAAAACCTATGCAACAAATGATACTAGAGTTTAATAAATCTTGTCTTGAAAACTTGAGATGATCCTCCTTTGGTTTTATGGTTGTCGAATATTTGCAAGAGAGAAAGGATGAAATATTTGATCTTTGTATTTGTGAAATAAAAGAAATGAAGTGAAAGTGTGAAATGTTTAGTATAATAACATATACTAATGAGATATTTGCAAATATCATTCATGACTCATCCCTCCCTTGTCGACAAGGGAGGATAGTCATTCATTTGATTGTATATTTTTTTTTTATTATCTATTAGTGTAAGATTTGTGAAGTTAAATGAGGTTAAATGATAAGTTGTAGTTACTTTTGAATATATAGGGTAGCGTTAGTTAAAAATAAATTTTCACGGGTCAAGATAAAATATATTTAGGTCATAAAAATTATAAAAATATATTTCTTGAAAGATTTGAGTGAATAAATATTTATCGGGTTGAATTTAAGAAAACCGTCGTAATTATATAAACTATAACAATTTATATGCGAAATAAATTGAAAACATCGGGTAAATTGATAATATAATTTTTATAGTCTAAAAATGAGTATAAAAATATATTAAGATTATTTTTGGAAGTGTCGGATCAATGTTTCAAAATAATGTTTACGCGATAGCGTTTATTTAATATGAAAATTATACGTTTAATGTAAAATGCAAAACCATGCATGAACTAATATGATGACAATGATGTTAATGAAATGTAGACTAAACTTAGTCTATATGAAATGACCTCGATGATATGATCATGAATTCACTGCTAAACCATTACGGTTACGTGAATTTGATGCTCGTAAACCTAGTTCACGATAAATGATAAATAATGAAGCATGAGTAATGTTTTGAGAATGACCTGAAAATACGAATTGTCACATTCGCCCAACCAAAAAGGAATTCAGTCCATGTTAGGTCCTACGGTGTTGTTGGGGAAAAGATGAGGATATTTGAGGCGCATCTGGGTCGTCCAATGTTTTTCTAAATCGTACCACGCCCTTCCAAGACGGGACTTTGAATATAAATTTGTTGCCAATTTGAAATTATAATGGTTTGCGACTTATGGAACATACTTCCAATATTTTGCGTCGTACATCGACGTAGCTTATCTAGTTATTTGTTGTTGTTTGTAACTGATTCTTGATTTGTACGATTACTTTGTTGTTTCATGAATGAGTCATTGACTAGTGAGTTGGACTTTCCTGATTTTGACCAGTGAATGAGTGATTGACACCTCAACATTAGAGTGTCTCAATTGGTGTAGTCAATATGTTTATGTGTTGACTATTGTTGTAAAGCAAATTGGTTCGATGAGGAATGATTTACCTAATCATTTCTAGAATATCACACATGCTTGAGCATATCTTCTAATCTTAGAATTGTTCTCTCGCTCTAACCATTGAGCTAAGGATAATAGGTGATGCTCATGTCCTAATAGAGTTTCATGGAAAGATTGAAATGATTGTTAGAAGTCCAAGGAGAATCGGCTACCTTATATTAGGTTCAACTGAAATTGATACCACGTGTCTCGTGCCAAATTCCAAAATGTTTAGTCTGTCGAAAATGACCTTATTGAAAAGAATAGACTATGGGTAACAATTGTGATTTCTCGCGTTTCTCGTTCTAGCGAATGTCTTGACTTGAATCTTACTTGCCTAAGATGTTTAGTCTCCATGACTAAAATGTTTATGGTTTGATTATTGAAATGTTTCCATGCTATATGTTATCAAGTCACAAAACCTTAAATGTGTAAGTGATGTGGTGTGGTGATTGATTTTCAAATATGTCCCGATATTGAGTGCTTCTAAAATTATTTCTTCACTTAGATTGTTAGCATGCTAGCAAGAAAATAGATATCATCTCATACTATGTCGAAGAATGTTTGTTCTAATTTCACTTGTAGATGGATAGTCCTTGATTGTTCAATATGTTCAAACCTGTTACATCTCTTGATATGGAGGTGAGGTTATCTGTAATTTCTAGAAAACACAAGGCCTTAGGGGAAGTTTATATTGATAACCTTAATCTAACCAAATTTTCCTTTAAGGGAAACTCATTGTAGGGAAGTTCACATATTGTTGAAGCCATGTTTAGTGAAATGTTCTGTAGTTTCAGTTAGAAGACTTGGTTTATCCCTATAGTGTTGCTTAGTGTGTATTCGCTTCGTTCTAAACCTTGTAACTCGATCTAGCTAGTACTTTTGAAATGAAAGAATTTGGCTTCTAGTCCAAAAATAGTGGTTCAGAATGTCTCGTGATGTCTTAAGATTTATGTTGAGTTTTAAGACATCTTACTACATAATTCTAGTCCTTGTTAGTATTTCTGAAATCCTTATATTGTTTTCTCGTATCTAGGAATCCTCCTCGTAGATAGTATAGAAAGTCTTTCCTAAAAAGGTCACTGGTAAAGTTTCAACTTATCGGTTGAGTGAGTGATGAATGATATAGGAATCTATAGAGTGTTAACAAAAAGAAATGTTTATGAACAATTTATCTGATTGCAAGGCTTTGCTTTTTAATGAAGATTGTTTTAAGAGATTTGAAATAATGCTTGTTACTTTCATGACATAATTCTTCCTAAATTATACATAGGTGATCAGGCCATGTATAATTGAGGACAAATGATGTGATGCTTGGTTTTGTTGAAATGGTATTATGTTTCTCCGAAGTTTTAGATGGTATTCAACGTTTTGTTTTGTAAGATAATGGCTCAATAATTTTTCAGAGTAACATGAAAATTGTTTCGCATGATGGTATTAAATAATTGATAAAATGACCGAAAGCCAATTGATAGGGTGGTAACGAAACAACTTTGTTTTAAAACTTTATGAAACAATGTTTCTAAGATGGTGTAGAATGGTTTGCAATATACTTAAGTGAAATAATGTTATGAAGTAGTAGCAAAGTAACTTGAAATAAAATTTGAGGAATGGTTTGTAGGATGCTGGGAAACCTCCTAGAATGGTAATAGTTTCCTAATTAGTCAAGAATAAAGTTGGCCTAACCCCTAGTAAGATAGTGAGGTATTGTCGCGAAATGATTGAAAATTGGGCAATTGGAATAAGGAATGAAATAAACAAAGGTTGTGATTATCATGGAGATAATAAATGATAAAGATTACATTAGCTAGAAAGGTACTTATTATCGGTTCCTGTCGGTGATCTAATCATGCCTCAAGTGTAGAAGTAGTAGGCTGTCTAGCAACAACAACTTTGAAACTCTCACAGTCCTCAAATCTATAAGACAGTGTAGTTTTCGTAGTCTTAGTGGTAGATGGTAGTGGTGTGTCAAATTATGCACGCTTTCCAAGCGGCAAATCAAATGTATGACTAATAGGTCCACTAGGACTAAGCTTGTAGGTCCTACTAAATGGTATGATCTGTCTCAACAGAATGATAAAAATTTTCCTGATCCTACAGTGAATCAATAGTGATCGTGATGGTGTAGGTTCAACTTCGTCCTCCTAAAAGGGTTCAGTCTCATCATCTGATGTTATCGGTGTTGAGTCAACTAATGTTAAAATTGTGATAGGGAATGACAGGGCATTCTCCATGTCAAAGTGATGTAAGTATAATGGGATGGGTATTTGAAGGCATCTATGTGACAATCGCTTTTGAAATGAAAGTAAATAACTCGCAAAATGTGCGTATGAAACCGCATGTATAGTGACTATGCACTTATGATGAAATGATGAGATGCTATGATGATGTAGTTATAGTATAGGGTCAATGATGCAACCTAGTTCTCTATAACCGAAGCTCTGATGCCAATCTGTCACACCCCCAAATTACCTGTTTTGCATCGGAATGGAATTCCTGAGGATTGACTGTCATAGCATCACAATCACAGTTATATTGAACGACCTAAAGTGTCGTTTGAAAAATACATCGCTTGATTTAATAAAAACATTCAGAGTTACAAAGATAGGTCCCAAATGAAAGTTACTATGTGCGGAAAATAAGTTTGGTACAAGTCAAACGATGTTTTTAAAGTATATAAATCCCATGTGAGACGCGTCGTCACCGCGACTCTATGATATGTCCACATGCATGCCATGAAGTGAATGCCTTAGTTACCTGAAAATACATTGCTAAAAGTGTCAACACAATGGTTGAGTGAGTTCATAGAGTTTAAGTTGGAATGTAAAGTCTTTCAAAATCGTTTATGCAGCAAAGGCATTGTAAATCCACTCAGTTCAAGTTCGCCCATACAAAACTTGCAACCTGTGTGTTCACAACCCACTGCCAAAATATGTATAATTTATGTTCAAACACATGATGTCAAATGAATTCACATAATAGTGCATGACTTTATGTATCAATAGTTACTTGACATAATTATACCAAGACATTTAGTTCAATGAAAATCCCAAGACATTCAGCTCAATGATGTTCCCAAGACATTTAGCTCAATAATAATCCCAAGACATTCAGCTCAATGATAATCCCAAGACATTCAGCTCAATAATAATCCCAAGACCTTTAGCTCAACAATAATCCCAAGACCTTTAGCTCAATAATAATCCCAAGACATTCAGCTCAATGATAATCGTATAGAAATTCTAAATATGACAATATTGCTATCTCGTATGATTAAACATTCATTTCAGTTAAACATGTAGTTGCAAATATCATGAATGTCATAAAAATAGTTGAGCATGTATCTCCCCCAAAAGTAATTCAAAACAGTTAAAAGAGTAGGGGCTATGACTCACCTGGTGCAATGTTTATGATGATAAAATGGCAAAAGTGGATACACTGAAATGTAGCGTGAATCTCGAAAATGACCTATTATGAATGATATGATATGTAATAAGTCATGATGTAATGTTATGCATGCAATTCGTATGATATCTATACCACTTGTGAATTTTTGAAAACAATACTTCTCGTCGAAAATATAATCTTTTAACGTCTTGACCATTTTTAAATTACTTGACATGTATTTATGTTGAAATGATATCCGACGATAATCATTTAGTGATTTATTAAAAGAATATAACTTTTCGTCGTAAAATAATGTCATTGAAATTTCCATGAAAGTGACAAAAACGGCTTCTAAAAGCTAGTCGTAAAATGGTGCACGTCGAGCGTTAGGAAACAAACTCAACGGTTTTGGGAAGCTTGTATGATTATCTCAAAGTTTTAGTACATGACTTTTCATCCTAGAGGTCTCGAACATAAAGAAAATAGAGGTTAAATATGGTACTTTTAGTCCAGAATATAGTTTAAGGATGGTTTTTCGGCAAAGTTTGAGCGACCGTAATTAATTCATTACAACTCCGCTAAACAAACAATCGGACATTTTGGAAAGTATACTTGGCGATTTCACTTTTACTAGAAGACTTCACTTTATGAAAAGTTCTAAATCAATGTTAAAAACAACCTTTAACTTGGTAACTAGTTTTTGCCGCAAAACTTGTCTATTAGAAATGTGTTAGTTTTTCTTATAGGATAATAGTTACGGCAACTTTTGTAAACGTGTATAATTTAGTCGTTACAAATCCGTTTTCTACGTTTTAAAGATCCTTAGTTTCGTATCAAATTATACTAACATATTTTTAACAAGTCGACATAATTTACAACGTCCAAGCTTCATTTTTGACTCGTACAAAATAAATATTGTTTGCTGAAATTTCCAGAAATTTACATTTTTCGTCGCCAACTTGAAAAATTCATAACTTCTTCGTTATAGCTCCGTTTTAATCCGTTCAAGCGGCCACGGTTTCGTTTTAAAGTATATTTTCTAAATATCTAGGCCAAAAATTTTAGTTCACTGTCGGATTTTCCAGAATTTAATTTTAAGGACAGACCCTTTTCAAAACGTGTCGAAATGAGTTTTTCTCGCGCCAAACCTATTCTAACACATTCAAAACAACTCGAAGCTATTCTAATCCTACCATACACCTTCTTAGGGTGTCATGGGTTCCTAGACATCACCAAAACTAATATATAACGAGGAGTAATTTATAGGATGGATTATATATAGTTAACACTTAAAACCTTAAAAAGTGGTATAAACATCACATAACTTGCATGTTTCTCAAATAAAATGATATGACCATAAAAATGAATGTGAAATAAAATATGAATATGAATGCTTACTAGTGATATGATGAGGTTTAAGGACAAAAGGTTTTCCTAATCACTTGAGGTTTGTATTGCAAAACCTATGCAACAAATGATACTAGAGTTTAATAAATCTTGTCTTGAAAACTTGAGATGATCCTCCTTTGGTTTTATGGTTGCCGAATATTTGCAAGAGAGAAAGGATGAAATATTTGATCTTTGTATTTGTGAAATAAAATAAATGAAGTGAAAGTGTGAAATGTTTAGTATAATAACATATACTAATGAGATATTTGCAAATATCATTCATGACTCATCCCTCCCTTGTCGACAAGGGAGGATAGTCATTCATTTGATTGTATATTTTTTTGGGGCATTTACATACATCCCCATATTCCAACAAATATTTACATATTTCCTCAAACTTTGCTTTAAGAGTATTGTACATCATGCATTAAAAACTTGTGTTTGGGGATATATGTAAATATTGATTGAGATATGGGGATGTATGAAAATATCCCTATTTTTTTTAATTGTGTATTAGTGTAAGATTTGTGAAGTTAAATGAGGTTAAATGATAAGTTGTAGTTACTTTTGAATATATAGGGTAGCGTTAGTTAAAAATAAATTTTCACGGGTCAAGATAAAATATATTTAGGTCATAAAAATTATAAAAATATATTTCTTGAAAGATTTGAGTGAATAAATATTTATCGGGTTGAATTTAAGAAAACCGTCGTAATTATATAAACTATAACAATTTATATGCGAAATAAATTGAAAACATCGGGTAAATTGATAATATAATTTTTATAGTCTTAAAATGAGTATAAAATATATTAAGATTATTTTTGGAAGTGTCGGATCAATGTTTCAAAATAATGTTTACGCGATAGCATTTATTTAATATGAAAATTATACGTTTAATGTAAAATGCAAAACCATGCATGAACTAATATGATGACAATGATGTTAATGAAATGTAGACTAAACTTAGTCTATATGAAATGACATCGATGATATGATCATGAATTCACTGCTAAACCATTACGGTTACGTGAATTTGATGCTCGTAAACCTAGTTCACGATAAATGATAAATAATGAAGCATGAGTAATGTTTTGAGAATGACCTGAAAATACGAATTGTCACAACCCCCCTAATGTTATAGACATTCATTCCAGTAGCTTTTTCCTCTCATGTGATGACCACGAAGTCATCTCTTTCTGATGTGTTTCCTCCATCCTTTTGATTAGTCACTCAATCACCATTCGTGTCCTTGTCGCCTTCTAGGAGTTCACCAAACCGAGTCTCTCCTCCTTGAACATTCTTAAAGCATTCTTGTGTGTTATCTTTTACAACTTGTAGACCACTTGACCCAATGTGTTCGTGTGGGTTCCCTTCCTTGGCATGATCATAGCCAACCTTCTCGGTTTCTTCATTCTTTACAAGTTCTACCTTGTACCAGGCCCTCAAAGTTGTTTTGTAGTAACACTTCACCAAATCAATGGTTCGCTTATAGCATTCCTTTAAATCCTCATCATGTTCTTTGGTTAATCCATGTATTATAGCAACATCCTTCCATTTGTTCCCTAAAGAAACACTTAGATAGCCTCCCATGCTATCTACCATTTTGTAAAGACCCAATAAATGGATCTTTACACTTCCTATGATCGGTGGTAATGATTCCAACACATCCTGTCTAAGATATACTAAATAAAACCATTTAAGCATATCTTTGAACCTTTTACTAAGCACAGTTCAATTCTCATACACAAGTTTGTCGTCCTTTATTAAATCGAGAAACGAAATAAACCTTTGAAAAGAGTTTACCTTGATCACATACAAAGTTCCATTTACACTTATGTAATCGTCATCCAAGTAGTCTTGTTGTTGGTTTTACGGATATAAATTAGTAGACGTGAGTTAGGATCGAACTCGAGACCACGGGATTGCACACTTTGCGTATGAGAATTAAAGTTAATAATTAAATGTAATAGTTATGTTTATTTATTAATTAAACGAAATAACTATAACGGACGTTAAGTAATTAGTTGTAATTGACTAACGGTCGTTAAATGTAATTGGAAAGGACTAGATTTCAAATATTGGGAAGGTTCCGGAATCCCTTGTGGGATAACACCACCGATCGGCCAAGGGAACCAAACCTAACCCAACTTAAACTCAAACTTGTTCTCCAGGTTTAGTTTAGTATACATATAAGGCTAGGGGTCTTGTGTTTTGCATCTCTTGTACTCATTAAGATAAACCTAAAAAGTTTGTGTGTGTTTTCTTGCTTAATTCGGTCGACATCTACACCATAGGTGTCGACACATTGATTTTTCAAACTCAAAGTTATTTGTTTAATTAAAACTAGCATTCCTTTAATTCGGTATAGTACGTGTGTACAAGAAAGTGGTATTAACACATTATTGTTAGTATTCTTGGATTGAATTACAAAATTGGTAAGGGGTAATTCACATAATCTCATAAACCCTAATTAGGGTTCATCCAAATTGCTAGTTTTGTGGATTTGATTCTTCTTCGGCTAGAATCAAGAAAGGTACGTATATTCTTGTTTATGTTAATTAATTATTCGTTAATCTTTTCTATACGCTTCCGCATGTATACTTTGATGTTTTGTGGTTTATTTATTGAATATCATGATATATAATTTCAACAGTGGCATCACGAGTCAGTAGTTTTAATGAGTAATTAATTACTAAACGCGTAAAAAACGAATAATTGTATGTTGTTTGATATGGTTAATCTAGGGTTTTGGTTTATTTATTTTTTTTGGGTCGATTTATTTTATATGGGGCGTACCCCTTTATTTTTTTTAGTCGACATCTTTAAAAAAAAATTAGGGTTTTAAAATTTTTTGTTAACCTTATCGAAACCTAGAATGAATATATGAGTTACGTGATTAATTCATGAATAATATGTTATGTGACATGGAAGAATATGCGATCTTGTGACTAATTTAATATTTGTTATGTTATATCCATGATGATACATGCATGTTTGTCATGGATAGTTGCTTGAATTGTTTAATTGTTAAGATATTTTATCACATGTTTATTTATGATAAATCTTGAATTGGGGAAGACTCCAATTATATATTAATGAATCAATTATGTGCAATTTGGTATATTTTAATTAAGGGTTTACGCAATCGATTCGTCGATGTATGTGGCTCACTATCAATTGAGAAAGTGAAAGCCCTAATTAATATATGCATTAATTAACCTAGACATTGATTATTAATAGGGTTTTATCGAATAAGTTGCATGTGGCTACTTGTTTACAACTATTAATTGTTAGTTATGTGCGCATTGTTTATTGTTTTTTTTTACTTGTTTGTTTATTATGTGTGACAGTTTTAAGCAAAAGGTAATTTTGAATAGAAAAATAATACGGACTAAATAATGGTGAAATTTGATTTGTTTTTGAAGAGTTAAGCTTTCAATAGTTTAATTGATTGATGATTTTGGTACAAATGGTCTTAACGGCTCACCCAATTTGACGGACTGTGTGGGAAGTACTAGGAGGGGAGCGCATTAAATTGTGACCGTAAAGAGGGAGGTTATTGCTTCAGCGCTGACCAAACTCTCCGCTTGCTTGCGAGTCAAATTGGAGCTACCAAGTAAGCCATAAATGTACAAAATCATTTTAAGGGCGAATTAGCTTTAATTCCATGGGCCACTTCGGTGGTAATTACCCGAAACACTAAGTGTTTACACTTATGCAAAAGTACGGTATAATGGACGATAATTAAAGGTAAATTCCTTGATTGGCGAAACCAATACCTCAATCAAAACTTTGATAATTTGATCTTTATGAATTGGTAATAAAAAGTTTTTTATTAAAATTTATGCTACAAGATGAATGCATGACATCTTTGTACATATTTGATTTGACCACATAAAATCAAAACTAGTACCCTTTATAAATTAAGTTATATGCCATCTAATTAAAAGGACACTTGAAGTTGCAGTTTATGTCATGTCAGAACTTGGCGAGATTGTGATGGAGAGGTAAATCTTTATGTAAAGTCAGACCTTACATGAACATATTTGCACTTCTTAAAGTTAGACACTTAAGTTGAGTATGAAGTGAGACATGGACTCAAGGCATAAGATAGGATGAAACATGTTTATATTTTCATTAGCGTTGGAAAATATAAATCCCATAATGATCTAGGAATTGGAAATTGTTTGCCAATTATCGTTCGACAGATTACCTTATTATATGCTTTCGTTACTAGCAGATCAACTGATGTAATGAACCTATGATAATTTGGTACCTAGTTTTAGAGAAAATTATATGGTTATATGTTTATATTACCTTGGGTATATTTTATTTTCTTGAAAAGTTGTATTATCGAAAATACTAATACTTGAACTTTTTTCTGTAGAAATGGCTCAAAACAACGATAACACTAACACTGCACTAAGTTCTGCGTTCAAAAGCTTTTTTGATCGAGAAAAGTTGACTGGCTCTAAGAATTTCAATGATTGGCACCGCTCTTTGAGAATTGTCTGTAGAGTTGTTGATCGGTTGAATTATCTGTACATGCCTTGCCCTGCTGAACAGCACCTGCCGTACCTCAAGCGGAAAAGGATGCTTGGAAAATTGAGTATAAGCGTCATAACGATGTGGCTTGCCTAATGTTGCAAACGATGGAACATGCTCTTCAAAAGCAGTTCGAAAATTACTTCCCATCTGTCATGCTCGATGAACTTCGAACTATGTTCGAGAAACCAGCTGCTGTCGAAATTTATGATTTGATCGATGCATTACACAGCTGCAAGCAGGGAGAGGGTAAACCCGTAAGTGCTCATGTATTGGAGATGAAAGGATACATGGACCAATTAAGGGCACTTGGCAAAACTTATGAAGATGACATTGCTGTGAACTTGATCAACAGATCCCTTAACAAGGATTTCAATGGTTTTGTTCAGAACTTCAATATGCATTACGTGGGGAAGACAGTTACTGACCTACACGCATTGCTAATTGACTATGAAATATGGTTACCTCGGAAGGCTCCTACTCCCCAGGTACTTGCTATTCAGGGTGGAAGGATAAATAAGCCAAAACCGTAGCGTGCGAACAACAAGAAGGTGAAGGGCAAAGGGAAAGTTGATAAAGGTAAAAAGGTTATGGCCTATCAACCAGAACCCAAGAATTACCCTACTCCTAGGAAGGAAAATCCTAAAAAGGACCAAGCATGCCACTACTGCAAGGTCGCTAGGCATTGGAAGAAAAAATGTGCTCTCTATCTTGATGAATTGCGGGCAAATAAGATGAAGTATGACGGGTCCTCGGGCGCCGGTTCTTCAGGTAATTTATTTGTGATTGAATTATTTACTCTAAATCATAAAAATTCCTGGGTATATGATACTGGATATGGTATTTACATTTGTAATACACTGCAGGGGTTTAGAGTGGAGAGGAAGCTAGCCTATGGGGAGCAATATCTGCACGTGGGCAATGGGGCACATGCAGCTGCTGAAGCCATAGGAACGTTTAGTTTAGTATTGCCTTCGGGCTTTAGTACTGTTATTGAACAATTGTCATTACGCACCTTCTATAATTAGAGGTGTTGTTTCCTTTTCAGTATTGTTGGATGATGATTTTACTCATACTATTTCATGTAATGGAATTTCTATTTCTTTATATAGTGTATTTTATTTTAATGTGATTACTGTGAATGGTGTGTTTTAAATTGATGTGATTGGAAATGAATCTAACAAATATAATAATTCGATGTTTAGCATCAATAATAAAGTAAAGTTGGACTTGAATTCTTCTTATCTTTGGCATTGTAGACTTGCTCATATAGGCAAGGCTCGCATGCAAAAGCTGCAACAAGAAGGACTTTTGCAAAATATCAATGGTGAATCATTTGATAAATGTGAGTCATGCATATCTGGGAAGATGACGAAGAAACCTTTTCAAAGAAATATGAAGAGGGCGTATGATCTACTTGGTCTTATTCATACTGATGTGTGTGGACCACTTAGACATGTGTCAAAGAGAGGTGCTAGCTACTTCTTAACCTTTACTGATGATTTCAGCCATTATGGTTATGTTTATTTACTTAAGCATAAACATGAGGTGTTTGAAACATTTAAGGTTTTCAAAGAAGAAGTAGAACTGCAATTGGGAAAGAAGATTAAAGCACTTCAATCAGATAGAGGAGGCGAGTATCTAAGCCAAGAGTTTAAAGATTACTTAGCTGAGAATGGAATTGTCCAGAATCTCACTTCTCCATATACTCCACAACAAAATGGTGTATCTGAGAGAAGAAATCGTACATTGTTGGACATGATACGATCTATGTTTAATCTTACTATTCTATCTTTATCCTTTTGGGATTATGCTTTAGAATCTGTTGTTTACATTCTAAATATGGTTCCCACAAAGAAGGTTGATAAGACACCATATGAAATATGGCATGGTAAAGCTCCTAACCTGTCTTATTTAAAGGTCTGGGGTTGCGAGGCGTGTGTTAGACGTGACTCAGCAGATAAACTCCAACAAAGATCTGTAAAGTGTATCTTCGTAGGATATCCTAAGGAAACTATGGGTACTATCCAACTGAAAATAAAGTAATTGTTGCTAGGTATGGAGATTTTCTTGAAAATGATCTTGTATCTCAAGAATTCAGTGGGAGAGTTTATGATCTGGAAGATGATCAAGAAGATGCATTACCTTCTGAAAACACTAACGTACTTCTGGTAGAACCTGATAGTCTGGGTCCTCCACCAGAAGTTGAAGTGATTCCCGTTCGTAGATCCGTAAGGTCTACGCGTGCACCTGAACGTCTATGTCTTAACGTAGAGGTTAAGGAAACTATGTTAGGAGATCTTGGAGAGCCTACTAGTTATAAAGCTGCCATGGCAAGTACTGAAAAGGAAAAATGGCAATTTCAATGAATGGGGAAATGCAATCCATGAGAGATAATGAAGTTTGGGAAGATGTCGATTTACCTCCAAACGCCAAGGTGGTTGGAAGTAAGTGGCTCTATAAAATAAAGACTGATGTGGATGGCAATATACACATCTATAAAGCTCGTCTAGTTGGGCAGGATTTTACTCAAACTTATGGCATAGATTACGAGGAGACATTTTCTCCTGTAGCGGACATTAGAGCTATTAGAATTCTCATAGCTATAGCAGCATACTATGACTATGAGATATGGCAGATGGATGTCAAAACCGCCTTCTTGAATGGTCGCTTAGATGAAGACATCTATATGAAGTAACCTGAGGGGTTCGTGAATCCACAATTTCCAAACCGTGTATGCAAACTTCAAATGTCCATTTATGGATTGAAGCAAGCATCAAGGCAATGGAATAAGAGATTTGATGAAGAAATCAACAGGTATGGATTTATTCAAAATCTTAATGAGCCATGTGTATATCACAAAGTTAGTGGGAGTGATGTAATTTTCCTTATCCTTTATGTCGATGACATATTAATTATGGGAAAAGACATTCTAAGTTTGCAAAATGTTAAGGCATATCTTGGGAAATGTTTTTCCATGAAGGATTTAGGAGAAGCTGCATACATTTTGGGAATCAAGATCTACCGAGATAGGTCAAAGCGGTTAATTGGCTTAAGTCAAAGCGCTTACATTGATAAAATATTGAAGAGATTCAATATGCAAAATTCCAAGAAAGGATATTTGCCGATGGAAGTAAAGCATAGCTTATGTAGCGATATGTGTGCTTTAACACCTGCTGAGGTGGCACGCATGTAGAAAGTTCCTTATGCTTCGGCAGTAGGATCTATTATGTATGATGTGAGATGCACAAGGCCAGATGTGGCGTTCGCTCAAAACATGACCAGTCGATATCAACAGAATCCGGGTGAACTTCACTGGACTTTTGTTAAACATATTCTAAAGTATCTTAGGAATACGAAAGATATGTTTTAAGTGTATGGTGGAAATCGAGACCACGAGCTTGGTGTTACAGGTTACCTTGTGATGCGCCCTGGCAGTGTGATAAAGATGATACGAAGTCTCAGGCGGGTTATGTCTTTGTCATCAATGGAGGAGCAGTTGACTGGAAGAGCAAGAAGCAGAGTACGATTGCGATGTCTGCGATAGAATCCGAATACATAGTTGCTTCAGAAGCTGCGATGGAGGCTGTTTGGATTAGGAAATTCATTTCAGGTCTTGGTGTTATGCCTTCAATTGAATCGCCTATTGATATGTATTGTGACAATTCTGCTGCAATCATATTTGCCAATGAACCTGGAGTCATGAAGGGCACCAGACATTTTCTACGGAAGTATCACTATGTTCGGGAACAAGTCCGTGAAGGTGAAATTAATCTATTGAAAGTTCACACATATGACAACTTAGCTGATCCTTTCACTAAGGCTTTGGCTAGAGACAAGCTTATTGGACTTGCCAATGGAATTAGACTTCGTTTAGCTAATAGTTTCATGCAGAACTGTGATTAGTATTTTGATAAAGGATATTGTAAAACATTTATTATTTTGATGAAATAAAGTTTGGATTATGTTTATTTTCATTTATAATATTGTTATTCTATATTTGCATGTTTAATCCATGAGTAACTAAGTTATTCTAAATGTCCATTATCGATTAATGATATGGGAGTATCATTAAACTAAGACAAATCTGAGATATGTGGTAGAATATACTTGAAAGTATATTGATGAGAATGCATACCAATTTCAGATTATATTCAATGAATTGAATATAAGACTTATCCCAACTACATAATTTACTTTATGGATATTGTTATAAGTAAATTATGAATAGTTATCCTCATACTTGAGATACCAGATAAGAGTCATGAATGTAGTGCATTTCTGTGGAGCAACTTAACGCTATACGTAACAGGTAGTCATAAGGGTTGTTTCCAGAACTGTTACAAAGTTTGTGGGTTAGTCTCGTAGTCAAGATAGAATTCGTTCCTTCAAATTTATTTGGAGTTTAATACTGCTGGGCCCCTCGTAGGGTTGACAAGATATTTGTGCGGCCGCACCCAAAATCTCCCCTAAATATGTTTAGAAGATTTGGTAATCTTTGTCAATCACTTATAACGAGAAACAGAATAGTTTAATAAAAAATGACTTAATTCCATATCTTTGTTTAACGTGGTATTAGAAACAAAAGGATAATAATAATGAGAAATCATTAAAAGGTTTTCCAGGAGCCTTACTCGAGTTGTACTAGAGGCATCGAAGTGTTGCTAGACGCTAACCGATGTGATCACTCTATTAAGATATATCCAAGTGGGAGCTGTTGGTTTTATGGATATAAATTAGTAGACGTGAGTTAGGATCGAACTCGAGACCACAGGATTGCACACTTTGCGTATGAGAATTAAAGTTAATAATTAAATGTAATAGTTATATTTATTTATTAATTAAACGAAATAACTATAACGGACGTTAAGTAATTAGTTGTAATGGACTAACGATCGTTAAATGTAATTGGAAAGGACTAGATTGCAAATATTGGGAAGGTTCCGGAATCCCTTGTGGGATAACACCACCGATCGGCCAAAGGAACCAAACCCAACCCAACTCAAACTCAAACTTGTTCTCCAATTTTAGTTTAGTATATATACAAGGCTAGGGGTCTTGTGTTTTGCATCTCTTGTACTCATTAAGCTAAACCTAAAAAGTTTGTGTGTGTTTTTTTGCTTAATTCGGTCGACAACTACACCATAGGTGTCGACACATTGATTTTCCAAACTCAAAGTTATTTGTTTAGTTAAAACTAGCATTCCTTTAATTCGGTATAGTACGTGTGTACAAGAAAGTGGTACTAACACATTATTGTTAGTATTTTTGGATTGAATTACAAAATCGGTATTGGGTAATTCACATAATCCTATAAACCCTAATTAGGGTTCATCCAAATTGCTAGTTTTGTGGATTTGATTCTTGTTCGGCTAGAATCAAGAAAGGTACGCATATTCTTGTTTATGTTAATTAATTATTCGTTAATCTTTCCTAGACGCTTCCACATGTATACTTTGATATTTTGTGTTTAATTTATTGAATGTCATGATATATAATTTCAACACTTGTACCATCTTTCTGTCCCATTTGAGTTCTTCCAGTCCCTTAATGAGTGGACATGCGCCTTTGGGATCTATTGAATCGAAATACTCCTCAAGATACTGGTTTTGCTTTGCAATCATAACTTTTGTGTCAACTTCGCACCCTTTTCCTTTTCCATTACTGCTACACGTATGTTTGAAGCATTATGTGCTTCAATTTCTTTCAATTTTCTCCTTAAAATCTCCTTACATTCATGAGATATACGCTTCCTTTGACTGCACCTTGGCAACGTATTTGCAGCCCCTTCCCTAAGCGAATATATCTTCTCGAAGCCTTTTTGCATCCGATTATGAATTGGCTTCTCCCAAGATTTAGAGTGCCCGCTCTGATACCACTGTTGCACAGGTTCGTATCGAAGCCAAATCCTCTCTAACATGCCTTTGTAATTCGACATAGTGTGTGGTTTTCATTTCGAATGAAAAGTAATAGGGTGTTTGGGACAGTGAGATAACAACAGAATATAATGTATAAACTTGCAGAAAACAATGATATACCAACAATGCAATTGTGTATTGAATTGATATGGAATGAATTACATTGTTTACAGACTATTGACTCTTTATATATCATGAATCGGTACCATGTGACAATTTTACCGATTCTATAAACAACACAACCTAACTTAACTGTTATACCCTAACAGCTTAAACGACCCTTTTTGACCCAGCCCATATTGAAGTCTGTTTACATGATTTTTACACAAACATGCAATACATAAAACATACTAAAATACCCTAATGGTTTAACTTCTATAACATTAAGTCTAACATAATCTTGATATAATAATAAAAAAATGCCTTAAAAGACATTGTTTTTTACATATAACTGTTAGTCACGATGATTATAACTGTTTTAAGTTATAATTGCCAATTCAAAACATCATGAAAAAATGGTGTGGTTTGTGGATTGATATATAACAAGAAACTAGTCCATCAACTTCAAACATTGACAAAGGAAAGAAAACTGATGATGAAGTTGAGGTTCAAAAAGTCACCTAAGTACACAAGATGAAAATGTATATGGCAATGAGGAAGATGAGAATGTGTGGTAGATAGAAAAAGTTGTTAGACTTGTACGAGTCGAGTCAGTTTTAGGCATAACACGTGGTGACTCGTTGAGTGACTTGCGGTTGCGTCTGGCTCGCTAGGTGACACGAGAGTCTTGTCCGACTCGCAACGAGTCGAGCGACTCGTGACTCTTATGAGTCTAGTAAATAATCACACATCCCAACAATTTTCTTAATTAAGCACCAATTTTATCTATTATCCACAGGTTTTAGGTTCCCTTTAGAGGTTTTATGCTTTCGAGAATATTGGAACCTTAATTCATGGACTAATTGTCTAAAACAGCGGTAAAGTTGATATTTTTAATTTGTACGTATGCAACTTTTAATTTTTTTTATTGTATACAAATTCTTTCTTAATTTTTCTATTTTATGCATCAGACTTTCTTAATTTTACTATCGTATGCATATATCTGACGTGACATGATTTAATCAAGAGTTAATTACATATATTTACATAAATCATCCACTACAAAAAACTAGTTGAATTCTTCATATTTTAAAGTCCAAATGGCAACAGTTAAAAATGTGTAAAATTATTAATTCCACACTTTCTCATGTATGGTAATAATGGGTGTGACAAATTTTTCTATACATAAAAGTGTGAAAATATTATCCAAATTTCTTTAGTTAAAAGTGTGAAAATTGTTTTTTAATGTTCACACTTAAAAGTGTGGCAAAATTTCAAAAAATGTTTATAACAAAAAGTGTGGAAACATTTGCTACACATATAAGTGTAGCTTTATTGTAATTGTACACAATTATATATGTGGATTAATTTTTCAGATATTTATGACACATATTAATGTAGCAAAAATATTATCTATATAAAAAATGTCCACACTATACCATACCGTAGCAAAATAAGTGTGGAGAATAGAAATATTTTTTGTAGTGATCCTTGTGGATCTAAAAAATTACACCGTTCGTCCTTGAGTTAATGACATAAATCGTCCCTGTTCCTCTAAAAATATACCCCAACCATCCGTGTGGCCATTCGTCCTTGAGTTAATTACATAAATCGTCCCAGTGGCTCTAAAAATTTACACGAGTCGTCCTTGTGACTAGAAATAATTAAAATTGCACATAGGCGAGGCTCGAACTCGGGTCTGCTGCCTTACAGACCAACCACTTACCACTGGACCAAGCGTCCAGTGGTGTTATACACTATTTATTTTATCATTTATGCAATCTTCTTGTTGATCGATAAAAATTTGCAACTCAAGCCATATTTTTATACGTGATCGAGTTGCAAATTTTTATACATGATTTATATAAAAATTTGCAACTCGGTCCATATTTTTATACGTGTGATCGACTAGAAAATTTTTATATGTGATCGATAAAAGTTTGCAACTTGGGCCACATTTTTATACGTGATCGAGTTGCAAATTTTTATACGTGAACGATATACAAATCCGGCCCAAGTTGCAAATATTTATACGTGATTGATAAAAGTTTCATCGAAGCAAAAGCGTGATCGATTAAGAATACGAATCCTCGGGGCTTCAAAAAACGTATACGTGATTGATCACGTTTTTAATTCGATAAAAATGTATACGGATCCTCAGGGCTTCAGAAAAACGTATACGTGGTCGATCACGTTTTTGCTTCGATAAAAATGTAAATATGATCGATACTCTTCGGGCTTTGTAAAAACGTATCCGTGATCAATCACGTTTTTGCTTTGATAATAACGTATACGTGATTGATCACATTTTTGCTTCGATAAAGATGTATACGTGATCGGGCCATATTTTGCTTCGATAAAAACGTTTTTGGTGTTATATATCGATAAAAGTTTTCAAAACAATTTTTTTTATAAAATGAACCCATAAAAATGTGAAAAGAGTTTTTCCTTTTTTTTTTAAATTGTTTTGTACTTTGGTAAAAACGTTTTTGCTTCGATAACAATTGCAACTCAGGCCACATTTTTATATGTGATCGAGTTGCAACTTTTTATACATGATCGACACAAAAATGATGCCCGAGTTGTAAATTTTTATACGTGGCCCAATCACGTATACTTGATCGATGCAAATTTTTATCGATGAAAAGTGTCGCCTGAGTTATAACTTTTTATCGATGTAAAAACGTTTTTATCAAAGTACAAAATAATTTTTATTAAAAAAAAAAAAAAAAAAAAAACTTTTATCACATTTTAGCGTTTCTTATCAGAGAGAGTTGTTGAGCAGGGCTTCTTTTTGAAAAAGGGGGAGTAAGGATTGGGGAAGGTCCGGAAAGCTCTTACTTTATTGATGGAGCATTTGGTTCCTTCCTCTCGACAAAACTGAAAATACCAAAAATTTGTCCGTTATAAGAGAATACCTTTGCTCGAAATGGATTCCGTTAGCGCCAACTGAATATGATGCCTGCTACTGCAGTACTCTTGCCCTATTTTGGCTCCCACTCCCATTAGTTCCTAGTCCCTCCAGCTTCAAGTTGTTTTCATGAGTGCGAAGAAAGCGGACTCCTATTCAATAGAAAGGAAGAAAAAAAATATAACATAAGCCAGAAATCACACCGCATTGATGAAATTGAAAAATGAATGAAGAAAACCTCGATCACGTAAAAATATGGCCCGAGTTGTAACTTTTTATCGATCACGTATAAAAATTTGCAACTCGATCACGTATAAAACTGTGCCTGATTTGCAAATTTTTATCGATCACGTATAAAAATGTATACATGATCGATAAAAATTTCATCGAAGCAAAAATGTTATCGATCACATATACGAATCCTCGGAGCTTCATAAAAACGTATTTGTGATCGATCAAAAGATTGGATAAAAACATGAAATAAAAATACTCGTCCAAAAAGATCGCATAAAATGATAAAAGAATGAGTGTATAACACTATTGGACGCTTGGTCCAGTAGTAAGTTGTTCGTTTGTATGGCAGCAAACCCAAGTTCGAGCCTCGCATATGTGCAATTTTAATTATTTCTAACCACAAGGACTACTCGTGTAAACTTTTAGAGCTACAGGGACGATTTGTGTAATTAACTCAAGGATGAATGGTCACAAGGATGATTGGTGTAAATTTTTATAGCCAAAGGGACGATTTATGTAATTAACTCAAGGACGAATGACATATTTTTTTAGAACCACAAGGATGATTTATGTAAATTTATGTAATTAACTCTTGATTAAATCATGCCACGTCAGATATATGGATACAATAAGAAATTTAGAAAATTAGATGCATACAATAGGAAAATTAAGAACAATTTGCATATAATAGAAAAATTAAAAGTTTGATGCCTATAACTATAAAAAAAATGACAATTTCGATGCCTTTTTAGACAATTATCCCTTAATTCAATACTAACATTTTAGGGTTATTAACACGAAAATGTAGTATATTTGTCACTTTTTGTCATTGTGTGTATCGTCTTTTATTTTTTTCAATTTTGGCACCAACTTTTTGAATTCGTGATATTGTGTGTACTGAACTTTCAAATTTCGATTATTGTATGTATTTTTGTAACTATTCAGCCATGTAAAATGACCATTTAACCCTTCGAAATTTGAAAAAAGTAAGGGCAAAATGGTCACAAATACACACAATAGCACGAATTCAAAAAGTTGGTGTCAGAATTGAAAGAAATAAAAGACGATACACACAAGGACAAAAAATAGCACGTATGATACATTTTCGTGCTATTAACCCAACTTTTTATGTCTAATTTGACTTTTCTTTTGAATTTTGAAACTGATGATGGTTTACATCACATGAAAAAATGAAAATAAAGGAACGATACACTAGTTTCATTTTCATTTTCATCTTCATCTTCAAGATAAGTTTCATGATCTTTACTCCTTTTAGCATTTGGTTTATTATTAGATTGTTTGTTTAATATTGTTGGATGCAATATATGTGCCATTTAGATACCAGTTGATGACATCTATGATATGTATGGAGGTCAAGTTTCAAGTTTTTAATGTTAGTTGGTTCAAATTTCAGGTGGGACATTATAGCTATGGAAAATATGCCTGAATATCTACAAATAGGCTTCCTATCTCTTTACAACACCGTAAACGAGATGGGCTATGACCAAGGTTATAAATAGTGTGAGGCGTGGCATGGCAGCATGATCAAGTCTCACGTTTTTCGGTTAAGACGAAGCTTTTCCGTTTATAAAATGTAGCATAAAACGGCACAAAGTATGAAAAATATTTATAAATTTATATCGTAATTCATATATATATATCGAGTTTACAAAAACATGTGTCATAAGGCGGCAAGGCGGCGTGGCGTGACGACATAATCAAGCCTCACGCCTTTGCGAGCCTTTTAAAACAGTGGCTATGACACCTTAATCGCACAAGGAATAAACATCATACTAAAGAAGTGGCAAAAGGCGGCGGACGGGCCACCGGGTTAAGCACGGGCAGCGGGCTTGAGAAGCGGTACGGGAATTTAAATGGGCATGGGCAGGCATGTTATACAAATCGCTTAATAAAAGACCTAAAACGACGAAATAAATTCCTTAAACGTAATATCTTATTTATATTAAAAAACTTAAATATACTATATAAAAAAAATCTTTAAAACGATCGTAATATTCTACAATTGAAAGAAAAAAAATGTGTCCATTAGTGCTCATTTAAATTTTCAATAGACTATATATGCTCATTTCAAAAAAAGAAGATGACTAAATATGCCAAAATCCTTCAAAAATTTAACCATTTAGCCATTTTTTTGCTTTTATACACATTTGACACCTCTAATACTAATCCTTGCAAAAGTGGTTTGTAGTACTAATAGATTTATTATTCTATTCTAGTGATTTGATTAAAAAAACATATTATTTTGCTGAGTAGTGATGTACACAAGCCTAAAACATCAACCAAAAAATATGTCTTTTTTTGAACAAAGCTTACATTTCATATCACACCTCACAAATGGAGGAAATTTGCACACAACATGTTACATCGAACATAAAGGGCAAAGTCGAAGCCGACTTGCCAAACAAAATACACGAGGTAACAAGTTAAGCCAAAAGAAAGCATACACCCTAATAGTTGTGACCGACCACAGCTACACCATACAAGGGTGGGGGGAATCACCAAAGTGAGCTTTAAGGAGACACAACCATACGAAGATGTAGCTTGACAAAAGTACACAAAGCACAGAAAACATACATAGAAGATAAAACCAAGCATCCTAAAAGGAGCCAAAGCAAAACCCAACAAATCTAGAATCAAAACCAAGGCCAGCAAGCTATCGATGGCGGACCACAACAGATCTGCGGATGGCGGGTGGCGGCGGCGACAACAAGCTGGCAGTGATGTGACAGATCGTGAGCAAGGCTTTTATTGAAGGAAAATAAAATACAAAAAAAGATCCGGACGGCCGGTCGAAACCGACCGCCGGAGAAAAGGATTGGATTTAGGTGGATGAGTTTTAGAGAGAGGTTGGAGAGATATGAGTTTTAGAGAACCAAAAAATATGTCAAATACTCAAATTTATTCAATCTGAATCATCTTTAATTTCATTTCTTGGATTTTTTCCTCTGGGCTTGTCGTATGTCTCAGTGATCGATCTTGTTGTTAGACGTATTCTTATGTTGATATTCTGTTGTATTTTGCGCATCACTTTTCTATTTTATTATGGAATTTATTATTCTATCTTGTTTTTTTGATGAATTAGTGGGGAGAATTACTAGAAGCATTCCTAGTGGAAGCAATATGGACTCACAACAATTACATGCTAACACTTGAAGATTATCTTGATAACGCATGGCGATCAGCTTCAGGAATGGTTATACTTACTCATGGCTACTTTTTAATAGATCAAGATTTCAAAAATGTCGCAGTTGAGTCTTTGGAAAAGAAACATGATCTATATAAAATGGTCATCTATGCTTTTTGGACTTTACAATGATTTAGCTGCTTAGTCGATATGTTTTAGGTTTCACTGTATTGACAACAACTTTTACTACTATATTTTTTTTATCTATCTTAACTTTCTTAATCTCTTTGCATAGGATGAGAAAGACAAAGACAAGAGTCCCAACGCAATATCATGTTACATGCATGAACACGGCGTTTTCGAGGAAGTTGTACGCGAACATATACAAACTCTAATAGACAAAGCATGGATAAAAATGATCGAAGCCCAGATTGCGTGTTCTGAACATTTGACTGATCCATCGATTGATACGGGCCGAATTCTTGATAGAAGATGAGTGGTTAGGATTGATCCCAGAAAAACTTTTAGTATGTAAATAATCTTAATTCTATGTATTTTTTTATTTTTTTTATTTTATTTACTTTCTATGATTTACAAAACTAAAGTCACCAAACTATATTTCTTAGCAACAAATATATGCATTATTTGATTATTACACCTTAGAGAATGTCGTGGATCATTTAACATGTAATTTTCTTTATCTTATCGTTGCATTACACGAGCAACTTGCTAGTAATAATTAAATTTTGTGTATGTTTCCTTACAAATATTTTATGACATGGTTTAAATATTCTTGATGACTAGTGCCCAACTCTAGACCATCCCCAAAGGAGTATTTTTTTGACTTGCAAATTTTAGCAACGTGATATGCCAATTTGAGAATTATTTAGACACCAACATAAAAAGTTGGTTTTTGTGTGGTACCAGTAACATTTTTTTGAAAATTTGAAGGAGAAGATGTAAAACAACCAACAAAGTTTTTCAAAACCATAGTCGTATAGCTATGTACCACAAAACTCTTTGGAGTCATGATTTTATCGATGGATTGTAGACCAATTTCTTAGTAAGTCCTCATACTATTTGTTGGTATTAAAGAATCTAGTAAACCATTTACTACGAGTACGCATCGGATGAATCTAGTTGATGTTATTGGATTAACAAATAAACAAAACACATAATTTACTAACTTTGAATTAATCAATAAATATTGATAAAGTACCTTGATCTTGAATTCTTGAAACCGAAGTAATTAAGTTACCACCTCTAACGAATGCACACACTACACGTCAAACGAGACACATTAGGATGTTAGTGCTTGCTTCACGTATACCAACTAACAACACGTGTTCTTGGTACTTAAAATCGCATGATCAAAACCCTAAGGGGTTACACCGTAATAGAAATGAAATCGGCGTAGTGAGTGTCTGAACAGTGGACTTTACTTGATTTCTTCGTTTTAGCTCCAAATCATGTTCTTTTCCTTAACTTCCATCAAGTGCTCTAATATTTATTGATATTAACAAAAGTAAACAATAGTACCAATTCTCACATAAAAAACATAAAAGAGACAATATAAATGGGATAAATAATGCGTATATTTAGTGCTTATTTGATGTCATCAAATGTCCCCCACTTGAATTATACTTGTCCTCAAGTAGATTCTAGATTTTTACTTATGAAAATATATATCCCTGTAACATGGATCAAGATTACTATTCGGGAGGTCTAGGTTGATGGAAATACATTTGGAATATGATGAACTATAGAGCGAGTAAGTAAAGAGAGGATGAAGAAAAATTGTTTTATTAGATAAGAACAAAATGAATGACAACTACACTATTTTCCTACACCCCTCATGGAGAGTCATGAGGGGTATTTATAGGCCCTAGATATTACAAAAATAGCAAATCTAACAATATCCCTACAAGATAGCGTCACACGTGAATGGTTACAATGAGTCCTATAATTACAAGTAAATTGCAACATACATAACAAATGGCCTTAGAGGATGTCTTCTTAGTCGAACGACTGTATGATCTTCGTACATCATCCTCAGCTTGCTTGTATTACTTGCACTCAAACCACAGTAATAATCGAGTTAGGTTATTACTCCCTCCTAACTAGTGAGTCTTTTTCATTTACATTGCTCCCTCCCAGACTGTAACACCATGAAAAATGGGTCGCAGCAAAAAATTATGTCGCGGTTGCTACTAAATTGGTATCATTACACAAATTATAGAATAACGGATTTACCTTAAGAAATATCATAATCAAAGGTATTAAGTTTACATCTTTCAAAAATAGTGCAGAAATACAGGCTCATAATAATAAAGCGGTCCCAAATATACATCAGAGTAATCTGTGACCATGCCATGCAATTTCCAAGCGCCTCCGGAAATAAGCTAACGCCTTAAGAACCTGAAAATACATGCTAAAAGTGTCAACACGAGGTTGGTGAGTTCATAGGTTTGAATAAAAGTATCATGAGTTCAAAAGAGAGCTTTGAGATCATTGTATCGCTTACAATGTCGTGAAAACAAAATTTACCTTTCGTAAAATAGTAATGTGGACCACAAAGTTTTCAAGTGCAAAATATTTCTCACAAACAAGTCAAATTTCACCAAGGCATACCCTACCTAACTCACAGTATCAAAGCAATTATCCGCAAACGAGCTCATAAACAACTTGGACCATATCAAAAATGTAAACACTGCAACTAATATAGTGTCATGCAAGCTTATCTATTACGCAGGCTAAGTCATGAAACCGGCGCTCGACACCGTGCATAAGTACTAAAACAAGCCCCTAACGGTGTTTATCCCCAAACACCGTATCCGACATGCTATACGTCCGACCAGTTGGTGCTACCAACTCTGGACAGGGCGTCACCCGTGATAGATCTGCCTATAACATTTGCGCTTCCCCCAGAAACTAACGGTTCATGAATGGGCAACATGGGATACTAACCTTAGCCTAACCTCGTAATAACTTCCATAAAACCACAAAACATATCCGGGACCAATCAAAATGGTTTTGTTTCCAAGCACTTGTTTCCACATAAAAACGGTTTCAATCAATCAATAACGCTTAACCAAATCACGCATTTCATCAAGTAAACATTCTCGTATTCAAATCAATCAAGCATATCATTTAGTAAAAAACAAACATGTATTCTTACCCCAAAATAGTTATAAAACAAGTAAAGTAGGGGCCATGAACTCACCTCAATATGAAGCAACGCAAATATCACAACTGGCATCGAGTAGCAAAACACAACGACATCAACAAGCAGGGCACAATGATAACAAGAGTACAGGCACAACAGTACAGGATCGGCACAACATAATAAGTATATAGCTATCTCAGCATATGACTTGTAAAGCGAAAGAGTTTTCAAAAGGCAAAGCATCTTAGTTTTCATGGAATACTCATATCAATGATTTAAAAAATTTAGTGTTAAATCTCGTAAGAAAATTTAGTATCAACGTTCCGTGTGGTGTTAAGAAATTACAGACTCAAAATGTAACTCACACCAACGTATAACATGTATCCCAAATGTAACTCACACCAAACGTAACTCACATCAAAGCATAATATATATCCCAATATATTATGAATGGATAGTCAAGAAGCATTGACCAAGACTCGCGTCGAAAAGACAATGACAAGAAAGGAGTCGAGGAAGTAATGACAGATTTATGACAAGAAGGTAAATCAATTAGTAAGTTTTTGGTGTTTTCCAAATAATCTCAAATAGCTCGTATAAAACATTCATGTTTTACAATCAAAGATAATTAGGAATTTACAATACAAATAACAAAGGTTTCACAATTTTACTTGTACAATTCGTCGTTTGACACGTTTATAACAAAAGGGTTTTTGTAATAAAGTCTAATTATAGAATTTAACAATTAAGTAAAACCGTACATTTTGTTCTAGGGGTGAACGAAAAAACCGAATAAACCGAAAACCGAAACCGAACCGAACCGAAAATAACCGAACCCAACTAATAACTGAACCGAATTTGATAAAACTGAACCGAACCGAACTACTAATTCGGTTCTCGGGTTGGATATGGGTTTGGCAGTTTGAATCGAAAACCGAATTCATATAAATATGTATATTTTATTTATATATATATATATATATATATATATATATATATATAGGGTAAAGTTAAAATAAAAAGACAAATATCCGTAAAAAGAATAAAAAGATTTGTTTTTTTTTTAAAAATCTCCAAAAATTCCAAAAAAATTCCACAAGATCGGGTATGTTGGTGCATAAAACTTTTGTGAAAATATTTTTTATAATTTTGAGTTTTGATACGTTTTTTTTAATGCACAAAAAACGAATTTTGATGCACAAAATTTTCAATTTGTTTTATTTTGATGCGCAATGTTATTTTGATGAAAAAAGTCAAAAAAAGTTGGGTGCAAAAACCAATTTTTGATGCACAAAAAAACGATTTAATCGCATGTGCAAGTATTTTTCATAATTTTTTTGGGAAAAAATATCCACTTTCAGAAAAAAGTTTTTCACAACTTTTTCATGTACCATCATACCCGATCTTGTGGAATTTTTGGGGAATTTTTCGAGAACTTTTTTTGAAAAAAAAAATATTTTTATCTTTTTACGGATATTTGTCTTTTTATTTGATCTTTATCCTATATATATATATATATATATATATATATATATATATATATATATATATATATATATATATATATATATATATATATATATATATATATATATATATATGTGTGTGTGTGTGTGTGTATGTATAAGGTAGAGTTATTTTCAAAACCATAAAAAGGTCGAGAACTGCGAGAACCGATCTGAGCCATTGATCTTGACAACACTTTTTAGTATAACTAAATTTTTATTTTTAATGCAAAAGGGTATTATAGTAAAACTCTTTCATAACCATTTTTTAGCTACCTAATTTGAATTTCTCTCTCGTGCTGGAATTAAATTTTGCTCCAATTTTATCGTCAACGTGATTCACCAATCATTTTTATGTTTTTTTATAATATTATTTTAATTTGCACTTTTTAGGTCATGTTTGGCAACAAGCATTTGAAAGCGTTTAGGAGCGACAAGCGACAAGCGGTAAGTATTATAAATGAAAAGCTTGTTTGGCAACACCTCAACAAGCGTTAGAATACTCTCTTACCGCTCCAATCTAAATGTTTCTTGATTAAGCATTTCACAGTTGCTCCAAGCGTTTAGTTTATGAAATTACATATATACCCTCATTTGTTTAATCATTTATTTTATTTTAATATGTATATGACCTTTTTTGTAATTTTACAATTTATAATTACTGCTACAGCTACGTTACCAAACACATTTTTTAAACAAACAACTACAGCTTACTGCTTACTACTTACTGCTACTGCTACATGTCGCCAAACATAGCCTTAATGTGTGTCTATAACGTTTTTATTAGATTATAAATACCTTTTTCCTTTGTTGGCTTCCGAAAAATAAAAAGAATACACATATGTATAAATCTCGAAACTTAATTAGGACGTTGATCAGAATGCACTATGTGCACTTGTGCTCCTATGGAAACTAAATATTTAGATCTCATAACCCATACGGATTGTAATTACTATTGCTCATTTTTATACCTTAGTAATCAATATTCAAAACATTTATTCAATATAAACTCCAAATAGTATACAAAATGAGAAACATTAGTTAATTCAAAGGTAGATGTACATGTGCATGCGACATTCTTTCATTACCAACTTCTATCTCGAAGCATATACATGTGCAATCATGATCATATCTTCATTATCTTGAAGCATACACATGCATTCTTCATCTCTATTATTCTTTTTGGCAACTTGAAAAATCCAAATAGCCCTGTGACATAATATATGTTTTCATTAAACATAGCTGAACTACGAATACATGTGCATCATAAAACACATATGCATACAAATTATAAATACATGTGCATCATTGAACACATATGCATGCCACTAGATATAACTGAACTTTAGTCTTTGTAATAGGTATACTTCACAAAATGATGCATGCCTTTATTGAAAAAAGAATATTTTCTTAACCAAAGATGCAAATCGGATCTCAACCACGTCTCATTCAAGACTTGTCCATGAAATACACGTGTATTACCATCATGCCACATTATATTATCTTTCGACCTTGTATAATCATATAAATATGATTAAAAAAAAAGCATTACATCTGCTAAGGATTTAAACACTTGCTATATAGATTAATGAAAAATTCAAAATCATAGTTACGAAAACCATTTAAAGAAGATGATCAACTATCAAATGCGTTCAACTCATCGTCTAGGAAAATAAAAGTATATTCTAATGATCTCAAAAAGATGAACCAAATAAATTTTAAAAAAGACACTACAAAAAAAAGTTAGATTTTACACGTTTATTTCTCCACGATATTGAAAGCGTGTAGATATCTTTTCGGTTTATCCACAGTTACATGCGTGCAGAAAACTACTCACATTTTCAAACGTGAACAATGTATATATACAAATAAAATACACACATCAGCGCGTGACAAATATGTTCACAAGCAAAAGCGTGTAAAATTTTACAACTAATTAAATACTCCACATAAATCAGCGTGGACTTTCTAGTTTCTAATGAGGAGAAATTTACATTTTCCACTTCCAACTTTACTAACATTACATGTCTAGTCTTTTCAATCTATAAACTCACACCAACAACAGAACTCAGAAGAACACAAAATTAAAAAATCTACAAACTCAGACAATCTTCAAATCTCTCAATTCTCTCACACCATCTTCAAATCAGTTGCTTCATAATCTTTAACCACAATCAACTTCGACCCGTTAAATCATTTCTGTAGCGTTAGGGTTTCAAAATAGAGGAAATTAAGTACGAATCGAATCGAATCAATATCGAAGGGATGATCAAGTACGCATCGAATCAATCAAAATCAAACCGATTCACAAGACTAAATTCTTTAATCAATTTGAAGGTTTGTTGCTCATTACTAACTTACATGTGATTTATGTTATAAACGATATGTTTAGAAGTAATTAAATTTGAAGGTTTGTAGTTGATTATGCATTTTGAATTGATGATGATGTTTCGAATTGCTTTTGTGAGGTAACTTAATTTTGTGATAATCTTATGTGTTCATTTATGCCTGTAATTTTGTTGCGGATTTGTTTATAGGTTTAGTTATTCAATTAGATGTTGACAAGACCGAATTCGCGATGATGTTTCGTTTTGATGTTGTGTGAAACAATTAGTTAAATTAGAGCGAGCTTGAATCTAAATGTAATGGAAGCGATTTAATCTATTGAAGCATGATTAAAAAATTTGTTCATTCAAGCCGAACTTAAATCATACCTGTACACTAGTCTCATTCTAATCCGGTTCATAATAGGGTTTATCGAGCGAGTATCATTCATTTTTGTCATTTTTACTTGTCAGAATCACTTCTAATTAAGTGTTTTAGCATCAAATCCTTCTAGTTAGGGCTTTGGGCTTTTAGCAACATATCACTTCGGATTGGTGTTCGTATCATACTATCATTATGTTCTCGGTTCACTTCGAAATAGGGCTCGTAACATGGATTATTTGGTAAGCACAAGGTATGTTGTTGCAATTTGATTGGTGATCTTATTGTATCATTAATCTGTTATGTCTACAATTGGTTGCTTGTTTATTTATATATGCTATGATGTTACTTGAAGAGTGATGAATGTATCTGTATTCAATAGTCTGTTTGAAATATGTGGATGAGTGTGCTTAACGAAATATCTTATTGACAGCTTATTGATGATAGAAGGCTAAAATGTATCATATCGTATAAATCTTATGTGGATACAATTCGTAACAGAGTTCTATTATGCATGATGTTAATCCATTGTTTTAGCAAAAATGAAAGGATATCCTTCTTGGCCTGCTAACGTATATTTCTACTTAGTTAGTTAGGGTTATTGGTTATGATTTTTTGAGTATTTGGATAACCTTATTTAGCCTCCATATGGGCTTATTTGACTTCATAAAAGCCGATAAGATCACTTTTTGGAGCGTATGATGGTATGACCATATCGAATTTACCTTTATTGGCTTACGCCAATAATCTATAGTTAATAAGCTCTAAAATTTCAGCTTATTGACTTTTACAAAGTCAAATAAGCCCATAAGCCGGTTAAATAAGTTGATCCAAAGCCCCCTTATTGCTATGTATAAATAAGGTGATCCAAAGCCCCCTTATTTTTCTGATGGAATAATTGATAGTATAGTAGATTCATAGTATGTTTTGTAAAGTTATCTGAATGTATATAATTCTGTATTGTTTGAGGAGATCGGGGTAAGAAGCTTGTGCTTATTATTAATCTAGTTGGTGGTTGCAGGTTAGTAAGCCAGAAGAGTGGGGGTACAAGGCTAACTTGAAGAAAGTTCTAGTCTTTTATTTTGGAACCCAACAAATGTAAGTATAGGTTTGGGTTGGGTTGTGTTGGGCTCTCCAAATTTTGGGAGTTTTATCGTTTTATTTGTGATTAATAAATCTTATGTTGATGTTGATTTTTGTTACGCGTTCTCTTGCAAATGTGTATCATCGTGACAAAGATGTGTACGTTACACATTTATGTCACTGTCACTGTCACTTGATGCTGTCATTTAGACACTATAGGGGAGTACAATCATCTAACATCTCTATAAGAGCTTAACTTGTGTTCAGGCAACTTGTTAAATAAGTCACAAGGTCTACTTGATAATCTCTAAGCCAAAAAGGGAGCTTGTGAGCTTTTTCAAAATTACATACGATCAACAGCTCACTAAATAAGCTAAAACAAACACCTTCTAGAAAATGGATATTTATAGAAAAAGATATCATTTTTATAGTTATTATGTAAATGATAGGCACTCGTATGTGCATAATCTTTAAATTTGCTAATAAAGGCCTTAAAGAAGTAAAAAAAAATGTGTACATAATGTAATGTTTTGTACACTACATGTTTTTAAGTTGTTTACCCAAACACCCTTTAACATCATTAAATACCTCAAATGGTGAACATCATTCCATTAACTATATGTTTTAACTGCATAATATGTTGCTGTGTGAAATTCTGAAGGCTATAGTAATTCTTTTGAAAAGGTTTATTTTGAATTTGCAATGTTTAAGGTCTATTTTGAAAAGGCTATAGTAAGTTGTTTACACACACCTGAAACAACTTGGGTGCAGGGGAGTTAGTGTGGTTAATCATAAGCAAGATGTAAGGTGAGGCTTAGAAGTGTGAGCTGAGAACACTAAGTAATATACAAGGGTCAAGTCCACTTTTCGGGATAAGCTGCCCCAATATAGCAATCTGCCTAACTCCCGACCCGCCTTGCACCTTGGACTTTTTATTTTATCTTCAGTTTTGTAGGAGTCTCTTAAGATAGGATTTGCGATTGTGCAGGTTTCCAACTGTAATTCTTTGTAATCTTTTTTGTTTACTGTTATTATGTTAGATTTAGATATTTGTGAGAGTTCGTTGTTTGTTACGATAAGTTACTCCATGGTTAGTAATATACAAGGGCCAGTTTTAATTTTCGAGATAAGCTCTATAGCTACAGTATGGCATTTATCAAAGGCTGCCTAATAATGCTTTAAATTCTGTTTGAGAACCAGCACTTACGATGCCGGAAGTGATTTAAATTTTTTCACCGTAACCATAAGTTTTACATTTTCTTGATGATGTTGTTTGTTCGGAAAAAATAGGTGTTTTATTGTGCTCTTATATGTCTGAATAGGCGTACACTGCTGGTTTAGGTTTTTTTAAGATATATGTGTGACAATAGCTATTGCCATTTGCCACCTATATAAACTAGCTACTTTGCCATATACTTTGTTTCAGATGGAAGTCAAAAGCCGTATCAGAGGTGTAATGTTTAGCTGACCAGATTATTAAAAGTCTCTCCTCCAAAGCACAATGATACATTTACAGCTGCACGCCAATGAACAAGCACACACACCGATTTAAGATGGTGTATGTATGGGAATCTCGAAAATTGACATTGCAGGATGGTAGCATGGATTTTGATTGCATAAAAGAAAAATGGATTGTATTTGCAGCTCCTTTTGGTGTCCTTACCTTTTCATGGTAAGATACTTTTAACTCGCTCCTGGTTTCAATGGTTTGTTTATGCCGATGTTAGTAAACTGAGGAGACATTGAGGCCAGTGTCTTAAAACCCAATTTAGGCCACTTATATGCTTCTACTTGATTATCCACTTATTTCGTGCTTAGATGAGTTAGCTTTAGAAGGTCATCTGAATGCCTATCTTCATTTTATGCTTTTTAAAACATGGATGCGGCTTTATGATCACACGTTAGCTAAGAAGTTATATATGAAAATTCTTATTAAGGTCTAATAATTTTGGTTTTCTTTCTCGTCCTTTAGGAGTTTGTTGAAGACGAAAGATCAAAGCTTCATGAATAGTTAAAGAAGGAAGCTCGAAGAAGTTTTCAATGATATTTTGTAAACATACTTAGAACTATTTTATATGTGTTTCATGATTTATAAACAGTGTCGTATGATATGCTGCAGAATTGAGTATATGATGTTCAATAACAAATTGTGGTGCAAAATTTGTGTATTTCTTTGTGATACAGCTGCAAAAATTTTGTATTTAATTTCTTTATAATACAGGGTAAGAATTTTAGAATTGTCAAAGTGCAGGGTTACAATTGTAAAATTTTCAAAATAGAAACTAAAGTGACCCATATAAGCGTGTAGTTTTTTTTTCCTGCTGATGTGTTATATGCTTCAAGGCCACCATCAAGGGTGTGTACTTTTCAAAATTCTCCACGCTTTTTATGGTGGCTACTTTTAAAGTTTTTTCACTCTAATAAGCGTGGACAATTAATCCTTTTTTCCACTCATTGAAGCGTCACAATCAACTCACTTTGTCTACGCTTATTACCGTTTATCATTTTGTGACGCCGAATAATGCCACGTTAAGGATAGCGTGTACTCCAAAAATAATCACACTATTAATCGTGTACATATTTCGTAATATGCGTGTATAATTCTATGCTTTGTTGTAGTGAGAAAACCAGCATAAATTTAAAATACCAATCCATTGTTGTGAAGATGAAAGGTAATATAAATGTCGAAACTGATCATAATAATACATGAAGAAACTGATTTTACATGCAACCGATCAATATAACATCTTCGATATAAAAATTGATAAAACCCTACCTGACAAGTTGACATACCCATCTTTAGCACACATTAAATTAAAATCAAGTCCTAACACGTCCCATGCTCCATCCAATTTGTTAAAGGCCATATTCATATGAAGAAAACATAGAAAGGCGGCAGTTAAGGAAAAAAGAGACTGAAAACAAGAGAGAGAAATATAAATAACCTAAGGAATGATCGACAGTGTATAAATGTAGAGATTGAACGAAATCCCCTTTATGCCCTTTCAATATTTACAAAACATTACATGTTGTTCTACTTTATTACCTTTATGCCATCAGCTATTTATATCCCTTGATCAACTCAATTGACGGTTAAGATCGGTTCTCGCAGTTCTCGCACTTTTCTTGGTTCTGAAAATAACCTTTATATATATATATTTATATGTTTTTATGTATATTTATATATAAATAAATATTATTAAAAAGTTATCATAATATAATAAAACACTTTTTATGCTTGAAATATATTTTTTTTTGTTAAATATCTATGTAATTATTTTTATTCTTTTTATTAAAATAGTGAAATTAGGGTTATTCGGGTCAACCCAAGAACCGAACCGAACCGAAAACCGAATTTGAATTTGGTTCGGTTCGGCTCTCGGGTTGACCTAAAAAAAATTTAACCGAATTAACCGAACCGAACTAACCGAACAACCCGATGATTGAACCGATCAACACCCCTATTTTGTTCCTCGTCGGGTTTGATAATAATGAAAGTGATTTGAAAATAAACGTATAAGTTTAGGATGTTTTATAAATTTCGGCATGATGTGTCCACTTATACAACGTTCGTCAGTCATCATGACTTTAGTAAAAATGCAATATTTCTCAAAACAATATTTTCCGACAACTGATAGTTTCACTCTCGTATTAGTTCAATAATTGTCTATTGAATATTTAGGTCCGTCACGAATCAAATATATTAAATTCGTTTCGAGTCTAATATATTGTATCCGTTTCTAGTCCAATTTGTCCAATGTAATCTAATAATAATTAACGATCCAATAAATCCATATGTCCAATAGTCAAATCACAGTCCGTATCGCAATCCCAGTCACAATCCCAGGTTATTTAATTCATTTCTGAAATCAAGTATCGATCCCAAAGTATAATCCGAAACATTCTAAGGTTACAATCCATAATCAACCGAAACGTACCAATGTCACAAGTAACAATTAAAAGCTCGTTAGTCCGATGTACTAATATTTTAATACATGTTTAAAAATTAAAACACACTCTTAAGTTTTACTTCGTCTCAGCGCATGATATAAAACCAACCAAAATTTAACACACTAAATGTAATGGGCGAAAAGCCCATTAATGGCAAACGCACCCTACTGTTATCTGTTAACACACTCATAAGCAAACACAAATTCACTAAACTATTACGTTTTCAAAAAGTAATTTTGATACAAGGCACAAACACATCACAAGCTTGCACTATCTGAACACAAATCGGGCACACCCTTGTGGTTGTAAATAAACTAAACCGATCAAGAGCAGGTAACACGCCTTTGTGTGTCCTCTTATTCAAACGAGAGGGAAACAATACCCCTACGCGGGTTTTCTTTTGTAAACCAAGACACAAAACAGAAGAACACCCATTGGGTGTTGTCATTACACCGCAACAAATGCACCCTCGTGGTTGACTCACCTAATCCACAACACAAACAAACACAACGACACCACTATGAGTTAGCTTTTATTTTACAATTCAAAATCAATTAATGAACCACGATTAAATATACACTTCTGAATCAAACCATGTTTAGTTTCAAAACACTTACGAGTAACATGAATAAGTAAATGGGGTCCAAATCCGAGACTCATACGATTTCCTCACGACCGAGACAAAAGAAATCAAACAAATATTAAAACTCGAATCCAACTCATGGCTAATGATGTCCTAATATGACCTAATACAAGAACAAAACCAAACACCATATCCACCACACGAATGATTTTTAACGCATTCAAACTTGTTTTAATCTGTTTAAACCACGAACACATAACACTACATGTGTTAACCATTACATATCAATAGTAGACAAGCCAAAAACCAAATCAAACTCGTGACACAACCCGAGTCGCCTTGACCAGTTAACACAACGTATTCATGAACGCAATTTTTTTTAACCACACGAAAACTATTAAAAACGATTTTAAATCAGTTTATTCCATGAAACTTACCAAACGATTTAGATATGCGGTTGTAAAACAAAGAAACGATAGGAATAGACATAGGTGTGTCGACTTACCCACGGACAACAGAGAACGAGGATGAGACACGATGGAGAGATGAAAACTTGAACCAACAACACGAACCAACACACGAATCTAACACCTACGCGTGACCCCTTTCATACTAAACCTGTAACAACCATGATAGAGGTTGTAGAAAACTAGAAGGGGGGTTGAATAGTTTACCGATTAAAATCTTTGTTTTGAAACTTATTGAAAGATCAATTGATATTGATCTTAAGTATGTTAATGAAATATGCAAGCAATATATAATAAGTAAATAAGGAAAGAAATGATCAAACCACAACAAGTTGTTTATAGTGGTTCGGCCTACAAGGACTCTTTTTCCTTGCCCTACTCCACTCCCCGAGTCTCACACTCGAGAGTTTAACTTCACTAGTCAACAAGCTCCTTTCACCGGCGGAGAAAACCTTTACACTTCGCTTACACTATTTCCGACACTAAGCTAGATGTCGAGTTCTTTCCAAGGGTACAACTACTCCCACACACAATGTATTTTGAGGACTAAAATACTAACCACTCACACTCACAAGATTATGATGGTTTGATACAACAATGAAGTATGGATCAACACTAGATCATACAACACTAAACAAACAAGACTTTCAACTTCTCGTTGAAGCTTGAATATGACTTGATCTTCTTTGCTACAAAAGAGATCACTAATATGATATGAAACTGAGTTAGAAAGGTTAGAGAGAAGATATGTATGAGAGTATGTTAGAAAGGGATGAGAAACTACTTGGCTTGGCATTGCTATTTATAGCCAAATTGGACAGGAGCGTCCACGGACCGCGGACCCCTTAAAAGGGTTCCGCCCGTGTACCAAAATGGTACCGCCAGTCTGACAGTCAAGATATCAAATCTTGCCTAAAGTCAACTCTATCTAAGTAAGATTGTGCAAGATATGAAGAGTACAAATCTTCACAAAATATCTAATGGAATCTTTCAATGATTTCCATGATGTAATACATGATGTCAAATGTTGTATTACTATTTATAGAAATATGCAAATGCTTAAGTAGTGTTTGGTTTTAAGAACCTAACACATTCTACAAACTACTATCATACATAATGATTAGAGTCATATCAAGATGTTACTAATCATAAATGTAAATGCTTGAATGATGAATATATTGTTTGAGAAAGCTTGTTTTAATATCTAATAAACTTGACAAGCTTTAAGCTTTTATAAATTAAATTTACTTTTGTCGTTAACAAAACTTAGGCAAAGATCAAAAATATAAATAACGTTTAATGACGATATTTGTATTAACAATCTCCCCTTTTGTTGAGGACAAAATATAAATTTTATTTTTATAAAAGAAACAAAGTTTGTACAAGAGTTATAAAAATATTAGTTTTAGAACTTGAAAAGGAAATGATAATGCAAGTGTATGAAATTTGACTTTTTATGAAAGTCAAAGAATTCACTAGTTGATGCATGATGTTGACTTTTTTCAGAAAGTCAAAGTATGCAGTTTGACCTTTTTTTTTAATAAAAGTCAAGTTTAAAGTTCTATATTTTCTCCCCCTTTTTGTCTCAACAAAAAGAAGAGGCTATGCGGAATGTAATGAGCCCGAGCTATTATCTCCCCCTTGTTCAAAGCTCCCCCTAAATTGGGTGCTTTTATGGGAAGATACATGGATTGTGAAAATAAAGCTAAAAAAAAAATGTTAGTAATAATGATCATTCACAAGCATTTCCAAGCACTATGTAATGACACCAACAATATGATAAACAACATTCATTAGTTAAAATTTTTCATGAATCAAGATCATGAAAAGAGAACACAATGATGTTTTTTAGTACAAGAAAATGAAAATTATCCTAAAAAAATAAAAGACTATTCTAAAAACCATCCTAAAGTGATGGTGGATGGGAAAGAGCGTTGAGACGCTCAAGAATGTGGTTGAGGATGAACCTCATTTCTTCGTGGAAGTCATGGACCATAATCCGGGTCCGTTCCACGGTTTGACCCGTTTGCTCACAAGTTGAGCAACCATGCCTTGGAGGGTAGAAAGTTTGCGGAGGTTGTGGTGGTGGAATGGTGGATGTGTTGGTGGTGTTGGGGATGTTTGGAGTGGTCATGATGGATGCAAGCAAAGCACTTTGCATTTGCATTGTCTCACTTAAGTGAGAATCCACCATGCCTTTAAATTGGTGGAGGTTGTGGAGTTCGGCTTGAATCTCCTCTCTAGTGGGATTGTCATCCCACATGCACTCCGGAATGTCCTCAATATGAGGGGACATTGATGATGGAAGTGGATGATCCCCGTATAAAGGACCATGAATGTCCTTGTGAATGGGGTGGAAAAGGAGAGGTCTTGGCCCTAATGGGGCGTTTGGGTCAATGGATGACCGAGGCGACTCATGAGCGATTCGCTCAATGGTGCCAAAGGATGGCAATGGTGGTGGATGACTTGGCCTAGGAGGCAAGTCTTCCAAGTCCTCTAGGAAAGGATTTGGTGATGTTGGTGGAGTTGAAAATAACTCCATGGGAGTGAGAGTGGGAGACCTTGGTGAAGGTGGTGAGGGTGTTTTGGATGTTTGGATGGGTGCCGGTGGAGGTGAAGTAGGTGTTTTTGTTGGTGGTGGAGTGGTGATCACAATGTGTGATGAAGTGGGTGTAGCTAAGGTAAGATGTGTATCATCTCTAATGGGAGATGAGATGGTGAGTGGTGAAGATTCGGATGATGAGCTAAGATGAACAAAACAACAAGGCCTTACGCTCATTCTAGCGGTTTTCTTGCAAGGTTTTGGTGATGATTTAGTCATTTTTAACTTGGGTTTTGATTTGCTAGATAGTAGTGAGAATGAAGAAGGTGTGAGGATGATCATGGTAAAGCCTTTCAATTTATAGAGATAAGAAATTGTTGAGAAATGGTTTGATTTGATGTTGAACCATTGAAGAGATGAGGTTCCTAATGATTTGGAAGTGGGTTGAATGCTAGTCATATCACCCAAGTCAATCCATACAAAGAAGATGGAGTGAAGAAGAAAAGATATGCAATAAATGTGTTCTAGTGAGTGGAATTTCCTAATATTCAGATTACCCACGGATTTGAAGGTACCAAAATTTTGGTTCCTTCCTTTATGCCAAAGGGCTCCTTGGGTGGATTTTTCAAATTTTTGAATTTTGGTGGGAAATGGATTTCTTATACACCTTAGTACATAATACTAGTTCTAATACCAGTATAAACTAGTTAAGATTGATTTATAAGTGATGGAAGATAATTTGGAATCACGAAAGAGTCGAAATTCAGAAAATTACCTGGAGGATCCACGGCACCAAAAACATATACGGACGGTACCCTAAAAAGGGTGCCGTCTGGTCCGCCTGTACAGGTATGGCGGTACCAAACTATATAAAGGACGGTACCAAAATTATGGTGCCGTCGGATCCGTGGAGTGCTGAAAATTGGTCAGAGTTCATTTTTAGGTGTCGGGCAAATTTCCGAAACCTGAAATTTTTCTCAAAAGCTGTTATACTAAACATTTCTAGTTAGGAAAAGTAAATAACACATATGTAAACATAGTGGAGCATAGATTTTGAGCAAGGCTTATTGATTTTCACAATATAGTGAAAATGGGTAAAATTTGATAGCATATTTGTGCTATCCCCCTGCATGAGATTGTTAGCATACACCATTGTTCCAAGTTATATTATCATCCTACATAATAAAAACAACTAAATAGTGTCGAACATTAACGATAATGCATTGTTCCAAACACTCCTTAAAGTACCCTTATTTGTCTAATTTCTTGTAAATCTTGTTCATCATCCTACCAAGGCACTTGAACATTCCCTTAGTTTGCTTGAATTCTGCTGATTCATTCTCAATCTCGGGAAGAGATGCGTAATACTCATGAGGTGGAAGATGAGAGCTTGGAAGACCATCCTCGGAGCTATTTGATGATGATGATGAAGGAGTTGGAGGTTTAGCTCTCTTGCCTTTAGTCTTAGCAACTCGAGCATCACTCAAAGGCACAAAGATGTGAGGGATGAGATCATAGTGAAGGTGCATCCCTTTTGGGGTTGGTGGAATTGGAGCGAAGTTTCTATAGAGACGGGTGAGAAGCATCCCGTATGGTAGAGCAACGGATCCTTGAGTTGGAATATCAATCATTCTCCTGGCTATGTAGTAGGCTAAGTTGAATGGTTGTCGGGTGGACAAGTTGTAGAGCATATGGCAAAGACAAGCGTTTATGTGATCCCTATTCCCTATGGTGCTAATGACGTTTGCTCTAAGTAACTCCTCCCATTTCTTAAATTCGTGCTTAAGTTCATTTAGCTCCATTCCATATGGATCTCGGTTTACCTCTTTTCCCTTTCGGGTAACTCAGGTTGTATCAGTTTTGGGTTAAAAGGTGTTCACGGATGACATCCTTATCGGCCAAACGGGTTATGTAGGGAAGAGAGCGGTCATTGATTGCATCAAGAGCCATGAGTGACCACTTATCCGTGTAGACACAAGTTCCTCGGTTGGGAATTCCTAACACTTGAGCAAAGTTGCTTAAGGTGATGGTGTAGTCATTTTGGTTGATTCTAAACCTAAGACAAAATTCATCATCGTCTTCATCACTAAAGCCGGTCACACTAGCATAGAATTCTAACACAAACCTAGGACAAATTGGTTCATCGATGTCAAGAAGACAATCGAATTGAATGGCGGCTAGTTCTTCACGAAGATTGGTATTTTCAAGGAAGGATGAGTGAATGGTTCTACCCTCATGGAAATACCTTGATTCTAGACTCTTAAATATTTCTACTTGTTCCTTGGTAAGTCCTTTGGTTTTGTGGTGTTTGGGAATGTAGTTAAGGGTGTCTTTGTGATCATAGAATCTTGCGGCTACCATGGTTATTCCTAGGGACAAGAAGTAATATGTCAAAAATATGAAAATGAGTTTCAACATTTTTGATTCTAGTGTTTGCCTATATGAAAACAATTTGGAGTTGTGGTTATCTCGACTCATTTTATGCACAAAATGGTTTTAGTGGGGTGTTTGGCAAATACCATGAGATAACCCAAATGCTCCTAATTCAATGTGGCTATATTTGAATATACCCGGGAGTGCATATTTGTTATGCAATACCTTTAGTATTCAAGAGCATGCAAGTGATGAAAATTCTAACGTTTCTATTTGTATTAGCAAAAAAAAATGTTTTCCTACAAGTGAGAAGCTTTTCAAAACTTTTGACATGGGGTGTTTGGTTATTTGAATAAGGCCTTATATTTATTATCTATCAATTAGTGGGAAACATGATTTGTTTATGCAATATGATAGTGTAGTACCTAATTTGAATGACTAGTTATGCAATTTGCCAATTGAATTCATATTTGGTATAAAAGCATACATAAAACCCCATGTAATGATTTGTGATAGTTTTGTGCATAAATAAGAATCCTAGACTCAGAATTAAGAGATGAAATGTAGTTAGGATACTTACAATGATGTTATCTTCAGTGATTAGTGAGTGGGAAGATGACAATAATGAGCTTGGTTTAAGTTTACACGTTTTGGTAAAGTGGGTTGTGAGGAAGAGGATGTTATGTATATAGCAGTTTTGCTTCTGTAGACACCACGAACCAGACGGCACCAAATTTTGGTTCCGTCCGTGTTGTCGTTTGGTGCCGTGGCTACAGTAGCAGATACAAGGCAAAATTGTTTTGTTTTGACTATTCTAATGTTTTTGGCTATGTTTATCCTACATGTTTGGTTCCATTAACCCTAAACCAAGTCTAAGAAGATTAAAAGGTTCTCGTTTAAGAGGTTTAGTAAAGATGTCGGCAATGTTGTCTTCGGAGGATACTTTCTCGATTGAAATGTTTCCTTTTTGAACATTGTCGCGAAGAAAGTGATGACGGATTTCAATGTGCTTTGTACGAGCATGTTGAACGGGATTATTGCTGAGATCGATGGCTCCTTTGTTGTCGCAAAGTATCACAATGTCGTTGAGATGAATTCGTAGTCTCACGAGAGCTTGCTTCATCCAAAGAGCTTGTTGACATGCTTTTCCGGCTGAGACGTATTCGGCTTCAATAGTAGAGATGGCTAAAGCCGTTTGCTTCTTTGCAAACCATGAGGTGAGACAATGTCCAACAAAAGTACAAATACCACTTGTACTTTTTCTATCGACATAATCACCGGCATGATCCGAGTCGGCATACACTATGGTTTCAATACCCGTTCCTTTGGGATACCATAATCCTAAACATGTTGTTCCCTTAATATATCTAAAAATCCTTTTTAATGCTTCTAAGTGTGATGCCTTTGGGTTTTCTTGAAAGCGAGCACATAGACAAACACTAAACATAATGTCGGGTCTACTAGCCGTAAGATAGAGTAGACTACCAATCATTCCTCTATATTTAGTGTTATCTACGGATTCACCTTCTTCGTCCTTGGTGAGTTTAGTGTCCGAGGACATGGGTGTTTTAGTTGGTTTGGAATCTTCAAGACCAAATTTCTTAAGCATGTCTTTTATATATTTAGATTGGTTAAAGAAAATACCATCTTCTAGTTGTTTAATTTGAAGTCCTAGAAAGAAGTTTAACTCACCCATCATACTCATTTCAAACTCGTCATGCATGATTTTAGAAAAATCATTACATAGTTCTTGACAAGTTGATCCGAATATAATGTCATCAACGTATATTTGAACAATAATAATTTGTGATTCCTTTTTCTTAGTAAAAAGAGTATTATCTACTAATCCCATAGTATATTTGTTATCAACAAGAAAAGTCTTAAGACGGTCGTACCAAGCTTTAGGTGCTTGTTTAAGGCCATATAATGCTTTCTTGAGTTTGAAGACATGATGTGGTTTCTCAAAGTCGGTAAAACCGGGAGGTTGAGCAACATACACTTCTTCGTTAATAAACCCATTAAGGAAAGCACTTTTAACATCCATTTGAAATAATTTAAAGTCATAAGCGCATGCATAAGCAAGTAATATTCTAATAGATTCAAGTCTAGCTACCGGTGCATAAGTTTCATCATAGTCAATTCCTTCTTGTTGATTATAACCTTGTGCAACAAGCCTAGCTTTGTTTCTAGATACTACACCATTTTCGTCCATTTTGTTTCGAAAGACCCATTTTGTTCCAATTATAGTTTGATCTTTGGGTTTTGGAACTAGTTTCCAAACATCATTTCTAACGAATTGATTTAATTCTTCTTGCATGGCAATTACCCATGATTCATCTTTTATTGCTTCATTTATGGGTTTTGGTTCAATGGTGGATACAAAACAAAAATGATTACTTTGATTTTGAGCTTGTGACCTTAAGGTTCTTTGATTAAGTTGTCCTATGACCTTTTCTAATGGATGACTTTTAGACTCTTTGATGTTGACAATTTCCTTATTTGATGGTTCATCTTCCTTGTTATTATTAATTTGACTTTCTATTATTTGACTTTCAACTAAGTCATCATCTACCAAAGGTGATGTCTTAGAGGGAGGTGGACTTTCGTCAAATGTTATGTTCAACGATTCCTCGACTATCATTGTTTCTTTATTAAGGATAATGTAAGCTTTACTAGTTTGAGAGTAACCAAGAAATACACCTTCATAAGACTTTGGGTCAAACTTGGTGAGATAATCCTTAGTATTAAGAATAAAACATTTACAACCAAAGACTTTAAAATATCCTAATGTTGGCTTTTTACCTTTATAAAGTTCATATGGTGTTTTGTTTAGGAAAGGACGTATTAGGACTCTATTTAAAATATATGTAGAAGTGTCAACGGCGTTACACCAAAACTTTTGAGGAATGTTTTGTTCATTAAGCATTGTTCTACTCATTTCTTGAATTGTTCTATTTTTACGTTCTACTACTCCATTTGATTGAGGTGTTCGTGGAGCGGAAAAGTTATGTGTTATACCATTTGTATCACAAAAGTTTCCAAATTGAGTTTCGTTGTCAAATTCACGACCATGATCCGTTCGGATCGACACAATTTTGACACCTAGAAGATTTTGAATTTTCTTGCTAAGTATTTCAAATTTATCAAAAGCTTCATTTTTGGTTTTCAAAAATAACGTCCAAGTAAACCTTGAGTAATCATCTACTATGACCAAAGTGTATAAGTTGCCTCCATAGCTTCTTATAGCGGATGGTCCAAATAAGTCCATATGTAATAATTCTAGACATTTAGATGTGGACACCATATTTTTAGATTTGTGACTACTATGTGTTTGTTTACCAATTTTGCAAGCGTCACAAAAGTGTTGGTCATATTTTAGTTTTGGTAAATTTCTAACCAACTCTTTTGAAGATAGGTTTTGTATAAGTCTCATATTAGCGTGACCTAAGCGTCTATGCCAAAGAGATGAGCTATCGTCTAATGTTGTTAGGCAAAGTTTGTCATTATATGTTTTATCTATTTTCATGACGTATATGTTATTTTTCCTAACTCCTTTAGCTATGGTGATACCATCTTTTAGTATTTTACTACCATTTTCATCAAATAGTACTTTATACTTTTTATCACATAGTTGGCTAATACTAAGTAGATTAAATCCTAACCTATCCACATGAGCAACATTTTCAATAGTTAGAGAGTTATGAGCAATCGTACCTTTGCCAATGATTTTGCTTTTGAGATTGCTACCGAAAGTGACATTACCTCCGTCATACTCTTGGTATGATGAGAAGAGATTTTTGTTGCCCGTCATGTGTCGTGAGCATCCACTATCTTTAATCCATTCATCAGGTTCCAATCCAACTTTCAAGCATACCTAAGAAGCGAATAACTCAAACATTTGGTCCCCAATATCTCATGGGTCCGTTTGGGTTAAACATACCATTTATTTGATTCATGTATGGAAATGATGGGTAAGGGTTCCATGGCATGTAATCTGGAGTTTGATATGGTCTAGGAAAGTTTTGATTCCAACCGTTGTGTTGGTAGTTAGGTTGAACGTTGTGGTTGCTCTTAGGAAAGGGGCGTTTGGCAAAAGAAGTTTTATATCGTTGTTGAGTAGTTTTTGATCTAAATTCATTTTTAACAAGTGCTACTCCTGATATAATGTGTGGTTTTAGTTTAACATTATCATTGGTTTTCTTTGTTACTTTAACAAATTTAGTACGGTCCGTATTGCGAACATTCTGTTCTGCTGAAGTACCCGCGGTACCATTTTGCACAACGGACGGAACCCTTATTTTGGTTCCGTCTGGTCCGTGCTGTACAGCAGCAATTTTGACAGAATGTTCGTCCTTTTCGGCCGTTTTGTTTTGACTCTTTGGAATTAATACTTCATTAAAACCTAGCCCATTCATGTCTCATGGTGTTTTATGGATTTTAACTATTTCATCGGCAATAGCGATGTTTTTGTTAAACCTTTTAAACTTAGAATTATTTTCTATTAAAACTTCTTGTGTGAGCTTTAGTTTTTCTATTTCAAGATTAAGCTCTTGACATGATTTACAATCATCGTCATTTGCTTTTCCCTTTTCAAGTCGTTTTGCTTTTTCTTTTAACTCATATACCTCATTTTCCAAACACTCCTTTTTAGTTTTAGAAATTTATTTTTAGTTATGATTTTTAGACTTAGCTCACACAATTGATTATATTGTTTTTGCAAGGTGTCATCATCTATAGAAGAATAAGAAGAGTCGGAAAGTACCTCATTTGACTCATGTGCCATTAGAGCGATCTCTTCCTTGCTTGATTCTTCATCGTCTTCACTATCACTCCAAGCACCACTTACAAAAGCTCGTTGAGTTTTGCTTTTAGGTGGCTTGGGACATTCTCCTATGAGATGACTTGCATCACCACATCTAAAACACTTTCTTTCACCTTTACTCTTCTTATCATCCCGATCTTTTCGGAATGGCTTCTTTTCTTCTCGAGGTTGTCTTACAAACTTTCCTCTTCTTCTAAAGAACTTCTTGAAATCTCTAACGGCCATGGCATACTCCTCATCTTCACTATCAGAACAAGATTCACCATCATCGCTTGATTCCGCCTTTGCTTTAAGAGCAACGGATTTGATCTTCTCCTTTCTTCCTTTGATGATCTCCGAATCTTTCTCCATTACCATTTCGTGAACTTTGAGGTTGCCAATTAGCTCGTCTAGTGACATTATTGAGAGATCTTTTGATTCTTCAATAGCGGTCACTTTAGCTCTCCATTTTGGATGGAGTGCTCTAAGAAATTTCCCGACAAAGTTCTTACTACGAAAAGATTCATCAAGTGCTTTAAGTGATGTAATGATAGTGTTAAAACGAGCAAAGCCACAATCAATGGTTTCATCTTCAGGGATAACAAATTGTTCATATTGTTGAACAAGAAGATCAATTTTGTTATCCTTGACTTGTGAATTACCTTGATGTGTAACAATTAAAGATTCCCAAATATCTTTGGCGGTTTCACACATAAAAATTCTTTCATATTCTTTTCTAGGTAAAGCATTATAAAGCATCATTTTAGCTTCATTATTTTTAGCAACTAATTTCTTTTGTTCATCAACGGAAATATCCTTTGTTGTAGAACTAAAATCTCCTTTGACAATAATTAACCAAAGATCTATATCTTTTGATTTTACATATGTTTCAAAACGGTTTTCCAATAGATAAATCCATTGGTTTCAAAGAGTGGTGGTCTTTGCATAGATTGCCCTTCTTTAAAGTTTTCAGAATCCATGGATCGTTTCAAGTTTATAAAATACAAGTTATTTTAGAAATTCTTGAGCAACGAGGCTCTGGTACCAATTGTAGAAAACTAGAAGGGGGGTTGAATAGTTTACCGATTAAAATCTTTGTTTTGAAACTTATTGAAAGATCAATTGATATTGATCTTAAGTATGTTAATGAAATATGCAAGCAATATGTAATAAGTAAATAAGGAAAGAAATGATCAAACCACAACAAGTTGTTTATAGTGGTTCGGCCTACAAGGACTCTTTTTCCTTGCCCTACTCCACTCCCGAGTCTCACACTCGAGAGTTTAACTTCACTAGTCAACAAGCTCCTTTCACCGGCGGAGAAAACCTTTACACTTCAATTACACTATTTCCGACACTAAGCTAGATGTCGAGTTCTTTCCAAGGGTACAACTACTCCCACACACAATGTATTTTGAGGACTAAAATACTAACCACTCACACTCACAAGATTATGATGGTTTGATACAACAATGAAGTATGGATCAACACTAGATCATACAACACTAAACAAACAAGACTTCCAACTTCTCGTTGAAGCTTGAATATGACTTGATCTTCTTTGCTACAAAAGAGATCACTAATATGATATGAAACTGAGTTAGAAAGGTTAGAGAGAAGATATGTATGAGAGTATGTTAGAAAGGGATGAGAAACTACTTGGCTTGGCATTGCTATTTATAGCCAAATTGGACAGGAGCGTCCACGGACCGCGGACCCCTTAAAAGGGTTCCGCCCGTGTACCAAAATGGTACCGCTAGTCTAACAGTCAAGATATCAAATCTTGCCTAAAGTCAACTCTATCTAAGTAAGATTGTGCAAGATATGAAGAGTACAAATCTTCACAAAATATCTAATGGAATCTTTCAATGATTTCCATGATGTAATACATGATGTCAAATGTTGTATTACTATTTATAGAAATATGCAAATGCTTAAGTAGTGTTTGGTTTTAAGAACCTAACACATTCTACAAACTACTATCATACATAATGATTAGAGTCATATCAAGATGTTACTAATCATAAATGTAAATGCTTGAATGATGAATATATTGTTTGAGAAAGCTTGTTTTAATATCTAATAAACTTGACAAGCTTTAAGCTTTTATAAATTAAATTTACTTTTGTCGTTAACAAAACTTAGGCAAAGATCAAAAATATGAATAACGTTTAATGACGATATTTGTATTAACAGAGGTCTCCTTGTCTTGATGATGGCGCGTGAAATAGCTGTGGTGTTGGCGGCGGAGTGGTGGAGGAGATGACAGCCGTGGAGGTGGCGGATGTAGAGAGAGGGAGTGGTGAGGTTAGTGACAGAAAGTAGTGCACGTTATGTGATGAAACCCTAATCACAAAACCTTTATACTCAAAAGTTGCTAAACCAAAGTAGCAAGTTATTTATTCTTGGGGGTAAGCAATGAAAATATAACCACATGGACCATTTCCATAATTCTTACAAACCTTCATGATATAGCGGTTCGGGACTCATTTATGCTCAATAACGATTGATTCTCGACATGAAAATTATGCCATCGCGTTCAGAATAATTTTTCCAATAAAAATGAGTATTCATACGACTAGTTTCTCACAAATATAAAATCGAAATCGAATTCTTTAACAGATTCACGGTTGTGCCAGCACGCGTTGTGTGCAAATGCCATGTTTCATGATATATGTTTTTGTTTTCTAATCAAATGAGCTCAGAAAAGTTTGTAAATGGAAACTAAGGATAATTCCTAGTAGAAACATGTCTGGAAAATCTCGAGTTGTTACAGACTACCCTCCTTAAAGGAATCGCGGCCTCGTGATTCAATTCAAGTTACCAGTTGGGATTGGAAAGAGATTAAGATACTTTCGCTTGATTTGATCTTCACGTTCCCACATGAAATCATGACCTCTCTTAGAGTTCCATCAAACTTAGACAATAGGAATAAGACTTTGCTCAAGTCGTTTGACTTTCGTCGTATGACTTTCATCAATCTGAATCTCTTCCAACGGAATAACAACTGTCTCATCAGCAAGACGACACTTCTGATTACACATACAAACTTATGAACCTTGCTATGTTCTGAAGGTAACTCGAGTAAGTAAGCCACCACTCCAATTCTAGCAAGGATTTTGAAAGGATAAATATAGCGAGGATTAAGGCTTTCATCATTTACCAAAATGTAACACACGTTTGCCAAAACGTATCACACATTTCCATGGTGAGAATTTAAGCACAACTTTGTCTCCAACTTGGAATTCAAAAGGTTTACGTCATTTGGTGGCATAGCTTTTCGGGCGATCGCGAGCAGGTTATTGATAACATCAAATAATCATGATTTTTAAGTGTTAATTTCCACCGATTATGCTCATATTTTATATTGTTTATATGGATTTACTCTTATTTCTTTATATTTCGTTTCCAGGTTATATATGAGCATAAGAGCTAAAAAGACGCGGTTTTAGAGATATACTTAATGATTTATACCTTAGTATGCTTTCATGGAAGAAGCTACAATGTAACTCACACTCTAATTTACGTCGTAGCTAGGAATGCGTATATGAAGACCAAGTCAACACCATTCAGTGACTCATAAGTCTTGAACCAGCTTCTATCTTTGCACACATGAATAGTTGCTCTATAGTCAACCCACCATGAAACATCATCATCTTGCACATAGTTAGATTCATATACATATGTAACATAATAAACCTGAAGAGATTTATTAAACATATTATGACCTTTCAAAGGAACTAAACCATTCCCTGATCCACTAGTGCCTGATCCATTGGTTTTACCACCAATCTTAACACCCTTGCTATCCCTTTTAATGTGACCAGATTTTCCATATTTCCAACAAGTAGGTGTTGCCTTCTTGTTAGGGTTTTCCCTTGTGTTATCCTGATGTTTACGTTTACCCTTGTTGTCATTGTATTTGGTGGAGTTGTTATGCTCCACCATATTGACAACAGATAACCAGCAACATTGTTGCTCTTTGGCTTGTCATTACCTTGCGCCCTGAGTGATTCCTCAATGCACAAATGACTGCCCAACTCAACAAGAGTTAACTCCTCCTTCTTATGTTTCAAGGTATGCTTGAAATCTTTCCAAGAAGGAGGAAGTTTATCAATGACACAAGAGACTGAAATAGCCCCATCCATGTGCATTTTGTGTTGTGTAAACCTTCTAAGTATACCAAGAAGTTCATTGTATTGTTCCATAACTGGTCTTGAATCAGTCATTTTGTAATTTGTAAAATTACTTACAAGAAACTTCTTACTTGATGCATCATCAGCAATATATTTGGCATCCAAGGAATCCTATAATTCTTTGGAAGATTCAACATTCTGATAAATATCAAAGAGAGAATCAGACATACCATTAAGGATTAAACCTCTGCAAATGTAATCATCATTCTCCCATTTGCTCCTCTTCCTGATCTGTTCCACAGTAGCATCGTCCCAATCATCTGAAATAGGTGTGCTTAGAACATACACCACACTCATGCTTGGCAACAGGAAATGCATCTTCTTTTGCTATCTTTTGAAATCCACCCCTTCAAACTTATCCAGTTTGGAGAAGTTAGCAGCAATATGCTTTATAGCAGCAGCCATTGAAGATCACAAAATAGTTTACTTTGATTTTTGGAGTTATGAGCCTAGAGCAGGGTGAAGATAATCAATAATCTAACTAATTGCTAATGAATGGTTACCGGATATCACTTGTAATTGTGTAATCACTTTCCAAAGTAAACTATTCGACCCTAATGCTGGTGTATCACGAATATCTGCTTGGGATAATATCAAATGCACAAATCAATAACCCTTTTGCATCCAATTGTTTATGTTTTCTGTGTCTTTCATGCATATGTGATTTCCTATTTATATAAAAATACTCATAGCTAGTCAAATGGAATTATGAGGATTAATCGGCCCATTAATCGCCTCATAATTATCCCCATTAAAGCTAATAATGGTTACATGACTAGTTAAACGTGGTCATAATTATCCCCATTAAAGCACTTGAATAGGTCAAAGCCTATTACAAGTTAATTCCAGCAGCACTAACAGTAGTAATTATGTCTAATAGTACTAACATTAATACTAACAGTATTAACTCTGCCTATAGTACTAACATTTAATACTAGCAGTGTTAACTATGCCTAACAGTACTAACATTAGTACTAGCAGTATTAACTCTGTTTAACAGTACTAACATTCTGAACCTTACCACTTTAGAGTCAGGGTATTCAGGGACCTTATGGGTGTATACTCCGTATCTCCTGACCCATTACCAGGTGTGAACTAATCCTACAAGTGCATTAAAATTTCCAACACCATTAACATTTTTAGAGAAGTTGAAGGAAAAGGTAGAGTGGTCAAACATTTGTGATAGTAAAATCGCTAGTAATCGCCGGTCAGCCATATGGCGGTGAATCCGTTCCCGGGCCGGGGCAATTATACACTATCAAAGGGCCTCTTTCCAGAGGTCGTTTCACTTGTGGATACTAGGAAAAATTCCAACACAAAAGAGTAGACTTTAGGAAAAGATCATATCACCATCAAAAAGAGTATTTCTTTGACTTAAAATATTAGGCAACGTAATATGCGTGAGAAATTTATCTGGACACCAACATAAATAGTTGGTGTTTGTGAGGTACGATTAACGATTTTAGAGAAATTGAAGGAAAAGGTAGAGTGGTCAAACATTTGTGATTGTTAAATGGCAATTACACGATGTCAAATGGCCTTTTTCTAGACGACGTTTCAATTGTGCATACTAGGAATAATTCGAACACAAATTGTAACACAAAATAGTAGACTTTAGTAAAAGATCATATCACCATCCAAATGAGTATTTCTTTGACTTACAAATTTAGGCAATGTAATATGCGTGAGAAATTTATCTTGACACCAACATAATTAGTTGGTGTTTGTGTGGCACCATTAACATTTTTAGAGAAGTTGAAGGAAAAGGTAAAGTGGTCAAACATTTTTGCATGTAAAATGGCAATTACACACTATCAAATGGCCTCCTTCTAGATGTCGTTTCACTTGTGCATACTAGTAAACATTCCGTCACAAATTGTAACACAAAAAAGTAGACTTTAGGAAAAGATCATATCACTATCTAAAGGAGTATTTCTTTGACTTACATTTTTATGCAACGTAATATGCGTGAGAAATTTATCTCGACACCAAAATAAAAAGTTGATGTTTGTGTGGTACCATTAACGTTTTTAAAGAAGTTGAAGGAAAAGGGTATAGTGGTTAAAACATTTGTGATTGTGAAGTGGCAACTACACACTATGAAATGGCCTCTTTCCATAGGTCATTGTACTAGGAAAAATTACAACACAAATTGTAAAGACACAAAAGAGTATACTTTAGGGAAAGATCATATCACCATCCAAAGAGTATTTCTTTGACTTACAATTTTAGGCAACGCAATATTTGTAAGAAATTTATCTGGACACCAATATAAATAGTTGGTGTTTGTGTGGTACCATTAACATTTTTAGAGAAGTTGAAAGAAAAGGTAGAGTGGTTAAATATTTGCGATTGTAAAATGGCAATTACACACTATCAAATGGCTTTTTTTTTTAAAGGTCGTTTCACTTGAGCATACTAGGAAAAATTCCAACACAAAAGAGTAGATTTCATTTTGTAATAAAATGTGAAGCCAACACCAAAGTTTTGCAAACCCATAGTCTTGTAGCTATGTATCAGAAAACTCTTTGGAGTCATGATTTTATCGATGGGTTGGAGACCGATTTCTCAGTAAGTTCTCATACTATATATCATGTAATAAGTTCTTTCGACACTGAGTTTTGTGAATAAAAAGGTTTGTTCGGCATTAATACTATATTTTTTTGTATCAATGTGTTTGAAAACATTATCTCGCTGTAAATGTACACACACATGAACTACTAGAAGCTATGTACACATACGAATGTTTGTGTGATCATGCATGAAGTATTTCATTACCGTACATGTGATCATTATTTTTCTGCCTTTTCACGTGTCGCTCAGATTAACTGCAAGGAGAGGGTGAAGAAGCTAGAGGTTAAAGTGGCCGAGATGATTATGGATTATGAAAATGGTGATTTTAGTACTTTGGAGTTGCTCGAGCTTGTAGATAACATTCAAAGGTTGGGCCTTGGCTGCCGTTTTCAAACCAATATAACAAGAGTGCTCAATAAAATAGCGGCATTAGATGCAAAAAGCTTGGGACTTAAACAAGATGAAGAAGGAGACAATCTTCATGCACTTTCTCTTAAATTCAGAATTCTTAGACAACATGATTACTGTGTGTCCCCAGATATTTTTAACTTTTCTAACAAGACAGATAGATTATGATACGCATGATCGACGAGCTCATAATTTAATGAAAATGAATCAGGTTTTCTTAGGAAATCCAAGGAGATCCATGGCGTCTCGATAGGAGGCCTACACACAGACATTAAGGCATTGCTTAGTATATATGAAGCTTCTCACCTTGCCCTCGAGGGAGAACTAGATTTGCATGAGGCCAAGTTGTTTGCGACTGAGAATTTACTTAAGCTAAATGGTCAGGAAAACCAAGTAATGAAGGACCATGTAAATCATGCATTGGATATGCCCTTGTACCGTAGGATGCTTAGGTTAGAAGCTAGGTGGTACATTGATGCATATGGTAAGCAAAAAAATGCAAATAAACTAGTACTTGAGCTCGCAATATTAGACTTCAACATGGTTCAATCGATACACAGAAGAGATCTTCAAGAAGTATCAAAGTATACAAAACTGTCTTTTGTCAATATTACATAAATCAAAAATCAAACATGAATATTGTGGATTTCATAAGGTTTTCTTTAACAAATTTGTATACGCATTGCAAAATAGGTGGTGGGAGAAAACAGGCCTAGTAAGGAACTTGGGCTTCATCAGGGACCGACTCATGGAATGCTTCTTTTGGAGTATTGGAATGATATTTGAACCTCAATACTATACTTGTCGTGTGGAACTAACAAAGGTTGGCGCATTAATAACCACAATTGATGACATCTATGATGTGCATGGATCTCTAAATGAGCTCAAGGTCTTCACAAATGCTGTCAAGAGGTCAAGTTACAAGTTTTTAATGTTAGCTGGTTCAAATTTCAGACCCAGATTTTGATTAATTTTCTTTTTTCAGGTGGGACATTAAAGCAACGGAAAATATGCCTAAATATCTACAAATAGGCTTCCTAGCTCTTTACAACACCATAAATGAGATGGGCTATGACACCTTAACTGCACAAGGAGTAAACATCATACCAATCCTTGCAAAAGTGGTTTGTAGTACTACTAGATCTACTATTATATTCTAGTGATTTGGTTAAGAAAAGAGATTATTTTGCTTAGTGATGTACACAAGCCTAAAACATCAACCAAAAAATATGTCTAATACTCAAATTTATTCAATCTCATTCATCTTTAATTTCATTACTTCGATTTTTTCCTCTGCGCTTGTCATATGTCTCAGTGATCGATCTTCTTGTTAGACATATTCTTATGTTGATATTCTGTGTGTATGCTGTGCATCACTTTTCTATTTTATTATGAACTTTATTATTCTGTCTTGTTTTTCTGATGAATTAGTGGGGAGAATTATTAGAAGCATTCCTTGTGGAAGCAATATGGACTCACGACAATTACATGCCAACACTTGAAGATTATCTTGAAAACGCATGGCGATCAGTTTCAGGAATGGTTATACTTACTCATGGCTACTTTTTAATATATCAAGATTTCAAAAATGATGCAGTTGAGTCTTTGGAAAAGAAACATGATCTTTTTAAATGGTCATCTATGCTTTTTCGACTTTACAATGATTTGGCTGCTTCGTTGGTATGCTTTAGGTTTCACTCTATTGACAACAACTTTTACTACTATTCTTTTTATCCTTCTTAATATTTTTAATCTCTTTGCATAGGATGAGAAAGACAAAGACAAGAGTCCCCATGCGATATCATGTTACATGCATGAACATGGCGTTTCCGAGGAAGTTGCACGCGAACATATACAAACTCTAATCGACAAAGCATGGATGAAAATGATCGAAGCCCGGATTGCGTGTTCTGAACATTTGACTGATCCATCAATTGATATGGCCATAAATCTTGCTAGAGTTTCAAATTGTACGTACCAATATGGGGACGGAATTAAAGCTCCAGAGGCTAGAATTAAGGACCGGGTAATGTCTGTCATTATTGAACCCATTACTATTAGTGAGAAAGAGTGCTTTTAACCATGAGAGACAGAATAATGTATACTTTAAGATGTATTTGAATGTACATCTCATACGTTTATACTCGTAAAATTGTAACCTGGAAATGTTATCGAGTTGAAACCGTATATAATAAGTTCTGAACCGTTGCTAGCCCTCCACAATGTAAATCGTGTGAAACTGTCTTCTGTTCACTGATGTTACACTTCTAATAGTACTGGAACCCTTACCAAATTTTACTCCAAGATGCAAAGCCAAATAACTGATTGTGCATATATACAAATATTGGCTAGTACTAACACATTATATAGTCATGATCCGCTAGGGATGAGCATGGGTACTGGAAAAACGGTACGGTACCGGAACCGTACCGACCCGTACCGGTACCGGTTTACTATACACGGTACGGTACCGGTACTTCGAAAACAAGCCAAAAAAAAACGGTACCTTAAAAATCGGTACGGGAAAAAAGCGGGAAGTCCCGGTTCCGGTACCGGAATATAAAAGGCCAATTTTTTGAGTTACAGTGCCGGTCAAAACATTCGTTATCCTTCTCATACGTCAAAACTAAGAACGAACAAGTAACTAGATACCAAAAACAAATTAGTAGCAAATCCAAACTAATTGTACCAAGTGCAACAACCATATATTTAAGGATAAAAAAATGCTCAAGACTGAGTTCCGTTAAACAGTGTCAACACCATATCTGTGTATACTAAAGTTAAGAAAATGATCCATTTGTAACTTTAAAATATATACATGCATACTTCCCATAGGTACAATAATACACGCTATATACAGTAATTATTCTCGAACAATTCTTTAGATTTGCTATGTCTATGTTTAAGACATATGTTTTATACGTTCACTTAAACATCGAAATAGACTTCACCGCCTCTTTATTTTAAGTTAAAGTGATCAAAATTTTGAAATTTCCATCCACTGGTCCATTTTATCTATATATACAAATTCCTAAAACATATCTAGAAAAACATACATGATGATCAATCATATATAAACCTATTAGAATATTAGCCCAAACATCACACAGGGATGATCATCTAGAATCAAACAATTTTTTTAGTGAAAAACGGTGCTCAACATGGGATGGTACCGATTTGCCCGAACCCGGCACCGGAACCGGTACCGGTACCGGTATACCCATCGGTTCCGGGAACGGGACTACCACTTTTGGCCGGGAAAAACTCCGGTACCTCAATAACGGTGCCGGTACGGTACCAAAATGGTACCGTGCTCATCCCTACATGATCATGTAAAAGCCACAGATATGGCCCCAACATGAAAAACATTAAGAACTGCACAATTATAAACGAATAAAATCACATGTCACTAATAGTGTTCATGCATTTTTTGCAGAAATTCACAAGGTCGAACCTTTACACCATATTTTTTGTTCTCTTACATGATCCCGACTCCATGTATATATAAATATATGCTTATTATATACAGCAAGTCGCATTTTTCTGTCTGTGGAATTCTTGGTCTTCCAAGTTTCATGATCAAGGTTATTTTTCGACACCATTATAAACGATCCAACTAAGCTTTATGGCAAAAAGACCCGAGTATAAATATACGCAAACTAATAACATTGATTTAAATGAATAAAGCCTCGGTCAAAAATCAAGAAAAACACTAACCGTTGTTATTCGTGTGTATATGTTATGAATTGTATGTTCTACCAAAATCACTGTCCTTTATCATTTGCACCAACAATCTTCATTTACAAATCATGTCAAACAAATGTTCGACTGTCAACAGCATCCTTAATTTTCGCGATAAAATCACCAACATCCATGGTCCCTAGCTCCCCACCAAACCTTGACCTAACCGTTACACTCCCTGTTTCAACCTCCTTGGGCCCCACAACAGCCATTAATGGTATCTTTTGCTTCTCTGCATTTCTAATGAGCTTTGGCAGTCGCTCACCCGTGCACAACTCAGCTCGTATGCCACTAGCTTTCATCCTCGCTGTTAAGTCTTTGCAGTATTCCAGCTAAAAAAAGAACACTGCCTCGTTATGATCGTGAACCTCAAATGTGATTTATCATTCAACAAAAAATTGACCACAACTTCTATTTTACCTGCGTGTCGGTGACTGGTAAGATTCGAGCTTGAATTGGAGATAGCCACAAGGGGAAATCACCAGCATAATTCTCAATAAGCACACCAAAAAACCGCTCTATAGATCCAAGAACCGCTCTATGAATCATGATCGGTCTCTTCTTCTCCGAGTTTGAATCAATATACGTTATGTCAAAACGCTGTGGTAAGTTTAAGTCAACCTGCACGGACAACCACTCTTGTTTGATTAGAACAATTGTAGGATGGAATTCAAATCACAACATCAATCACACAGAATCTTGATATAATAATTATATAAAAAAATAAAATAAATAAATAAATAAATAATAAAAATAAATAAAAAAGCCTTAAAGACATTGTTTTTTAGTTATAATTGTTAGTCACGATGATTATAACTGTTTTTAGTTATAATTGGCAATTCAAAACTTCATGAAAAAATGGTGTGGTTTGTGGATTGATATATAACAAGAAACTAGTCCATCAACTTCAAACATTGACAAAAGAAAGAAAACTGCTGATGAAGTTGAGGTTCAAAAAGTCACCAAAGTACACAAGATGAAAATGTATATGGGAATGAGGAAGATGAGAATGTGTGGTAGATGTTTGTTAGACTCGTACGAGTCAAGTCAGTTTAGCATAACACGTGGTGACTCGTAGAGTGACTCGCGGTTGCGTCTGACTCACAAGACTCGCAACGAGTCCGGTAAATAACCACACATACCAACATTGTAACCTTAAATCAATACTAACTTTTTATGTCTAATTTGACTTTGCTTTTGATTTTTGAAACTGATGATGGTTTACAGCACATGAAAAAATGAAAATAAAGAAACAATGCACTACTTCTTTCATTCTCATCTTTATGATAAGTTTCATGATCTTCAATCCTTTTGGCATTTGGTTTATTATTAGATCGTTTGTATTAATATTGTTGGATACAATATATGTTCCATTTTGATACTTTGTGTGAGTATATGACTCGCCTCAACTAACGAGCTTCTAATATTACTAAATGTGCTTGAGTAATTTGCTTATATTTGGTTTTTAGACATATATTATATGTATATTTATATATTTTTCTAATATCAAAGAATGCGTCAAGGGTCGAGTCGCGAGTCAAAAAATAGGATTTCGAGTCACGAGTCAACAACTATGAGTAGTTAGCAAGCTAATGAATCAAATGAAAAGACAATACTACCCTTGATTTGCTATTCCTTTCATAACTCTTTGTAAACTGATATTAAGGGATGATGAGGCTTGAAGATGAATAACATTCAGAACTTGATTTTAATCTTGCCAATAGGGGTTTACTGTATGCACTAGTATAATTGATAAGCTTCACAAACACAAGCAGATTATGGTCCACATACAAACATACCTGAATGGTGGAGCATTGCCACTTCCTACCGAGGGCGTCCTCAATCTTGAGATCAATCTTTGGGCCATAAAAGGCACCTCCACCTTCATCAATTTCATAGGCCCATCCTTTATCGCTTAGGGCGTCCTTCAATGCACCCGTTGCTTTGACCCATATATCATCATCACCTACTGCTTTCTCGGGCTTAGTCGAAAGATTGACTTCATACTTGTCAAAACCAAACTGAAGTAACAATTGCTCAGTAAGATCCAAGACACCCTTTATTTCATCTTTAATTTTATCCTCTAAGCAAAAAATATGTGCATCATCCTGCAAATCAACAATAGTTTATATAGGCCATCACACACAAGCAATATATTAATAATTAATAAATATAAAAGGCAATGATAAGTGGTTTACCTGAGTGAAGCCTCTAACACGGAAAAGACCGTGTAAACTACCGGATAATTCATATCTATACACGGTTCCTAACTCTGCCACGCGGATTGGAAAATCACGATAAGAGTGAGGTTTTCGTTTGTAGATCAATATGTGGTAAGGGCAGTTCATTGGACGAAGCTGATAAAGTTCTTCCTCGATTTTCATCTGGTCATACATATTTTCCCTGTAAAAGTCCAAATGACCACTAATACTCCAAAGGTCCGCTTTGGCGACATGTGGAGTATACAAAAGATCGTATCCACGTTCCACATGAATCTTTTTCCATAAATCTTCAATTATGTTCCTAACAACTGCACCCTTAGGATGCCAGAACACTAACCCTCCACCCGCATCATCCTGTAGATTTCAAAACATAAATCTTGCTGAAATATGCTCATGTATCATTGGTAGAGAGAGCAATTTAATGACGAGGAATGTTGAAACATGTCGATTCAGATTCCTTTCTATTGATAACATGTCATATGCAGAATCCTGGCTAAAAATGAAACAGGTCAAATGGGCCAAAGCGGCCGAAAATGTCAAAAGTCTCCTGACGTGTATTGAAATGCTAAAAATGTTTTTCAGTGTTTTACTATTGTAGAGGTTGACACCTGCTTATTTTCAAGCAGATAATCACTTTAAAATGAAGTTTTCGTAAAGATCAAAACATTCCATGTTTACAAAATTACAAAAAATGAACAAAAAAGGGTTGATAGGTCGCCCAGCCCATTTTTGAACCCTTTATTTCATCTCTAATTTGATCCTCTAAGCAAGAAATATTTTCAAATATACAAAACGGGACAGAAAAAGCGTTCATGGATTGTCACTTGGCACGGTCCGTCATAACCCGCACACATGATCATTCATTCTGACCTATTACCCAACCCACCCGTTTCACAACCTCTGATGATTAGTAAAAACCAAATAAAACCCATATTTGCATGAGATTAACTACCTGTATAGAAAAGAGATCAAGATCTTGGCCAAGACGCCTGTGATCACGACGTTTAGCCTCTTCTTTAAAATGTAAATACGCATTCAACTGTTCTTCAGTTTCCCATGCCGTGCCATAAATTCTTTGAAGCATTGGTTTATTAACGTCTCCTCTCCAATAAGCACCAGCAACTGACTCGAGTTGTACTGCTCGCTTATTAATATTTCCAGTAGTTTCAACATGAGGACCGGCACAAAGATCCCACCATTCATTACCTAAAACAAAGATTTGACCAACTTACAAAAATGTTGACTTGTTTACTTATGAGTGACAAAGTAAGAAGAGCTTACCAATATGATATATGGTAATAGGTTCAGTCTTGATACTTTCCAAGATCTCCATTTTGTAAGGTTCATTTATTGCGGCTATTCTTTTCTGAGCTTCATCTCTTGTCACTTCTTCTCTAACTAGAGGTAAGTTTCGACCAATGATGCGATCCTACAGATGATCAAATAATGGATTATGTACCCTGAAACAACAATTTATTAATATTTTTCTCTAGTTTTCGACCAAACAAAGCATGGAGCACAAAATAAGTTACGTTTAAAAGGCTTACCATCTCCTTCTTAATCTTCTTGAGGTCTTTATCGGTCAATGACTCTATGTCAAAATCATAGTAAAATCCATGTTCAATCCATGGACCTATTGTTACTTTAGCATCTGGAAATACTTTTTGAACTGCCATAGCCATGACATGAGCACACTGCATCCAAACATAGATTCATTAAGTCCGATCAATCGTTTACACATTCACATTCACATACAGTTTTTTATAACAAACTCAGCTATAAGTTCCCTATTTATTCAATAATATATTTCCTAAGTTCCGCATTTTAACTTGTCATAAAGTCACACTATTTCCAAACTTAAAAATATTGTCACGAATTAACACCTCGGTTTCTCAATTACTAAGGGGGTGTTTATTTTTACTCTTAGCTAAGAGATTGGGTCCACAAACAATTTAATAGTATTTCTTTTTTAAGTAGGACCCACTAATTTCTCTTACTTTCTCTATATCCCCAAGGCATGAAAGATTAACTCCTCCCCAATAAGTGGCTCATATAGATGTCGACCCACATATATTTATAAGCCTCTTAGTCTAGAAAGAAAAAGAAACACCCCCTAACTTTGGGTGTTTTTGGGAATGCTACTTTTGGAAGTGTTTATATGCTCAAAAACAAGCAAGTACCAACCGTCTTATTTTCAGTGCTTATTTTACACTAGAACAGTTTCTGAAGAAACACCAAAAACTGCTTATCTCCTTAAAGGTAAGAACTTTTAAACCACTCCAAGACAAATAGACACCTAATAATTTCAGTCAACCATTAACAAAATTCCAACAATTTACTACTTGTTTGGCTGTCTTGGACATGAAAAAGCCAATATTCATTTTTGTATTTTTTCTTTTTTTAGGTAACCATGGTTCCGACCTTTAAACCACCACTACATGGCCTAGTGGTAAGGCACTTGACCTCTTAACATAAGAAGTCAAACATCACGAGGTACACATTTCGGGGTGGTCACAGAAGGGTTGGAAACTGTCACGGGAATACCTTGGTTAGGCGGTTAGGCCGCGTATATTGAGTCAAAAAGGCTCGCCCTCCCCAGGTAACCTGAACAGAGAAAACCTCATGCGTTTATGGTTTGCGACCTTTGTGCCAACTAAAGCACGAGGCATGAGCCTGCGGCCACATAGAATCAACCTGGGTAAAGCCTTCCCTTTCGGGAGGTTGGCGTGGCCACTTCAAGATTATTTGCACCAAGCATGATTCGAACTTAAAACCTCTCATATTCTAGTGATGATAGTGGCAAGCTTTTTTCCACTTGGCCAAACACAATTGCTTTATTCGCCTAACCTTGTCTATCATACTCAACTCAACCATCCCTATTGAACTTACTGCAAGTCAAACTCCTACTATTTCTAAAACTAAAAACGACGCGAAATCATCACAAAATCAACACCACATTTTCTCATATACATAACCCTCCTTACAAAGTGTAATACCATGATCACATTCACAATTTCAGTCCACCATCAGAAGAACTTATATAAGCAGAAACTGTTTTGTGCTTATCTGCTCATTTTGAGGTAACATATGCAGTTTCTGACAAGCAGGTAGGGAGCTGCTTATTTTAAAGTGGTCCGAGTATTACGGCATTATTTATAAAATGAATTAGTCCAGGCACCGTTTCCTGAAGTGCTTATTATTAAACACCTTATACATACTTAGAACAAAAAGAAACCAAAATTAACAAAAGGGTATTGAAATTACAGTATGCCGGATTCTAAGAAGCTTATTAGAAGACTCATTGGTGGGAAGAACCACTTTTTCAACCGGAGCATCTTCAGCAAGATTCTTGTCGACGGCGGTGGATGGGTCGGTGGCGACGGCGGAGGGTGAGGCTGAGAAGCGGTGAAAATGGGGTTTCTTGAAAAGATAAAAAGATTGGAGCTTTTTTGGGTTTAAGTAGTGTTTGGAAATGGGGTTTGTTGATGGTAATTTGAGAGATGAAGTGAAGAGAGGGTGGTGAGTGGCTGAAGAAGCCATTTTGTGTAGGACAAACATGACTGATGATTGTGTTTGTCACACTTTTGATGATAGTTTAGATTTGTGTTTGTTGTTCTATGGTTGAAAGATTTTGTGGTTAAGGTTCTTCCCTACCTTTGTGTGATAGTGTTTGACAAGGATTTTGTTTCACATTAGTCTATTTTAAAGTTTAACCTTGTTAAATTTTGTTAAGTTGAACCTCTTTATTCGTTTAGCCCTTTTTTTTTTTTTTTACTATTATTTTTTTGTTACAAATTTTTTTTTTTTTTTTTTAAATTAGTTTCATTTGAATACATTAACTTCAAGTTTTTATTTTAAACAAGTAGCTATTTTATTAAAGCTAATTCATAAAGCTTTTTAAAACTTTTGAGCTGTTAAAAGTTTAAATTACTGATATACCCTCCAAACATTTGTTTAAAAATATAAATATGTCCTTTTATGTCATTTTACATCTTATAATTACATTTAACAGCTAAATTGCCAAATACTTTTATTAAAAAAAAAATACAGCTTGTAACTCATATTAACAGCTTTTCAGTTTACAGCTTACATCTAGTTTTGTCAAACATACCCTAAGATCCTTCTAAGTACGTGGTGTCAGTGAAGCCTACTAAGAAACCACTTTTCTCGAACACGTTTGGTAAAGAAAAATTCAGCGAAATGAAATAAATCAGAGAATAAAATTCAGAAAAATGATATCAGTAGATAACTTAATGAATTTTTGTGTTCGGTGACAACAAAGACTTGATCTAAAAAATGTAAAAAAAAATGTTAGAAAAAAATAAACTTGAAATAATTTGCATATCACATTTGGTGCCATCCAAAAATTAGACCCAAAATAAAATGAAAAGACAATTGCAAATTAGATACAAAAATGTGTAACTTAAATAACTTTTTAAATAAAAATAATATGAATTTCATGTTTTTTTATTATATAAAACATTCTTTGAAACTAAAATACACATCATGAGAAAAAAAATGTTACAATACCAAATATCCCCTAAGATAAGGTATCAAAGTGCATTTGTTAAATCATTTTGCATCATAATCTTTCTTTCTTTCTTACCATCCACAATTAGTTGACAATTTATTGTATAATTATAATTTTATAAACTTTTTGTGATTTCTCCTCAAACTAATTGGCTAGTCACGTTTATGTTTACTAGAAGGGTACCCGCGCGATACGGTGGGGGTACCTGATGACTACTTTTGTGGCGAGCAACTGTTTTTCAATGGTTCAGTGGTGGATGGGTCTTGTGGTGGCGAAAGTAAGTGAGCCGAAAAAGAACATGCCAGTGGGTTGTGTGTGTGTATGTTTTTATGTGTTTGGCATGTGATAGACTTATGTGCAATATGTATACTTAAGGTTGGGGCAATGCTCGATTTTAATGGGTTGTTACAAGTTTTTAATGGTTTGTTACAAGTCTTCATATGGTTTAAATGAGATGCATAAATATTGGAGTATGTTACAAGTAAAAGAATTTAAGACATTAATTATGTCTATGATGAATTTTTATGCTTAGCAAAAGTAACTTCCTTTTTATAGAAATGTTTTTGGTTTTAAAAATTTTAAGACTGCTATATTTAGAATGTCTTAAACCCTTTATAAAAGAGTATAGATACCAATTTAAAAAAAAGAAGTGATTTGCATACTTTCAAGGCACACTCCAATGTACAAGAAGTTAAATCAAATTATACTTAAAGTACAATTGTCTAATGCATACATTAGTGTAACACCCCCAAAATTTGTATAGCGGAAGCACACGGGGTGCTACTCAATTGGTATTCACAATACAAGATAATAAAGAACGGAATACATACTCCGTTTTTCATTAACCATTAAAGAGTTTTACATTTAATGTCAAGTGCGGAAAATATGGCCCATATATTTTAGTTTTTTCATAAAACTAGGCCATAGTATGTGTAAAAACGCTTTAGTGGATAGTATATGACCCTTGCCTTGCCATTTCCTTGCCTGCAGATTTAACACCTGAGAAAAACATGCTAAAAGTCAGCAAAATGCTGGTGAATTCATAGGTTTAAATATTCAAACATAGTTGGACCAATTCAATCATCATAAGCATTTCAAAACAGTTGTGAAACATGTTATGCTAACACTAAGTTCATGCAACTGAAGCTTAACCATAGTATGCATTCCCTAGAAGCATGTTATAATAAAGGCATTGCAAGTGTTGAAATCCAAAAACACTTGAATCTCGACATGATATACGTCTGGTCGCCTATCCGGTCAACCCGAACGGGGGAGTCACCCCTAATAGATCTATTTATAGAATTCGTGCTTCCCATCAAGGACTAACGGTTCATGAGTTCAGCTAAAAAGAGATTTAAGTGCTTGGGCTACTCTGCGTAAAAACTTAAATTAACACAAGTTTTCAGTCGGTCCATAAAGGTGTTTTGCATGTTTCTCAACCAAATGTTTATAAAACAGTTTAACAGATAAAGTGGGGCTATAAACTCACCTCAGCAAAAAAAACAGTCTGAAGTGAAAATCAAACAGTGATAGTAGGCGGCTCCGACACGCAACCTAAATTAGTACGGCAAGTTTTAGTCTTTATTTCATATTAAGACTCGATAAAGTTTAACTAAACTTTATAAGTTTAACAATGTTTGTGTTGTTGCTTGTGTGGCATTGTTTATGTTTGAAAAATAGTTTTCAAAAGTTTGTATGTATATCGGCTTATGGAAGTGTAGAAGTATAGAAAAATATCAGGAATGAACGAAGCTTTGGTTTAATATTAACCGAATGATGGTGTACAAAAAATTTGTACGCATATTATAAGACGTCTACGGTTTGCAAAAGCGAAGTATATATTCTTATATTAAGGGTATGTATATATATTTTTCATATCATTTATTATTTAAAATAAATGTATTGGTTTTACAGAAAAGTGAGTCTTAACATAATTTACTGGTATCGGAAAAATATAATGTGAGTTTTAATAAATACAATTCCAAGATAATGAATGTTTTTTGAAAAGTTTAAATTATAATTCTTTAGAAGGATGTTACAATATTTTATTCAAAATATATTTCGTTTGTAATCGTAAAATAGTAAGTATGTTTATAGAAAATCTGACAGGAGCCGAGTGTATATTCTATTTATTCACGTTTGACCAATTGTTAAGAGTTTGCATCTTTTCTTTCATAAAGTCTAGCATCCGGTTTAATTATCGAAAGTGTATGTCTATGAATTTATAACAAGTGAGAAAATTATTCTTGTTAAGTGGTAAATAATGGTAATAAAATCGCTTTATTGGTTTACCTTCTAAGCTTGATTATGTTAATTGTTCGTTTCATGTCTTGCTTTATAAAAATTTACAATGTTTATATGTCGTGTGATAGTCGAATGTCATGTTTGAAAACGGGAGTGTCAAGTGCAATTGGCTAGTCGAGACGAAATGGAAAACATCTCGTAAAATATGTCGGAAAGTTGGGCTGCAAAAACACCAAACGGACCTTCAACTAAACTGGGCTTCGACCCAGTTTTTACTCGTTATGACTGGTGGGCTGGCGCACATACAAAACCAAATGGACCCATTAAAATTGTTATGGGCCTTGTGGCCCATTAACTCTATCCCAAAATAAAACTGCTTAACCCCCAGTGGGCTTGAGCCCAACACACACACGCCTTTATGAATAAATACACACCACCACATAGACTCTTTTGAGTCTAGTGGCCCTTAGATAATAACACAAAAATGACAATGGCAACCATAGTGACCCAAAAATGACAAAGGATACTTTCAAAATGTTTTAAACTTCATGTTTTAATTATGTATGGTATTGTTCTATAACTTTATGCGTGTGCCTTTCACTGCTACATACCGTGTTTCCGCTTTAGCGGGGTGTGACATATAGACCTAGTGAAACATCATTGAACTTTTTTAAATGAAATATCTTTTTTACGATAACACCTTAAGTTTTCAAAATGTTAGTAGGTTCTGTGGAAAACTAGAAGGGGGGGGGGGGGTTGAATAGTTTTACCGATTTTAATTTAAGTTTCAAAGATTTAGATTCGATCTTATGTGAATTCGTATGGATGGATAGATAGTATAAAACAATAAGTAAAGTAAATAATGAAAGTAAGTAAAGTAAATGATAGAAAATAGTGACACGAGTGATTTATAGTGGTTCGGCTATAAGGACACCTTCTTTGCCCTACTCCACTCCCCGAGTACCCCACTCGAGAGTTCAAGCACTATGTCAACAAGCTCTTTCAACACGGCGGAGAAGCCTCACAACGTCGCTTACACTTTTTCCGGTACAAAGCTAAATACCGAGTTCTTCCACGAGGTAGAACCAAACCTTTACACAACAACTATGTGAAATATGAATTACAAGATCTTGCTACAGAAATCTTGTGGATGGACAAATCAATCAAGGACCCTTTGCTTGGATGACTTGTAGTATAGCGTGATCTCGCCTTTGAGAAGGACCTATATGAGAATCACAACAAAAGATAGAAGAACTACTAGAATGATCAAATGATCAGAGGTTGGGAGAGTGAGATAATATATGAGATAGTTGTAAGAAGAAGGGTGAGTAACAATGAAGAAATGGCTCACTATTTATATGCACAAAAACCTTCTGTCCCACGGTTCCGGAGGATCCCTCACTTGGGGGATCCGACCAGTGCAAAACTAGGGATTCGGCAGTCTAGGTTATACCAGTCCGGATTTCGGGTTGCAAACCGGGTTATGGGTTATGGGTATGAGCCATGGGTCATGGAATTTGGGTCATGGGTACCCTACAAGATACAATGTATCTAGACAATGGGTCATGGGGCTTGGGTCATGGGTCATGGACATTGGGTCATGGGTCATGGACAATACCCAACATGATTTCATGCATGATGTCATGCAATGGGTCATGGGTTATGTATTAACTCCATGGGTATGGGTCATAGGTCTTGGATATTACCCATCCTTTTACATAAACTATTACAACAAATAAATTATTACAACATTTTATGTGAATGACCAAATGTATATACTTTACAAAATAACATGTATTCTTATAATTTTACTTATGATAACTTTATATTTGTTATCAACAAAACATAACGAGATCGCTAAATATGAATAAACGTTTTTACGGTTTATTTGTATTAACAACCTCCCCTTTTTTGTTGATGACATAACATAACGTTATGATGAGTAAAACTTAATATTAGATGTACGTTTTGAAAGTATATGTAAGTTTTACTTCTTCTCCCCTTTTTGTCGACACAAAAGTGCCTAGTGAAGAAATAAATTATGGAATAAAAATAAGTATGATCCACAAAGCACTAGCTCCCCCTTGACGGTAGCTCCCCCTAGAATTGGGCGTCAAGTGAGAAAATATAATACCTACAAAAAAATGTTAGTAGTAACATTTAATATAATCTTGTATAAGACGAGAAACAAGATAGAAAGCCAAGGTACATAAACAAAGCCTTGTAATAAAATATCAAAATCTAGTGGTATATATGCCACATACAAATGTAAAACTAAGAACAAGGATTGTTCTTTAAAATGACTCAAAAGAAAAGAAACAAAATAGAGAAAATATTATTATCATTCCTTCCATGCTTGCATGTGGGTTAATTATGGAAGTTTTGGTGAGTGATAATGTTGATGCGATCAAGGATATGGTTGAGTATGAACCACATCTCGTCCCTTATTTCCATTGCGAGATCCCTAGTGGATTGACAATGTTCGCAAGAGAGATGGTGAGGGAGGTGTTAGTGGATGTTTTCCGGGTAGGTTTGATTTTTGGAGTGCGGAATAGGTGGTGGAAATGTTTGAAAGTATTGATCAAATTCCATGATGTTTGTGAATGGCGATGGATAAGAACGTGGATGTTCTTGTAAGGTGATGGGAGGTAGAGGTGGTGATGTTTCAAGCTCTTTGTAGAATGTATTTGAAGATGTTGGAGGTGTTTAAAAGACTAGTTCTTTTGGGTTTAAGTTGGAGGCTAGTTGGGTAGTTTTTGATGATTGAATGGAGCGGGTGGTGGACTAGACACGGGTAGTGAAATTACTTTTGGAGTCTTAAGGAGTTCCGCTAAGGTGATTTGGGTGTCAAGTTGAGACTCGTTAGGTGAATGTGGTGATGAGCTTGTGGGAGATGATGGAGGTGCTACATTGTAGTTATTTGGTAGAGAATGAGTAGTTGGTGATGGGCTTTTTGACAAGGATTTAGCTAAGCAACAAGGCCGGATGCTAATCCGTGCGGTTCTCCTAGATTTGGTTGGTTGTACTACGGAAGGTGGTAGGATGAAGTTTTGGATTTCTTGAAAAGGGTTGTTTTCACTAGATGGTTCATCAATGTTTGAGGATCTTTTGGGTGACATGATGATGATTGTTTGATGATAAGGATTTAAAACATACGTTTTTAGGGGGTCATTTAAGCCCTAAATTGACACATTTTATATTCGTTACTGTTTAAAATCGTTCCTCTTCACTTTTTAGGTCTTTTGGAAGCAAAATGCTGGAATGAAACATATTTGGACGAAAAGGAGCGAAAACACGAAGAAAATGGCAAAGTCAAGATCAAAGGCCATCCAGCATACCTGTCGCGTCCCAAACAAAGGGCGACGCCGTCTCTCTATTGAAGACTTGATCAAAAGTGCACGCGACGGCTCAACGGAATTTCTGGTCCTAAAGCCTGAAGGCGCCACGCCTTAATTCTGGAAGGCGTCACTCACAAAATCTACACCATACGACCAAGATCCAAGACTCAGACGACGTCGCTACTGAGACTGACGGTGTCACACATCTCAACTGACGCCGTCCTAATGATGACTTAGCCCAAACGAAACCCTAATGACGGCGACGTGACAGTGTCACTAGCAAAAAGTGACGCTGTCGCATTTGTAAATCTATATATAGAATTCGATTTTTCTGTATTTTAGGGGGTAGAATTTTGGAGAACAAACTCTAACTCAGTTGTAGTCTGACTTGGATAGTATTCTAGGGTTCCATACCCTATTTTACACCACAAGATAACTTTGTTTATCCAATTTATCATTATGTCAACCCCATGTTTAATTGATTGTGTGTATGCTTGCTTGTTTAACATGTCTAGCTAAATTACTATTGTATTTGCTTAGATCTATAAAACATAGTTGTTAATTGTTGTTAGGTTGTCTCTTGTCTTAATTGGTAGACGCTAGAGTAAGGAAAACTGGCTTCTTCTTTCATTGTTGCGATCTTGAACGTCCTAAATAGCAAAAAGCCATAGGAGTGCACCTTGGCCATCGTTGTGTTTATTGCGTGAGTTGTAGCTTTAGGATAGTAGTGTATTCGGGGGAGGTGCTATTGCACTTGCCGATCCCGGGTATTCTAAAGGAGAGTTACAATTCATAGAACTAGGGGATTAGGCACCGCCCTACGACTAATCGGAATACAACGCACCAATTAAGATAAAGGAAGTGACAATTCAACCGACCAATAAAAGATAACTTGGGAGTAATAGCATCTAAGTGAACACATCTTTAATCATCATACGAGCACACCTCAATTAGCATAATCTATCTAATAGTTAATTAGTTAAATTAGATAATTAGTTAAGTAGTGAAATCGGTAGAAGTACCACCCCCCAATCATATACCCTGAGATTTTACCTTTTGCTTTCTAAGAAACACAAAAAAAGACTAAAAAGAATCATTTTCAACCCCACCTTCTCGTCATATATCTCTTTCTAGCATTCTTATTCCCTTAGAGAACGAAATCAATCCCCGAGGCTTACCCCATACTACACTACAACGATTAAGTTCACTGCCTAGAGGGTTGAAAAGCTTGCTCGTAGAAAAGGAGGTTTTCTCGACCCCGAACCCACTCATCATTTGTGAGGTTGAAAGTGATGGATATGCAAGCATTTTGGAACATTATTTATAGAGCAAATAGTGCATTGCAATGAATGCTAAAACCAAAGTGTGGAATATAATGTAATGATTACATATGAATTTAAGGCATGTGATCATGAGAACACAAGCATTAAGTAACATATTCATTAGTGATAAAGCTAAAATGTTGAAAATATGAAAGTTTCTAGCCAAAGTGAGAAAAATAAGAGAAAATTTTGGCTATTGTGGCACGGTTCCTACGGATCCGACCCTTTAGGGATACGTCTAGCATAAATGCTGGGATCCGTGGAACTGGTGTTCTCAGGCAGCTGAAAATTTTGCTTTTGGAAACAATGGTGCCTAGTGTGTCTCTATATGAAAACCATGTGGAGTTGCGGTTATCTCGACTCCTTTTAAAGAAGAAAAATAAACAAATAAGTGAAAAAGCATATATATATTTACGTGAGATAACCCGAGTGCTCCTTAATTCATTTTTGCTTAATTGAATGTACCCGAAAACACATATTAGTTATGTATTCCCTTTAGCATTCAAAAAACATGAGATGCAATAAAAAATGTTTTTACTTTGTATTAATAATGAAAGAAAAGGTTTGTCCTAGACGTGAGAGTGATTTAAGGAAAATGATACGGGGATAAATATCTTTTTAGAAAATATTTCAAAGAATTTCTTGTATAGAAAAAATTATCTTGAGTTTTGAAAACTCAATTGTCTCTTAAGAAGTGATGACGGATCTCTATATGCTTGGTACGAGAATGCAACACCGGATTTTTGCTAAGATCAATAGCACATTTGTTATCGCATAAGATGGCAATATCACTTAGATGGATGTCATAGTCAACTAACGCTTGTTTCATCCATAGTGCTTGTTGGCATGCTTTGCCGGCGGAGACATATTCGGCTTCGGTTGTTGATATGGCCAATGCCGTTTGCTTCTTTGAGAACCAAGATGTTAAACAACACCCCATGAAAGTGCAAACACCACTTATACTTTTTCGATCAACATAATCACCTGCATGGTCAGAATTCGCATATACAATAGTTTCTACCCCCGTCCCTTTGGGATACCATAATCCCAATTGAGTAGTACCCATAATATATCTAAATATTCTTTTGACTCTTCTAAACCGAATTTATTTAGCATTTCTTTTATGTATTTGGATTGATTAAAGAAGATAACATCTTCTAGTTGTTTGATTTGTAGACCAACAAATAAACTTAATTCTCCAATCATACTTATTTCAAACTCATCATGCATGATTCTTGAGAAATCATCACACATGTCTTGACAAGTCGATCCCAATATAATATCATCCACGTATATTTGAACAATAATTATTTGTGAGTCATTTTTCTTTGTGAAAAGTATATTGTCAACTAACCCCATGGTATAGTCGTTTTTGATTAAAAATGATTTGAGTTTATCATACCAAGCCTTTGGGGCTCTTTTAAGACCGTAGAGAGCTTTCTTTAGTTTGTACACGTGATTAAGTTTTTCGAAATCGATAAAGCCCGGAGGTTGAGCTACATAAACTTCTTCATTAATAAAACCGTTTAGAAAAGCACTTTTAACATTCATTTGAAAAATCTTAAGATCATTAGCACAAGCATAAGCAAGAAGTATTCTTATAGACTCTAATCTTGTTACGGGAGCATAGGTTTCATCAAAGTCTATGCCTTCTTGTTGGTTATACCGTTGAGCAACAAGTCTAGCTTTATTTCTAGACACGACACCGTTTGCATCTAATTTGTTTTTGTATACCCATTTTGTTCTGATTATGGTTTTGTTTTTAAGTGGAGGGACAAGTGTCCAAACATTGTTAGAAACAAATTGATTTAACTCTTCTTGCATAACCATTACCCAACTTTCATCTTTTATGGCTGATTGAGTGTTTTTAGGTTCTATGGTTGAGACAAAACAAAATAGACTACTTTGGTTTTGGATTTGAGATCTTAAGGTTCTTTCATTTAACTTTCCTATAACCTTTTCTACTGGATGATCTTTAGACTCTTTATTATTGATGATTTAATTGTTTAATGGTTCATCTTCTTTATTTATATTTTCTTTGATTTCTAAGACTTCACTTTCGATTAACTCGTCATCGACAAGAGGTAAGGTAGTTTTAAGTGGACTCTCGTCAAATTTTACGTTTAAAGATTCTTCAACTTTCATGGTTTCTTTATTTAGAATTACGTATGCTTTACTATTAGGAGAATATCCTAAAAAGATACCTTCGGTTGATTTTGGATCGAATTTAGTTAAATAATCTTTAGTATTAAGTATGAAACATTTAATACCAAAGACTTGGAAGTGTTCTAACGAAAGCTTTTTGCCTCGTAGTAACTCGTATAGAGTTTTTTCTAAGAATAATCTAATTAGGACTCGGTTTAGTATATAGGTTGATGTGTCGACGACATTGCACCAAAATTTTTGAGAAATAGATTGCTCATTAATCATGGTGCAACTCATTTCTTGTAGGGTTCTATTTTTCCTTTCAACTACCCCATTTGATTGTGGAGTGCGAGGAGCCAAGAAATTCTGGGTAATACCATTAGAATCACAAAAAGTTCCGAATTGCACTTCATTATCAAATTCCCGACCATGATCCATTTTAATTGTCACAATAGGACTTCCTATTTGTCTTTAGATTTTCTTACTTAATATTTCAAAGTAATCGAACGTTTCAGTTTTATTCTTTAAAAATTTAGTCCATGTATACCTAGAGTAATCATACACTATAACCAAAGTATAGAAGTTACCTCCGTAACTTTGAATAGCGGATGGACCAAATAAATCCATATGTAGTAATTCTAGACACTTTGTTGTAGAAACCATATTTTATCACTATCAAGTATTTTATCAAGAGTATTAGTACTTATTCTAGCAATCTTTGAATCAAGATGATCAACTAACGTTTGAAGTTCAACACAAAGCTTGCATTCACTATCTACATCTTTTCCCTTTTCTAATCTATTTAATTTATCTTTTAGTTCAAGAACTTCCTTTTTTAGCCGTTCATTTTTGTTTTTCAAAGATCTTGTTTTTGTTAATTACTTTTAGATTAATTTTGCAAAGCCTATCATATTCAAGATGTAAGGATTCATCATCTAACGATGAACTACTATAATATAGAGAGTTGGAACATACCTCGTTGGAGTTCTTTGTTCTCCCCCAACTCATTCCCCACGAGCCACTTACGAACGCCTTTTGTTCGTCACGTTTGGGACACTCACTAATGAAGTGATTAGGATCCCCGCATTTGTAACACTTGCATTCGTCCTTCACTTTCTTGTCGTCTTTGCCTTTCCGTAACCCTTTATTGTCGTCATAAGGTTGCTTGACATATATCCCTTTTCTCCGAAAGAACTTCTTGAAGTCCCGTACCGCCATTGCATACTCTTCGTCATCACTTTCCGAAGATGAAGTTTCTTCATCACTTGAGACTTTCTTGGCCTTTAAAGCAAGAGATTTGTGCTTACCTTTCTTTTCCTTTGAGACTTCGGAGTCTTTAGCGAGAACAAGCTCATAGACTTTTAGGTTGCCTATGAGTACATCGAGAGTGAGGATTGACAAGTCTTTGGATTCTTCGATGGCCGTCACCTTCGGTCTCCACTTTGATGGAAGCGCCCTTAGAAATCTCCTGACATGACTACGACTAGAAAAAGACTCATCAAGTGCTTGTAATAAAGTAATAATAGTATTAAAGCTAGCAAAAAAATTATCTATACTATCCTCATCCAATATTGAAAATTGTTCATATTGTTGAACAAATAAATCAATTTTGTTGTTTTTAACTTGTTGATTTCCTTGGTGTGTTACAACCAAATAATTCCAAATTTCCTTAGAGGTTTTAAGCATATAAATTCTTTCAAATTCCTTTTTAGGTAAGACATTATATAAAACCATTTTTGCCTCACTATTTTTGGATTTTCTTTTGGTCGTCGGTGAGACGATCATGAGAAATGTTTTCTTCGTTGTCAGTTTATCATCTTTTATAGTAGCTTGAAAATAACCTTCAACAATAATAAACCAAAGATCAATATGTTTTGATTTCACATAAGTTTCAAACCTATTTTTCTAATAAATAAAATCATTAGTTTCAAGTAGTGGAGGTCGTTGTATAAATTGCCCTTCTCTATAATTTTCAAAACTTATTGTGATCGAAAAGTTTTTAAAATACAATTTACTTTAAAACTTTTGTAAACCTTGCTGTTGATGCCAATTGTGGAAAACTAGAAGGGGGGGTTGAATAGTTTTACCGATTTTAATTTAAGTTTAAAAGATTTATATTTGATCTTATGTGAATTTGTATGGATGGATAAATAGTATAAAGCAATAAGTAAATTAAATAATGAAAGTAAGTAAAGTAAATGATATAAAGTAGCGACACAAGTGATTTATAGTGGTTCGGCTACAAGGACACCTTCCTTGCCCTACTCCCCTCTCCGAGTACCCTACTCGAGAGTTCAAGCGCTATGTCAATGATAAGGATTTAAAAGGTACACTTTTGAGGGGTCATTTAAGCCCTTAATCGATCACTTTTATATCCGTTACTGCTTAATTTCGTTCCTTTTCACTTTTTAGGTCTCTTGAAGGCAAATTGCTGGAATGACACTTATTCGGATGAAAAGGCGCGAATATATGAAGAAAATGGCTAAAGTCAAGAATCATGACACTCAAGCTGCTGGAACAGAAGGTGACGGCGTCACAGCCAAATGGCGACGTCGTCGCAACATACTTTGTGACGACTCAGTAGCCAAATTGCTATTTTGCACTTGACGGCATCAGGTTTTAAAGAGTAGGGCGTCACAACTCAGACGTCCTAGATTCGGATCCGGACGGCGTCAGAAGATGAAGCCGACGGCGTCACAACCATAAGGTGACGTCGTCGCAAAGTTGACGTGGCCAAGACGAAAACCTAATGGCGGCGATCCGACGGCGTCACAAATAAAGAGTAACGCCGTCGCATATTGTAACTCTATATATAGAATTCGAATTTTCAGACTTTGAGAGAGGTAGTTTTTTGGAGTAAAACCTAAACTGAACTTTTGCTGTATTGGGCAGTATCTTAGGGTTCCATACCCTATTTTACAACAAGATAAGTGATTTACTTCATTAATTCAATTATGTCTTCAATTGTTTGTGTGTATGCTTGCATGTTTTCCATGTCCGGCTAATTTACTTATGTGTTTGCTTAGATCTATGAAACCTAGGTATTGAATATTGATTGGTTGTATCTTATCTTAATTGTGATTGACCTAGTATTGCGATAGGTCATTCGTTGTGTTTTTAATGCTTGAGTAATCTTTGTGAACATTAGTTTATAATAACCTAGAGTTATTGTAGGCTAAACATCCAAATATAACCTTAGAGTTAGTTTATGAATCTTAGAGATTTCGTAAGCAATAACCTTAAGGTAGTCTCAAAAAGTTAGGGAAAAACGCATACCCTACGACCTTAGAAGACACAACGCGTTAAGAATAAGGACGTGACAATTCAACCATCAATAGGAGATAACTAGGGAGTAGTAGCATCTAGGTAAACACATCTTTAAATCATCATAAGAGCATACAACAATAGACATAGACTACCCTCACCTTAGCTTAGTTAATTAGATAAGTAGAGTAATCGATAGAAATACCACCCCCAAATCCAATACCCCGAGATTCGTACATTTTAATTTTCTAAAAAAATATAAAAAAGAATAAAAAATAATCTTCCTCAACCCCAACCTTAGCGTAGTAATTTCTCACTAGCATTCCTATTCCCCTAGAGAACGATATCAATTCCCGAGGCTTACCCTAATACTACACTACAACGATTAGGTTCACTGTCTAGGGTGTTGAAAAACTTTCTCGGCGAAAAGGAAGTTCCATTGACCCCTAACGCGCGTTGTATGCGCGTATCAAGTTTTTGGTGCCGCTGCCGGGGAATAGAATAGCTAGTTAGATTTCCACCTCGTTTAGGTTCCCTTGCTTGATTCCTATCAAGTAAGATTTTTTCTTAATTTTTAGCTTCCTTGTAGTCTATCCCCCTTCTTCGTGACCTTTGTTAGTAATCCCATCACTTTTAATCATGGAAGGTGATAATCAACCACCACTCATCAACCCACCACCAAATGACCCGCCAAGAGGCCGCACTCTTGGTGAATACTCAAGACCAAGCCACCTAGGCTATAAAAACACCATTGAGCTTCCCGACCAACCCAAACTACGGCCCTTCGATCCGACACCATCCGGTTGATGCAAAACGGATGTGCATTCCATGGACTTCGTTCCGAAGATCCTAATCAACATCTTAAGGATTTCCTTAAAATCGTCGATTCCATCGACCTCGATGCTACTACTCGGGAGACCACGCGCTTGCGTCTCTTCCAATTCTTTCTACGGGACCAAGCTAGTAATTGGCTTGAGCGACTTCCCGCCGGCTCCATCTCAAGTTGGGATGATCTCACCTCTCGTTTCTTTGCCCAATTTTTCCCACCGGGGAGAACTACTAAGCTTAGGAATGAAATCTTGATGTTCCAACAATGTCAAGGTGAATCTCTCTACGAAGCATGGACTCGATTCAAGGACTTACTCCATAGAGTCCCTCATCACGGCATCGATCTTTGGCTTCAAGTCCAAATCTTTTATGATCACGTCAGTCTCTCCCTCCGACAAACCATTGATTACACCGCCGGTGGATGGCTAAGTAACCTCAATGCTGAAGCATGTTGGGAAGTCATCAAAGACCTAGCTCAATATGAAGAGGAAGGATGGGAAATTCCAGTAGTCCAGGAAAACGGGTTAGATTCCCAAGCACAAACGTTCATGAGTATGGAGGCACAAGTGAATGAGTTAATGGAAGTAACCACCCATGCTTATAAGTATGTGAACGCGGTCAGGGGATTTTTGCTCCCAAGAAAATCCCGGCAAGATGAATTCGAGGACATAATGTTGACATTTGTCAACAAGCAAGAAGAGGAAATAAAACGCCTCGAAGCTCAAATGAGGAAAACTCACGACACTTTATTGGGACTGGCTGACAACTTCATGCTGAAACTCCATGAAGAAATCACAAAGAACAATGTACCTAAAAAGATAGAAAAGGTATATGCGATACCGGAGCTCGTTGGAATGACTCCCAAACCCTCTTCAATTCCATTAAGCAAGGCGACCCCCTCAAGGAATCATATCCTTGTTTGAATTCTTGCCTCAACACTCCCTGTTTGTTTGCTAGGAACATATTTATTGGAAGGGTGCACGTGTCACTTCCCAACTTTCCAAATATAAGGAAAAGTTATTTCGGTTTTAAACCAGGATCAAAGAATCCTCATCCCCGATATTTCGGTATTTCTAGAATCTCAATTGAAAGACAATTTGACATATGCGTTGCTTACCTTCGTGGAGATAAAATCTTTGTCAAAAATAGTAATCAGATTTTTGATCCGGGCGGATTAACAAAAACATTCTCCTTTACAAAAATTTGGGCGTGACGCCGTCACACGTAAAGGGTGATGTCGTCACTAAGCCAGATCAGACGAATAAAAACACCAACCATCCCTTTCATTCTCTACCCTACATATTCTATCTGCCCCACATCACACTAATACGTTTTCTCCACACAAAATTCACCATTTTGTTGCGTCAATCTCCACAAGGTAAGTAATATACATTGATCTTTGTCTAGTCAATTGCTCTATTCCATTCTCAATTTTGATTTCCCCTTTCAATCCGAAAATCCCAAATTGATTTGATTAATGTTAAATGTCGCCCATAAATCTTGTTAATTAGGCTTAAAATTAGGCGAATTGTAGTGTTATCATATGGGTTTGATTGTGCGAGAAGCCTAGAAGGCTTAGGAACTAAAATCACCTAGCCAATGCACCATTGTTGCTGAAGCAGGGGTGTTTGGGTCAAGGGTTATGGTTAAAAACCTGGATTTTTCCCTCGCAAATGTCGGATTTAAAATTTTCTTGGTGTGACGGCGTCAGGCTTCTGTTGCGACGCCGTCAGAACCTTCTGATGTCGTCCTTAACAGCACGAATATTACTCATTTGTTCCTCATCTTTTTGATTTCCTGTTTCAGATGAGCAAGAGAACGAGGAGAACAAGGGGACAAATCTTTTGGTACCCAGGAGAACTGGCTGACACTATTGCTGGGTGGGGAGTATTTGTTGAGGAAGAGTGCCAAACCCGTTACAATGAATTGCTTCATCAAACCATTGACTCGGGGGCTGTTGTGGATTGGGGATTTCTTGAGGAGCATGATCTGGCTAGGGAATTTTGGAACAGTTTTAGGAGGGATAAGTTCACTGACCCCCAGTAGGAAAGACTGTTTAGGATGCGTGAGCCCGTGTATGGCGAGCTGGTGCGTGAATTTCACACATCTTATATGATGGATATTAATTCATGTCGGGATAACATTGAGTTTTAGGGGGTTCGATTTAGGTTGGGTGGAGAATAGAGGGCTATGTCGGTACTAGAGTTTAGAAGGAGAGTGGGACTATATGCTGCAATAGATGCTGAGAGCGATGTTTTTAGGGCTAGCTTGGCAGCTGGGGTTACCCATAGGGACGACATGTTGGGAATTCAGTTTTGGAACACAACAGCCAACGGGGAGTATGTTACTGGGAGTACCCTCGCCTCACAGATCCGGGATCCGCGAATTAGGCTCGTGCACCGTTGCCTCATTTTCACTATAACGGGGCGCCAGGGCACGAGTCATCGGGTGTCACTCTACCAGATCTATTCTATCTCTACTGCATGTTGGCCGAGGGTGTGCACTGTAACATCCCATTCTGGTTGGTCGATTACTTAAGGACTGCTAGTGGTGTGAGGTATGAGGATAGGGTGTATGGTGGTGTGCTTGTCACCCGGTTGGCTCAGTCCTTGGGCATCATGGCCGGGGAGGTACCCGTGTACCTCAATGTGGTGGCAGCGCCAAGGGTCATCAGAGCTAAGTCCCTAAAAGCTATGGATGTCATCATGGATTATGGTAGGGGCTACGCATGGTTTCGTGCTTAGCCCGACGTTCAGAATGGTGATGATGACGATGATGACGAGCAGCTGATGCCAGCATACCAGCAGGGGGATGGAGCAGGAGGCTCCGCTGACGCCTACAGGCACATGTCCAGTGGAGATTGACAGGCCCACCAGGGAGCGTGGATGGGCCGTATGGACACATGGATGGCGCAGCAGGATCAGAGGGCTAGCTGGACATATGATCATACCGTCGACATTGATGCAGATCTGTCCATGCGACCAGCTTGACCCACACCTGCAGATCGATCCATTCCCCGGGTGGGAGGAGGACTACCCGCCTTATGGATACCTGGGCCACCTCCCTCCTGGTTATGACTACCGTTATGGACCCCCTCCCCAATGACTCATGTGTTTGCTTGTGGATTGTTTATGATAATTATGGTTGGTTGTTGAAACAATTTTATTTGGGCATGTAATAATCTAGACTATCTTGACTTTGTGACGATGTGGTGAACTTGGAACAATTTGATGTGTACGTATATTTGCATGTGGTGTGATTTATCCATGACTTGTTTGGTTGGATTTTCTATTTGTGTGTCGTATATCTTTTATTGATTGGTTATTCTCATGTTTGAATTTGTAAAAATGCTTTATTTTGTCTTTAACCTCGTTTTAATTACATATAAAAGTATTTTACAAAAGGGATAAGTGTAGGGAGGATTACACACGTTTTTAAAAAGAACGTGAACATGAGAATTACGATTATTAATAAGATATACATGTGTGTTTGTTTGAGTCAAATGCTTGTATCGAGTCATAATGAATGTTTTGCAGGAAATTTTTTCAGATTCTAAAGATATAAATTTTCCAGAAAATCGCAGACCAATTTCTGTCAGGATAACCTGACGGCGTCAGGAGGAGTAGAAACAGCTTCTAACTTTTTCTCGTTTTTTGTGTTACTTATAAATTTTTGGAATTTCTCATGTCTTAATTTTCCAGAAAATCTGTAAACATACATTCCACAAGCATTAAATCTTAGTTTAGTAGAGTCATATATATATTGTTACCACCGATTTTACGCAAAGGTTTCATTTGTTTTCTTCGAGTGTGCAGGTTTTATTTATCAAGAAGAAGATACATAAGATTGGATGGAGCTTTTCACGCATACGTTCTTCTTGGAGAAGAATTTAACCACTACTTCACACACGGATCCTACCGAGCTAATCAGGGGAGTATTAGTTTCTTTCGTTTTTAATTACCTTCCATTATCATAACTTTGATACTTTCGGGGAACATTGGGGACAATGTTCAGTTTAAGTGTAGGGAGGGAAAATAAAACGGAAACTTTGAAACTATGCTTATCCTTGACTATTTGCCTTGTCCAATTTTAATTGTGTAATAAACCATGAGAAATATCGGTTAGGGTAATTTTAGCACCAAATTTAAAATTTTTCATAACATGTAGGAGTGGGCCATTAGTCTTAATAAAGCGTCTCATGGATAGGAAGTTATATGACTAGCACAAAACCCTTTACGACTTAAATTCCACCCAAAATGTGATCGCCCTTAGATTTGTAGGAATTAAAGCATTCATCTTTAATGCTTCGAAAGTGTACCGGTGGTATAATAGATTCTAGAACTTGTTTTGTGATGCATTCCGAGATCGCTAGTGAGACTACACTTGTGTAGTTAGGAATAACTAAATGATAAGAGGCATTAGGATAACTTTTGTTTGATACCTGTATTATAATTACTTCTTCCACATCGGTTGAGTAATTCCCCCACACCCTTGCGTTGTACTCATCTTTAGTACACAATACCCCTAGTTAAACCCTCAGAGCCTATCCTTTTCGCGGTTCTCGTGATGTTTCGGTTTTCCGGAATATCAATGAAGAGCATTATTTACAATCCACCCCCAAATGTACACCCAAATCGCCTTAGCCTACCTTGTATGCACTCACTTTTAGTGCATTATTGTTATCATACTTAACCCTTAGTTCAATTATCTAGTTGCTTGCATAAGTTGCTAAGTCGAGTCATATCCTTTGTACACAGTTTTGGGACGATTAGGACTCATGGGAAAAGTTAAATTTTATGAAGTGACGGGAAGGAACGTTAAATTCAAATTCCCTTTATTTACGTAATAATGTACTCCAAGTGTTTTGATCTTTTCAATTCGGGTCAAATTAGTGTTAGAGTAATAAAAACTCAAGTGTAGGGATGTGCCTATAAATCCCTATTATTTTGATGTTATCGTAGAGGATGGTAGAGTAAAAGTGTATGAAAAAAAAAAAAAAAACGGGCTACCATCCTACATCTATCTTTAAATTTATGTTTGTTTGTTTCAAGTTATCTAGAGTTTAGAGTGTCGAGTCTTGGCTTAGCAACGCCATTCTTCTCATGCTTGTAACATAAAGATTTTTGACTTGCCACCACTAAATCGCCTATCCCACCAAACCCTTTGTTTCCCTATCGTAAGCCTAACGTTACAACCCTTTAAAAGACCTCTTGGATAGTTTATCCTATGTGCTTACGCCAAAGCGATGGAGGTTTGATCTAGTCTCAAGCCAATGGTAATCTATGTACTAGGATCGGTTAATGAGTGTTTATCTTCCATTTCCAACTTGATATATTTCATATACACCCGAGAGATGAGAGTATCTAAACACCACTTGTGAGGTGCTAGTATGTAATTTCCGTGCTTGTTATGACTTTTGCGGGGCTTATACGTGTTGTGAATTGTTCTAAACTAATGCTTCATGACCCCTAACTTATAAATTAATTGGCTAAAAGCACATTTGCATGAGGACAAGCAAATACCAAGTGTAGGGATATTTGATAAGGATTTAAAAGGTACACTTTTGAGGGGTCATTTAAGCCCTTAATCGATCACTTTTATATCCGTTACTGCTTAATTTCGTTCATTTTCACTTTTTAGGTCTCTTGAAGGCAAATTGCTGGAATGACACTTATTCGGTCGAAAAGGCGCGAAATACCACCCCCAAATCCAATACCCCGAGATTCGTACCTTTTAATTTTCTTAAAAAATATAAAAAAGAATAAAAAATAATCTTCCTCAACCCCAATCTTAGCGTAGTAATTTCTCACTAGCATTCCTATTCCCCTAGAGAACGATATCAATTCCCGAGGCTTACCCTAATACTACACTACAACGATTAGGTTCACTGTCTAGGGTGTTGAAAAACTTGCTCGACGAAAAGGAAGTTCCTTTGACCCCGAACGCGTGTTGTACCCGTAGCAGTCAACAAGCTCCTTCAACACGGCGGAGAAGCCTCACAACGTCGCTTACACTTTTTCCGGTACAAAGCTAAATACCGAGTTCTTCCACGAGGTAGAACCAAACCTTTACACAACTATTACACAACAACTATGTGAAATATGAATTACAAGATCTTGCTACAGAAATCTTGTGGATAGACAAATCAATCAAGGACCCTTTGCTTGGATGACTTGTAGTATAGCGTGATCTCGCCTTTAAGAAGGACCTATATGAGAATCACAACAAAAGATAGAAAAACTACTAGAATGATCAAATGATCAGAGGTTAGGAGAGTGAGATAATATATGAGAGAGTTGTAAGAAGAAGGCTGAGTAACAATGAAGAAATTGCTCACTATTTATAAGCACAAAAAGCCTTATGTCTCACGGTTCCAGCGGATCCCTCACTTTGGGGATCTGGCCAGTGAAAAACTAGGGATCCGGCAGTCTGGGTTATACCAGTCCGGATTTTGGTTTGCAAACCGGGTTATGGGTTATGGTATGAGCGATGGGTCATGGGTACCCAACAAGATACAATGTATATAGACAATGGTTCATGGGTCTTGGGTCATGAGTCATGGATAATACCCAACATGATTTCATGCATGATTTCATGCAATGGGTCATGGGTTATGTATTACCTCCATGGGTATGGGTCATGGGTCTTGGATATTACCCATCATTTTACTTAAACTATTACAACAAATAAATTATTACAACATTTTATGTGAATGACCAAATGTATATACTTTACAAAATAACATGTATTCTTATAATTTTACTTATGATAACTTTATATTTGTTATCAACAAAACATAACGAGATCGCTAAATATGAATAAACGTTTTTACTGTTTATTTGTATTAACATGTTCTCCAACAAAATAAAGTTTATAATTCATAGTGATATCTTCTAAGAGCGTCTACGATGGGTAAATTCATAATGACTTTTGTGTGTAAGACATTTTTGCAAAGAAACTTTTGCTTTAATGCAAAAACCTTTAATAAACCTAAAAATCATTTATGAGTGAGTAAAACAATGACGAAAGATGTAGCAAAATGATGCCTATAACTTGGTAAAACAATGAGGAAAGATCTACCAACCCGTAGCCTAAAAAGAATTCACTTCCAATGGTAAAAGGCTTTTGAAAAACTTTTATTATAGTAAAAATCTTTTCAAAAATCTCTCATTGGGGATGCTTTAAGACTAGAAATAATGGGAGGTGAGGCCTCACTCGTGAGGTCCTCCCTAACACGCCACCCCATTATCACCTTCAAACCTCACGCGTGAGGTAGGCAAAAAACAGGGATGAATGGTGAGGAGCTTGACCATTCGGTTTTTGTGAAAAAAGTCCCCCCCCCCACACACACTATGTAACCGTTACTTGTATAAACTTTTATTTTTATTAACTTTACCATTTAATTTATCTATAAATACTCTCATATCTCATCATTTTTAAATACAACTATAAACATAATCTTAGTTAATATATACACAACTCAAACAAAATATTTATCATTCCTCATTATCTAAATGAATTATGAAACGTTCATGTTTACCGAATTATCGGAAGAAGAATAAGTTATTAGTTGGGATTTGTTTTTTTAGAAGAGCGTTGTCATTTATTAATAATAGACGACGAGAAGCATCGTAAGTCGAGATCGTTATGGTGCTCATGATCGTTTAGTCGCTGTCTATTTTAGTTTGAATCCGATGTACGATGCATATCATTTTCAGAAGAGGTTTCGAATGTGTCGAGCGCTATTCACAAGGCTAGTTGACGAAGTAACTATTCATTCTGCATTCTTTCGTAATAATATTGACTTTACCAGGAAAAAAGGCATTGTCCCATTGGTAAAGTGCACCTCCGTAATTCGTCAATTGGCATATGACACTGTTCCTAACGCTCTTGATGAATATTTACAAATGGGCGAGAGAACTTCTCATCTATCTCTTCATCATTTTTGTACTTCTGCTATGAAAATATTTTGAGCAGAGTATTTGCGAAAACCCATTATCAATGATGTTGAAAAGCTTTATTAGTTTCATGAAGAAAAGCACAGGAATGTTAGAAAGCCTTGTTTGTACAGATTGGCCATGGTTTGGTTGTCTAAACGCATATAAAGGGCAATATTGTATACGTGCTTATGGTCAAACTCCATTCATTTTGCTTGAAGCTGTTGCGTCGCAAGATTTATGGATATGACATGTTTTCTTTAGTGTTTATGGGGCGAATAACGACATTAATGTTATACATCAATCCGCTTTATTTAACGATCTCATATATGGAAAAGCACTAGAGATTCTGTTTGTGGTTAACGACGTAACTTACAGATGGGGATATTATCTTGTTAGCGAGATATATCCGAAATGGTTGACACTTATTAGTTTGATTTCAAAACGAGGCCACGATGACCACAAGCGAATACGATATAAACGAATGCATGAAGTGGCAATGAAAGATGTGGAATGAGCGTTTGACCTTCTTAAGATAAAATGGACTATATTAGCCAATCCCGCACGACCGACGCGTCCAAAAATAATTAGGAATATGATGTTTTTTTTTCCTTCCTAGATTAAGACCCTTATAAATATATGTGAGTCCACATCTATTATAGTCACTTAATGGGGAGGGGTTAATATTTTTTATCTTAGGGATATAAGGGAAGTAAGATAAATATGTGGGTCCTACTTAGAAAAGAAATACTATTAAATGTTTTGTGAACCCAATCCTTTAGCTAAAAGTAAAAAAGAAACACATGCTTAGTCTTTAACAATTAATTATCTTATTTTTTAATTATTTATCTATTTATTTATTTATTTTTTAAAGGCAATTATGGCTACATGACCCCTAGCCCAGAAGGCGTAGCGAGCTCACACAACCAGGTTGGGTCCAGCTCAGAAGGTAATGTCACCCTTCCCTTTACGCACATGGGAGGAAACCCCTATAGCCCTAGACAAGGCTCGAACTTGAGACCTTGCCTAAGAGGGTAAAACCTCCATACCACGAGAGGCTCGTTGGTACAATTAACTATCTCTTAACTATCTTTCCTACATAAAATAGAAAAATGATCAGAGGTGAAAGTGAAAAATAAAAGTTGAAAGTTGAAAGTCAAGATTGAATGTTGAAACCAATTATTTTTAATGCATTGTTGAATGTTGAGGAAATAATTACCATACGTAATATAATTACCATTAACTTATCAATTCTTTAACTATATGTATATAGTTACCATTAAAAATGAAAACTAATATTAAATGGAAACAGATTCGGCATATTCAATGCTGACAGTCAATACATTTTTTTTTTTTTTTTTTTTTCACACACACACAAAGCATATATCCATATTTTTGAAACTTAAAAAGTGAGTAATGTTAAATTTTTAAAATTGTTTTCAAATTAAATTTTTTACATAAAAATTCAAAGAATTTTCCTTAATGCAATAGCTACCACAAAATTCACACCTAAAATTTCAAAGAAATGTATGACAAATTTTGACAACTTTTACTAATGTAATTCCCAAAAAAATAAAAAAATAAAAAATAAATAAAAAATAATAATAAAAATAATTTATTTAATCTTAACACTAATAATTTGAAAGTTTATCAAATCATTCTATTTTATAAGGCACCATATTGCAACTTATTTTTTTATTGTTATGTTAGTTCAAAGTGTGTGTATCATATGCGATATCAGTTATTAAATATTGAAATGTGTGCAATGATCATATGATTTTTAAAAATATTGTTTTGAATTTTATATATTGAAATTGCAGGGATATTGTTGAGAATAACTTGAATGTTTACAATCACAAAACATTGTATCGATCTATTATTTAGTCACGGGGTTCTTTTTTTTGTTCTTGTTCTTGTGCATTAAATACGTTAAATATAAATCTGTTTCCAAATATTGCTATAATGATGGTGATTGATTGATGCTTTAATCGTTGATTGTTCGGGCGCATTAATTTCAAAAATATTATACATAGTTTCCTGAAATAATTTGGTCAAAATACATTATACAACTGGTGTATGTATTTTTGTTAAGTTTATTAGGTTTGAAGTTTTTTTAATTGGGTCAAATCTCATGCCTTGATGAATGATAACTACAAAGTGAAGCCAATCAAAGAGGTTGGTCAAAGAGAATTCAACACCTCAAATGCCGTGTGCTAAGAAATTTTACACGGCGAGTATCGCGCATGGTTAGTTATCTCATAATCGATCTAGTGTTTTATTTTCAGTTTCAATAAATACTTTTATATGTTCTTTGATACATGTTAAGAATTTTTGCTTACGAAACACTCACCACAATATCACATATCGTTAATTATCTGCCGTTAAAAATCGCTGCCGCTAAATGCGATTACTCGTCTAGTTACAAAAATGCACGAGATGTTTGTTTTTCATAATAAGTGAGCCTAAATTCTCAAATACTACGTAAGTGGTGGATAAAGAAACTCCACATCACTCAAAATTACAACTTAACAAACACCCCGAACCCCCAACTAACAAATTGCACCAAGGTATTAGAACACGTGCAGTCGAAAATACGTCACGTGCACGAAAATTGATCGAACGTGTCCTTCCCGCTAAATCGATGGAAAATGTCCCCAAATAAAAAGCCAAATTCAAATTGTTTTGATTTGATACATATCCAAACCCTAAAATCACTCAAAATTATATATAATAAATCCACCCAATGATTATCATCATCATCTACAATCACACCTATATAATCCCCCACTCATCATCAATTTACGATTTTCGAAAACCCTTAGTTTGATTGAAAAAACCCTAATTAATTACGGGGAGTGAAGTGATGTTATCGAGATCATCTTCAATGAAGGGGCTTTTTAAGCCCAAGCCTCGTACACCTGTCGACCTTGTTCGTTTTCTTCGTACTTTGTTGCCCTATACCGAACCTAACCCCAATCCCGCAGTCCGAAAAGCCAAGCTCAAGGAGAAGGTATATTATAGTATTTTTTTAGTTTTGGCTAATTGTGTTATTTGATTGTTTCGCGACTATAGTTAGGGTTTCGGAAAACGATCTAGTGTTTGTTGAGTAGGTGTTACTTTAAAATTACTACGTCGAATACGCTGACTGGTCAGCTCCAAAGTATGATATCGAGATGAAAATTTAAGCATATAGTGGTATAAAAATAAGCATGCAGCTACACATTTTGAATAGTTTGTTAGTTGTTATAAGCTTTACGGAAGTTATGCATGATATGTATGGAATTATAAGTCTATGAGTTATTATCGGGAGTACTTTACTTTCGTTCAAGTTATATAAAGAAGAGGAATTTTTACTGGACTGTGGTTAGAGTTGCATTAGGAAGGAGCTTTTGTACTGGCCTTAGTGCGTACATTAATAACACATAATTAGTTTCAATATGGAATTTAACATCTTAGTTCTGATATATGGCGGATGTTTTATGCATAATACGCACATATAGGGCTGCGTGTCTGAGTCAAAGTTACTTGAAAGGACTTTTGTATTTCAGGAGATGCTCAAAAGCAGTTATACATCCATGTATGTTTGTTACAACTGTATGTCATGCTGGTATTCAGCTTTCTGTATGAACATGTGATAGTAAATATGATGTTGTGGTCGATATATGCCTGTTGTTAACTTGTTATACAGATGTTTGTTAGCTGGTATAAGATGCAGGGACAAAAATTAGGTCATGAATTACTGGTGGTAGTTTTTTACCTCTTTAATAACCTTGTGCTGACAGTTTTCCTAGACAGGGCTAGATATATGCATAATAGGGCTAGATATATGCATAATAGGGAGACATCGGGCTGTTTGTTTCAGTATTTAGCTTTCAGGATGAAAAATCGTATATTATAACTGGGAAGCGATAGCTTCTCAATATCTGACAATTTATGTTTCTGTTCTTATACAGATGATTTGTTAGCTGCTAAAGAGTTACATAGGCTATGTGTATGATCTTTAGAATGTTAGCATCCAATCACTTTTCTAAAGCAACAGTATAAGCCATTTTAAGTAAGTTGATAATAGAATGCACAAGAGCTGAAGTTTGGATTTTCTCACCAGCATATTATAAATTAGCATAAGCCGTTTTAAGTAAGCTTATAAGCACAAGCTGTTTGTCTCCATCCAAACACTCAAAATTGCTTACTAGTATACCAAAAATAGAATAGGCTAATAAGCTGCTGGTTAATCTAAACATGCCCCTAAATTTTTTTATCTAAACACATCCTTAGTGGAGTAGTTCTGGTCTTCTGGAACTATCAGGATTATATGTGCTCTTGAAGTTGCTGGTTGTAAACGTGACATAGGTTTTGTTCTGATATGTGTACTCATGGTGCAGATTGATGAAATAAGAAAAGTCATTTTCGAAATGAGGACAGTACTTTATGGAGATGAGCGTTCGGAACCAGTGGAAGACGCGTGTGCAAAGTTGACACAAGAATTTTTCAAAGAAGACACGTTCCGCATGTTAATAGCTTCTCTTCCTAGTTTGGACCCTGGGGTACGCACCTTGAACTATATATCATATATATATACTTGTGGGGACTAAGGGGATGGGGTTTATCTAATTATGTTAAGTCTGTTGAAGGCTGACTCGAGGAATATTATATTTCTCTTTTCGATGCTGTAAAGCAATGAGTTTGGTATCCTGCAGACACGCCAAGATATTACGCATGTGATCGCAAATTTGCAGAGGCAACGTGCAAATGGACGATGTGTTGCCTCTGATTACTTGGAGTGCAATACAGACATTCTGGATAAGCTGCTACCTGGGTGAGCCCTGTGTTACATTATTTATATATCATATATCTAGTTATATATGGTGTAAGCTGTAGTATTGCAAATAGCCGAATATTATGTCTTGATTTTTGTATTTAAACTGAATAAATAGTAGTTTGATAGACTTAACAACTTTTGGTTAATTCCGAAAAGACTGTTTAAGTAAAAATATTCTCTCTTAGTTTCTATAAGCAATCCTACAAAATCAAGCCTCAAAAGCATGTATTATTTCTTATTAATATTTCTTTGAGAGTTTAGGTTATGCTAACAAAGAGGATTACAGCTTAACTTTTATTTAGTTCATGCTAATTCGGGAATTCATTCGCTTTAATTACCTGTAACCAGTTTCATTAAATTCTTCTGACATTTTATTAAGCATCTTCATGGGAGATAGCACATGTGCTTAATTTCCTGATTTTCAACTTCACTCCACATCTTCTTTGGCCTATTTTGATAGTTATAGTTAACTGTGGTTTGGTTTTTAATCTCTGAGTTGAGAACACACTTTGCTTTAAGCTTAAATGACTCCCAAGTTTAATCTAAATATGTATAATTTCCAGCTGTGATGACTTGGAGCTTGCTTTAGCATATGGTGCAATTTTAAGAGAATGTATTAGGCATCAAGTTGCCGCAAAGTAAGTATCAGTGTCAACATCTTGTATTTATTATGTTTACACTTTAATCTGGCTGTATAATGTGTAATTTTGTTTGCACGTGAACACGTGGTAGATTGTAAGATTTTGGATTTGAAAAGTTGTAATGAAGTCATAGATTTGGTACCATCGGCTCTTAAAGTTATAGTATTAGTCACCGTTAGTTTTGAAAGTGACAACTCTGTTTAACATGGTTGGTATCTTGATTCTAAATTCATGTATCACAACCCTAGGTAGAGGAGTGACACCATGAGTAAGTATGGTTTTCTCTACTGTATCCTTTTATTGATCTCTGTTCTGCCTTTTTAAGTCATATAAGCTGATTCATTGCACGGTTTTCAGAATTCAGGTCAGTTACTATTTCTTTCTGATATATGTAAGTGAATTTTGGTCTTCTTTTTCTTGTTCACAGATATATTTTGGAGTCAGATCAAATAAAAAAGTTCTTCATGTATGTACAAGATCCAAGTTTTGACAAAGCATCAGATGCTGCAGCAACATTTAGAGTAAGTATAATGAACTCTTTCTGTATTTAACTTCTTGAAATGTTGCATGCATAGTCAACACGTTGATTTCTTTCTTTAACCGTGCATGGATATAACCAGATATGTAGGGCTTAGTTCCCCTATTGGCTATATCACGTGCTCTAGTTCGATCATATCCATTGAATTGGACTCCGGTTTTGTAAAGTCGATACACCAGTAGGTGGGTAGAGTTTTATATCTGGAACTTTGCTCGACAGTAAATACAATTGCAGTGTCAATAATAAGATATAAATAAGGCATCTCAGATCCTCAATTAAATAGTGCATGATTCGGCAAGTTTAAATGTTAGAGATAACTGTTATTTAATATAAAAGAACATTAGTGACCCTATCATGTTTTTCTATATCGTTTGAAACTTCAGTTGCTCGTATAGTGTTTTTCAGTGACTCTCTTCCAATTGTACCGATATATTAACTGTTGTATTAATGAGCAATTCATAGGATATCTTGTATGCATATGAAATTTTCATACTATGTTTGTCATATTTCTGGTATCGGACAACATGGTGAGTTTTTTTTTTTTTCATCTTTCTTCAGGAGCTATTGACCAGGCATAAGTCAACCGTTGCTGAATTTCTTTCTAAAAACTATGATTGGGCAAGTGTTGCGTTTCTTACACCCCACTTTATGTTTTGGCATTGACCACTCTTTTATGTATATTAACTCTTGGTATTATTTCTTAACTTTACTTCTTGGGTGCAGTTCTTCAAGGAGTACAACACATTGCTGGAATCTCCCAACTACATCACAAGGAGGAGTGCTATAAAGGTCTAGTATCAGTTTTCTGTTATTTGATCTCTTAATAGATTTATCATTACAAGCATCCGTGATGCATGCTTTGTTGTCTAAAGCAGTCAAGTTTAATAGTATTGTTTTGGCTGAAAGTCTGCAAAAATTTTCAGCTGTTAGGATCAGTATTACTGGATCGTGCGAATAGCTGTGTGATGGTTCGATATGTGTGTTCATTGGACAACATGAGAGTTCTCATGAATCTTCTTAGGGTAATTATTACTTCTATTCCGTTTCATCAACTTGAAATTTTGTACATCTGTACAATGCTAATTGACCATTTTTTTCATTATTTGATTTTCCAGGATTCAAACAAGAGCATACAGGTAGAAGCTTTCCATGTGTTCAAGGTAATTATGGAATTTATTTCAATAATTCTTCTGGCTTCTTTACTCGATTTGTTGTCTTAAGTTAAGCTTTCTGTAATTTGTTTTCTTTTTCTTTTCTTTAGCTTTTTGTAGCTAATCAGAAAAAGCCCTCAGAGATTGTGAGTGTGCTAATCACGAATAGAAGCAAACTCATTCGCTTTTTTAGCGACTTCAGTTTGGAAAAAGGTATAAAAAAACTGCTTTTGCTTTTCTTTCTCGACTCTTAATGCTGTAATAATTTGCTAAAAATTGTGCTGTGCTGCAGCTGATGAACAATTTGAAGCAGACAAAGCTGAAGTGGTTAAGGTAATTGCCACTCTTGAGCTGAAAGGTCAACCATGCTCAACGTTGAAGCAATCCGAAGAAAACTCATACCAATTACAATGATCATCACTCTAAAACTAGTTACTTGGTACCTTCTTTTCATTTGTTGCACCAAGTAGAAATGCCTGCATATTTATATTACTGTGGTATGAGGCATAGCTGATAGTTTTCATTAGAATCAGCCTTCATGACATATCTTTGTTTCATCATCTGGTGCTGCTAAAATGATTTGTATCTCTTGGGAGTAAAATTTGAACCTTAGTCTAGATTTGTCGATTTCCCAATATTGTTCTTTTTTCGCAAATATTGAATTATGCATATCAAATGTAAATACATATATGTACCACCAAAAGAATTACAACTCATGTCCAAAATATAAATCTTCTCCCCCCAAACAAGTCATTATTACAAAGAATGTAAGTAACTCAACATAATAGGGTCCGGGGAACCCTTCATCTAGCCACGTGTCTCGCCTCTAAGCAGACTGGCTGAAGCCGACGCCTAAATTTGCACTTGTGTCTTCCTTCTTCCTTTTCAAAACCAGGATCCATGTATAAGCTTCCCAGATAACGGCATTGACTGCCAAAGAGATAAGTATGCCAATATAAGCCTTTTTCCACTTTTTCTCGGGGTCCAATATATCAAGCCCCTTGAACACATTGATGATGCTTAGGAGGATCACAGTGTATCCCATGCTGTGGTGGTAGATGTTCCAGTAAAATCTGTATTTGTTATCTGGCTTTGGCCTCAGGAGCAGGGCAAACGCCTAATATCACAAACCAAACATATCAGTTTGAGTTGTGGTTTAGTTGTAAGATTAAATAGAAAGATGGTGATTTTGTGTATACCTGAAGGGTTCCTAGGACAAATAGGGCGATCCCAATGTTTCTGTGAGTGTTGTATTTGATACCAGTGGAGTCACTACCGAGCTTGATTCCAGTGGCCCATCCTGCTACACCGACAATATAGGCAGAAGCTTGGCAAGTAACATGGATGTAGAACCAGGCAGGGTTTGCTCCTTTGAACACCTTAAGATACCTTGCAGCCATGGCTCCCATTGGCATCATTACTCCCCAACTCACAGCATTCAACACTCCATGAGTCTGTCAAATTATAGTGAAACCAATCACATCATTAATTCACTGCCCATTTGAATAAATCCCACTTTTTGTTGTTGCAAGATCTATAAGATATATGGATGTTTTGACCATTATTTGCTGAACTCGATAATGGTTTGGATCGGTATCGAGCTTGAATTACTAGATTAAATATTTGCAGCCTAATATCAACTATCCGTTTCTATAAAGTGTATATTTCCTTTGTTTATTACATGGGCTAACAAAAAGAAGTCATTCTATTAAAGAATTTGCCTAAAACTAATCATTAACTTGCACACATGCATGAACCACTTGACGTAAAACATACTTAAAGAAAGTTCCATTTTTTATTGGTTTCACCATGTGGGCATGTTCCAAAATTAAATTTAAATCTTGACTAGGAAAAAAAAACTCACATTTCTCCGGCGCCTTAGCGAACCACCAACACCACCTCCTGCACCACTTTCACCTGTAGCAAAGTCAATTCTCCCAACAGCATTCCTATTAGCAGACCCCATCTGATGAGCCACAGGAGCTCCATCACTAACTGGACCAACTTGCCACACTTGAGCAAAACTAGTCCTACCACTAGGCAAACTCAAACTAGCATACACAACCACATCACCATTAACCAACTCACCCCTGATCCCACTGACAGCAAAACTTAACCCACCAGGCTGCAAACCAGTCCCATAACCATTAACTGAAGAAGTATAGGCCTGAACTGACCCATTTGAAGATACTAAGCCTACAAGTGTTTGTGCACCAACCATACCTGCCCCATCAACGTTTAGTCCCCATGCTACCCATTGTGAGTTTGAGACTCCAGGTTGGCGGTACGCCACGTCAGCTGTGGTGTTGCTTGCGTGGTAAGTCCAATGTAGTTGTGAGTTTAAGCTAGGCAAGGTGACACATGTTGAGTATACATTGTTGTTTGTGAATGTGTATGTGCTGCAATCTTGACCATAAGTTATGGTTAAAAATGAGAGTATCATGAATACGATTATGTGAAATGGTGTACCCATTTGGAAGATCTTGATGGGTTGTAAAGATTGGTTGATGAAATGGGTAAAAAGTGAGTTTTTTTAGATGGGTTAGGTTGGAGTTGGTTTTCGTGTTAATGTGAGTTTATGAGAGTGATGAAGTTGTGTGGAGTATTTATATAGAGATAAATAGAGAGTTATGGGTTGAGTTGACCGGTTCTTGATGGGAAAATTTTTAGTCTTAGTCAAAGCGGAGTTATGAAGATTACAACGAGTAAAGAGGAAAAAAAAAACATGAGAATTTTTCTTTTTTGAATGACTATGTAATTTCATGTTTTATTTGTGAAATGTCTATAACCAACAATGCTAACTAGCCCACATGCTGTGCCAAAGATTGTAAAAAATGCATATCATTTTAGTACCGGAAATTTTGTGAAAATTGACATGGTACTTTTTGACCTTAGTTATTAACAATAGCAACATATTGAGCAAATATACTTTTGTCAAATAAAATGTTTTTGACATCAATTTGTAGTTTAGTGGTGGGCATTTGAGATTTCTATATTAGATACCCGAGTTCGGATATCCAAGTTCAAACCTCACAAGTAGCAACTTTTAGGCTCGGCCTTAAGACACTTATTTACCAAGTGCAAATATTGAGGCTGAAAAGCGGAGCAATTCTCGATGGTTCACAGACGCAGTATAGAGGTGCGATCGTTGAGGAAGAGTCATACAAGCTCCAAAAATGGATCCCCGGTTAAGATTTCTCATGATTTTTAATAGAATGAAGACAATTAAGTTGTTATACTGCGTAATTGAAATGTTCTTAATTGATAAAGTACTAGAAAATATGTTATTAATCTACTTAATTAGTCAATAGAAAAACAATTTACACACATGTGTGTATGAATAATTTTAATTATTGTAAGCATATGTTTCTTTCTTAAAGTAATAAAATGGACATATACTATAAAATTATAATAGCAAGTGGATACGCGTGCATGTCTAAGCCATCCTTCCATGACTGACTTTGGGCTCCGCCCAATATAAACGCTTTTCCATTTGATCTATTCTAAGAGCTATAATTGTGTTGTATAAGTTCATATTATAAAAAAAGTGTTGTATTCTATGCAGTACTGATATTAGATACAGTACTTTACAGTACTATTTAGACCAATCAGAATCATTGGATCACTTAATCTATGGATGAGATCACTTGTGCTTTTAGTGCAATTAATTGAAAGATGAGGATCTTTCCTTCAATTAAACAAAAAAGCTGAAAGGGTATTATAGGCATTACACATTAATTTTATTTAAACAAGTATGTATGTTTTCAGATCTATCTCATTCCATAAAAAAACTGTCCACCATAAATTTCTCCCTCACTTTGACCAACCACTTTCATCAAACATCACTTCTCTGATTTGTTTATTGCCTACCAAAAATCAAATCAAAGAAAACCATCATCATTTATGTTTTTATTTCCACTGTTGTTATGGATCTGAAGAAAAGGTCTAATTGAGAAACCAAAGTTTGAATCTCAATCATGATACACTACCAATCTCGTATGTATGTTTAATAGATCTCAGTCACAATTCATTGTTGAATTGAGTTCGATTTTGATGATGGTAAGAATTTTCGTTTTGATTTTTTTTTATAATTCATCACACATATTTTTTGTTATATACTTCTGTTAATACAAAATCATTGAAAATATTATTGTTAATTATTATTCCTGATCCATGGTGCAAAATAAAAAGATTTGATATTTTTTGTTAATTAAATAAGTCGGATCGTGGTCGCCGGATTGTGGCCGTCGAATCTGTTCATAGTTGTTGGTAGAGGGTCAAGCCGAGATGGCCGCCGGATCGTTGTTTGTCTTTCCGACTTGGTGGCGCCTTCTTTCGTGGTGAATCTGGATCATAAATTAAAAAAGGTTGGTTAATTTTATTAAGAAAACAAATAGTTATAATTATCTTTTGAATTGGTGACCGGTTGAACTCGATATTCATGTTAAATTTTATAGTGAGTTTGATTCATGGAATATTTTGGGTTTAGATTAAAGTTTTGATTCATGGAATTATGGTTTAGAACATATATGCTTATGGTTGTGAACATATATGTTTGACAGGAAAATGGTTTAGAACATATATGTTTATGTGGTTTCGTTTAAAGTCGAAACATGATGTGTTGAATTTCTGAAATATCAAAAAAAGGAGCAGGTTATGTTTTTCTTTCATAATCACTTGGGTTACAGTTTTTTTTTTTAGCTTTTATTTAAAAAAAACATTTGTCATCATTTATATCTTGTACGTACTAACAATTTGATGTTTAATAGATAGATATTTATTTATATATGACGTATAGAGGTTAAGATTTGGATCGATATCATGCCTCCTCATTGTCTTCACTATTGGTTTCATTTTGTTTAGTCATATATGTGTTTTTACTAAGATATGTTATGTTTGGAGCATATGATGGTTGGTACTATTATTTACATGTGGTTGAATTGAAATTGAGTTTACCTTCAAAGCTTTCAAGGGATATTAGACGTAGTTGAATAGATATAGTATATAATCATTTGTCAAAATGGTAAAAGGTAGATAGGATTAAAACACCTTCAAAGCATTATTTGTTATGCGGTTATAGAATAAATAATATTGTTACACGAGTTTCAGTTTAATTAATGTTAAATTTTTTGGCTTCACTCTTTATGTAAGGTATTTAGTAAGTGTGCATATATGTTAACATAAAATTAGAGAAAATGTGCATATGTGTTTTATAGTCGATATAAAATCAATGAAATGATGTGCATTTGTGTTTTGAAGCTGAAATAAAATCAACGAAAGATGTATCCATATATGTTTTAATTATAAATATGTGTTTGCTCGTTGTTTCTAATAAAATAAATAACAATTGTTTTGTAGTTTCAGGTATTGAACATGTTTGATAAAAATGGAGACCATGACCAATATAAAGAATGCACATGTGTCTCGGAAGGTTACATATATGTTCTAATGAATTTGATGAGAAAGTGAATATCTTCTTTGAAGAGTGCACGTATGTTCTTGGAAGAGTGCACACATGTTCTTGAATGACATGCACATGTATATTTAACAAGATACATTTTGTATTTAGATTGTATTTCATTTAATATCAAATTTTGTATATACGATTTATGTTTTTGTTTTGTTATAAATTTAGAGGTTACATATATATGTTTATTTTTTTGTTTATAAATTTCGAAGTTTAGAGAATATACACTAGAAATATATATGCAATTATCATTTTAAGCAAAAACAAATTTGATTTCTAAACAATTTTGCAAAAAGAATATGTAAATGTATACTTTGAAAAAAAGAACACATATGCACCACAATTTTCTGAAAAACATGCATGCTAAAAAGACATCAAACTGAAAAAATAAAAAAAATAAAAAATAAAAAAAATTGGGGGATTTAAAAAACGTTTTTAATTAAAAAAAATTCAAAAAAAAAGTGAAAAAGTGTTTTACTATTATGCCCTTTTCAATTAAACAAAAATGTTTATTAATACTAAATTTCTATTGGTCTAAATGAGTACTGTAAAGTACTGTATCTAATATGAGTACTGCTCTTTACTTTTTATGGTCATGCCAACCAGTGTTGTATAAGGCTAATTGTAATGGCGCAACGTGAAAAGCACCAAGGACGTGTCGTCCCTTATTATGCCACCCACCAACGACACGTCTTGGGTTAATATTGAGCACAAATTGGTCGTCTGCATGACCCTTCTTTTCATTTTTATTTGTGTGTGAGTGCATATTGTGAGGTATGATTGTGTTTAAGTGGAGTATAATTGTGTTTAAGTGAGGTATAATTGTGTTTAAATGAAATATATTTAGGGTTGTGAAGTTGGTAGTCGTATCACACTTGGTTGATGGTGGAGTGAAAAACTGATGTCCACTAAATTTACGGTGATAATGTTGATCACCAATGATAAATTCATTTATAACGTATAACTTGGTTGGTTCCAAGGATGAGAACATTAATATATTGTTTGTTATTGAATTTTTTGTCGAACTATGATACGCTAGTCGGAGTATCATTTAAGCGGGCGGCTAGGCGAACCTTATTCACCTCTTATGTACTGGTTTCTTAGTCGATATATGACGGTTGAGTTTACCTTTAAAACCAATTAGTTATAAAGTTTAATGCCTCTTATAGAAAATAAGGTTTTGTTAATGACAACCTTTAAGGCGGTCAACAAAATAAAGCTTCTTACATTAGTAGTTGTACATAAAGTAGTTGTACATAAAGTTGGTTGATAGAAGTTAAATTCTCATAATGAGTTTTGTTAACAAATTTACAAGTTATTGATGCATGTTAGTGTTCGCAAATAAATACACTTTGCTTGTTCCAGATTGATGAGTGAATGTGGTATCTTAGACGTTATGATTCAGGAGGAGTAAAACCTTAAATATTGGTGCACCCATGTTACTAGGATTACAATCGAACGTGCTTAACTGAGTGCACTAATACCCTACTAATCTGATTATATGCATGTGCCTTCAATAGTTTAACTGGAGCAAATTAAGGTTCGAGTATAATAATGACACGACACCTTTGAACACTTTGCAATCAATTTTCAAAGCCTAGAAGGAATCACTAATCGAATTTCATGCGCATTTCTCGCCAGATTCAATCTTTATGTCTTTATAAATTTTTTAGGTTATAGTACGAATGTAGCCTTACATTGTTAAGTTAACGGATTTGAAACTAGCGAAAAATTATTACGCCAACTTAGTAAATGATTTAAACAATATTTTTATCGCCTACGTGGTGACATGTTAAAATGAATTCGAGTTACAAGTCACATATTAAAGTGAGAAACAAAATGTATACATATAAAATGAATAGTGACCTTAGACCGGCCGTAACGAAGCATGTTTTGACGCGTCGAGCACCACGCCCCCACCCACCCACACATTTTGTCATGCGTGGTTGAGCAATTTTGGAGATGGTTCAGTAATTTTTTTGACGAAAGCAAAATTTTCTTATTATGTGTGTGTAAGTGTGTTGCGGGATTTTTTCTTTTTTAATTGGGGTATGTTTATGCGTGACTTCAGTGATCACAACTACGGGGTTTGGTGATGAGATGGGAGTAAAGTGTTGATGTGTAACTAATGCTAGAGTGCCGAATGTAGTCACCATTACATCTAATTTATAGTTACAGTTACAACCTATCAATTACCATTTTGATATTGTCTTATCTAAATTTGTGTTATCTAAATTTGTCTTAATGGATAAACTCAATCGATGTTTTGACCGTGTCTAAATTTTTTTACTTGTTAGTCGAATTCATTTTAATATATGACTATTAACCTACTTTGAACCATATCCTCTAAAATAAACACAACTATGTTCTTATTATGATTGTCTCCTACCTATTCCAAGAGTAAGTTCTTAATTTTACTTGCCTTTTAATGTATAGCAATTTGAAACTTATATATGTTATAAAATACTAGCAAGGTACCCGCGCAATGTTTCGGCGGGTACCTTATAATTCAAATTTTCCGATGATAAATTTTTTGACATTAACTTTACGGATTATTTTGTTTGTAAGCAATAGCAAATATGTCGTGGGTTTGTTTAGTTTGTATTATTGTGTTTGTTTATTTTTTGTATCGAGTGGTTTGATTGTTTTGTACAATGAGCTCTTTAAATTATACTTTCCATTGAAGAGGGTTTTAAGAATGGGAGGTAATTTGCACACTTTATAAAATGATTGAGACACTCTAATTAATTGTGTTTGGACATTTATACCCTCACAAATTAATTGTGTTTGGACATTTAGGCCCTCACATGAGTGAAAGTGTAAGAATAACTGTGAGGGTATAAATGTCCAAACACAATTAATTAGAGTGTCTCAATCATTTGATAGAGTGTTCAAATCATCTCACTTTTAAGAATAACATTATTGTAGGTGATGACAAGTCAATTGATATATGTGTTGACGCATTAAGTATTTGTACACATTGCATGAATAATTGTATTCTTTAATTTTCAATGACCTGAGAGATTGTTTACTTTACACTTATTTAGGATGTGTCCCTCTCATTTGAGAGACTATCACAAGACTATCTCTCCCATTTAAGAGACTAAATAAGAGCCTATTGCCAAAAGCCACTTCATTAAAAAAAATAAAAAATAAAAAAAATAATAAAAAAAATTAAAAGTTGTTTACTAAATTAAGTGGTTTAGAGATATTACTAAATTAGTCATTTAATTTAGAAACAGGTTTTTATAAACTTTTCCATTAAGATGAAATAACTGTATTTAATGGCGAGAATGTCATCCATGTAGTGTAGAATTGTAGATTAACGCTGTGTTCGTGAGATAGTTCATAAAAGAAGAGAAGTGATTAGAGATCACTTCCTTTCTTTCCTCTTCTTCCCATTTTTGGGCGGAAACTTTTTTAACCAAAATAACACACACTTTCCTTCCTCAATCATTTCTTTTCTCTCCACTTTCCTCCAAAAAAAAACTCAAGAACACGCTTGATTTTCAGTTTCTTTTAATTTCTTTTCTTTTCTCTTGTTTATTAAGCTTGAGAACACAAGGTAATAGCTGGGAGAGTTAATTGCATAAATCGTCCTTGAACTTTGGTCAAATTTGCATGTTTCGTCCCAACCATTTCGATGCATTTTCGTAATGGTCGGAATGAAACATGCAATTTAGCCAAAGTTCACTAACGATTTATGCAATTTATACTATATACTAAAACCCATTGTGGTGGGTTAACCAAAGCAAGTCATTTACCTTGCTAATCTTCTTTTTTATTGGTTGGTTGAGTGTTATTAATGATAATTTGTACATTTGGCAAGTGGTGGGTTAACCAAAGCAAGTCATTTACCTTGCTAATCTTCTTTTCTATTGGTTGGTTGAGTGTTATTAATGATAATTTGTACATTTGGCAGCACATGAGTGGCTAGCTAAGTTGTTGTTACAAGAGCGCATGAACAGTACATGCATGAACAGTATGTCGGCTTCATTCATCTTATCACAAACTAATAACTCCTACTAGAAAATCCTAGAGCTCACTCATTCTTTTTCTCCATATAATCAAATCCATCAAATTAAAATACCTTCAGCAAAACACATTGACACTAATTTCATCTAGAAATTTGAAAACCTAACCGACGGCAATACAAATCCAAACACCCGTGAATCAAGTGAGATCTCCGGCATCAACAACTTTTGGAAAGGACTCAATAATCTATTCACTCATGCCTAGAAAAAAGAAGGTGATTTAACAGTGGTTTGGGTTATGTGGGGTAAGGTGGGTGAGGATATGAAGGGGTATAAAATCGATTCACTCATGGCCGAAAAAAGAAAGGGTGAGTTAGACAGTGATTTGCTTTATTCTTGTTGTGTCTTTGTTTGAGAGAAAACACCAAACGAGTAATAGCCTCAAAGAAAAAGGTATAGTTGAGGCGCTCAACAAGTGATCGATGAAATGCCTTAAAGAAGGTATAATCGTCTTCTTTTTATTTTTTTGGTGTAAACCATAAACCATAATCGTCTTCTTTTTATTATGCACCGTTTTGAGTGGTCCTTTTTGAGTTAATTCTAACCTCCGATCAGGTTTTGCCGGAAAGTCCTTATCATGTTACAATCTGCTCACAAGGTTCAACATTTTTCTTATATTTTTTTTACCTTTCTATGTGGTGCAATATTGTAGGTGACTTAATTTTGGGTTCCGGATACGGCACCGGCTGTTAATGGTCTGTTTTCTTTTTTTTACCTTTTCCTTTTTTTAAATGTTTCTAATTTAGGTTTTGATGCTATTCAAATGGGTATGAAAAAATGGCTAATTTTGTTTTGAAGCAGGTTCTACGGGTGTGGAGTATGAGACATGTGGATGAAGATGAAGATGAGCAAAAACGATGAGATTAATTATAGAATGCTAAGGGTTAGGTCTATTATTTATTTATTTATTTATTTTAGTGAGATTACGAGAATGAAGAATGGCCATGAAGATGAAGGTAGAAACACTTTTTTATATTAATACGAGCATTGCTTTTTTTTTTTTGGGTTCAGGATTAAGTGGGTGAAAAATACGAGATTTTGCTTCATCTAATGGTCCAATCGAGGATGGAACAACGGCTTTACAAGCTTACGAGGTCAACCATGAAGCAAAATATTGGATTTTGAAGAACGTCAATCATGCAGGTAACTGCTTTACATAGATTACACAAAGTTTGAATAAAGTATTTTTTTTTATTACTAAACTTTAGTTCTTTTAGTTGATTGGTTTAATGATTCTATGGTTATTTTGTGGTATAATCACATTGTTGCTACATTTCAGTTACTGCAGTATCCGTTAGGTTACCTATTTTGCATTATCACTGTGTTTTTGTTCATAATGCATAGTAGTATAGTAATTGAGTTGCAGAAGCATTTACGCTTTAGATGTAACTGATACAAGTAAAGTTCATTGGGTAGGTTCCATATAGTAAAGAAGCGTATGCCTCTATTGGAGGTAGTTCACCTTTGAGAAAGATGACAAATGAACAGGTAATAGGCATGCCCAAACACCCCTTCAATAAGTTCAGTTACCTTACATGCATTTTTTATACATTTTGAATCATTGACAGGAAAAACACGATGCTGAAAATCAATTAGGCGGAAGAAGAAGGTTAATGATTAAAGTTGAAGTATTCGATTATCAGAATTGAAACCAGTAAGTACCTCTACTGTGAATTCGTGATCAGGCTTTCTTTTAAACAATTTCCATGGATAGCTAAATTTGATGTGGTATTAAGACCTAACTTCTGCATTTCGGTTACTGATAAATGTCTTTCGGCTTACTAATTCTTCCTGCTCATGGTTATTTGTAGGAGTACGTATTTGTAATTTGATTGACATAAATTCATGAAAATGGTCTTTGGAATTTCTTATTAAACAGGTATGCATGCTTATGAAAACGATAATCAGAAAATTGAAAGTCATGCCTTGGCTTATTGGACAACTTGATCAGGGGTCGATCGGTATGAGACATCCACATCTGAAGGTGCGTTCAGTTTCGAGGTTTTATCTGTATGTATATAATGATTATGGTATACAAACAATACTATTTACAAATTGATCTTTCTAACATTTTAAAAGATCAATTTGTTGATGCTTTTTGTTCTTAAACTAGACTTGCTGAAGGTAATTGTGGTTAGATTTCAATCAACATTTCTAGGAAGTGCATCTATAGCAGGTGTACTTCCTGTTTCAACATTACAGATACCAGACAAAAGGTAACCGGATTCACTCTGTCATATATGTGTATATCCATTTGAGAACAGATTGTGATGGCCAATGATACTTACAGACATACTTTATTCAATGGTTTGACAGTTTCTGGCTTTTATTTTTTGTTTTACAGATACCATGTATAGGAGTTTAGTTTACTGTTATTGCGTTCTACTAAACTCTTATAGTTATATGATATTCAAATGGCATTGCCTTTATGTTTTGTTTTTCGATTCATTTGAATCCTGTAATACGTCATTTCAATTAGGAGTTGCACTTTTAAAGACTGCTCCAGAAGGAACTTATGATGCTGTAATTGTCGATTCTTCAGATCCCATTGGTATTAGACCCACCTGAACCCAAGAGTTCCATATGGTTTATTTGATTTGATATGCTGACACGGGAATTATACTTCAGGTCCAACTCAAAAACTTTTTGAGAAGCCTTTCTTTGAGTCAGTTGCAAAAGCACTTCATCCCGGTGGTGTCGTGTGCACACAAGCTGAGAACATATGACTCCATATGCACATTATTGAAGATATTGTTACAAATTGCCTTCAGGTATTTAAAGGTTCGGTCAACTATGCGTGGACAACAGTTCCTACATATTCAAGGTAATTTCATGCTCAACCACCATTATTGTTTATTGAGGAAAAAAAATATACTAAAGTTTTCTTATGGCCCGAACTTCAAAATGCAGTGGTGTTATTGGTTTCATGTTATGTTCAACTGAGGGACCTGAGGTTGATTTCAAGAACCCGGTCAACCCAATAGACAAAAAAGACGACCACGAAAAATCTGTAGGACCATTGAAGTGCTACAACAAAGAGGTAACCCTTTTTTATAAGAATAAATGCTATATTTTCATGATTAAGCTTCATTTCTCTTGATGTTTTATCGTTTTTTGCACATTCAGATCCATGCAGCTGCTTTTTGTTTGCCTTCTTTTGCAAAGAAATTCTGGAAGGTTTCCTTGCTAATAACTAATCTCTTAAGAATTAAATGAGCAAAAAAACAAATAAAGAACTGTCGATATATAGTAAAAAGAATGAAATTTGATATAGGAAAACACATATTTTTTTTTGTTGTACTGATACAATACCCATCTTATGAAGCAGCCTAAGGTTTACTTCTTTAATAAATTCAGATCTTACTATTGTTTATATTCTTGAAATAGTCTTTTAAGATTTATCTCCAGTGTGAATGTAGACATCACCATCAAGATTCTTTTTGAAATTCTTTTGAACGTATTAACATTCCGTTGTTGTCTTCTTCTGCTTATCCTCTGCTAAGATGTTAAAAGTTGGTGATTTAAAAGTTTCTAATCAGACAATCGTTGCCCATTATTATGCCACACCATACATCATATCTCCGTCCCAACTTGGTTTTCTTATAGTTATAAAAATCAAAAAGTCATATAAGTGATGAGCATATAGCATATTACCTGAATTAATATCAAGTATTGAAAGCTACTTGATAATAGTAGATTAGTAGTGATAGCAACTCTCCTATTTTCCGCACATAAAACAAATATTAGATCAGATTATACAAAACCTTATCATATGATAATGAAGCTCATTAGCATGGCAAACTCATTTCTTCCATTGCTAGCACTTTTCGTGTTCTTTGTTGGAACATCAGTTATGTATCTTAGTAATTGTAATGGCAATAATGGATTAATCGGTGTTAAATAAGATTATCGAACTAATGGGAGTGTGTTATGCAATCAAGAAAGTGGTACCTAAAGCTCTGAAAAGAAACGCAAACCAATTAGAAGCTATAGTGCCTCGAAAGAAGCTTATCAGGTTTTCCATTAATCAGTAATCTTCGATAATCAGTTGCTTATTTCAATATATAGATACTTATATGTGTAGATTTGTTAACGACGACAAAGTACTACACAATATTTATGACCTTTTTTGATTTGCAGGTTTAATTGTTTGTGAGGAAACTCGCGGGCATGAGAGGTCGAGGTATTTCAGACAATTGGTAGGCATGCATTTTCCATGTTAATCTTATTTACACGTACCTGATTGTTGGGAAACTTGCGGGACCGTTTATAATATTTACAACGATTTTTCCCGAGCAATTTACTATGATATCTAAACCTCTAACAATGCGACTCTTCCACCTTCAGCATATTACGGTGGCTACTGAATTCAATGCCATTGGCATGTTCAGGATTTATAATCGCTTGCGATACAACTTTGCAACAGCCAACACATGTTATAGAGGATACTTTCGTATGGCAAGAGTCTCATAGGCGTACGACCATTGCTACAAGCAAACGTGTGCTTGAGGATGGTGCCCGTTCAGGGTATTCTGATATACCTATGCGTCAAAGCTAGAGTGTGACTGAGGAAAGTATTAATTCAGACTCATGGGCCTGCAAACGTTCAGCAGCATGAAGTCGCTTTTGCCATGCCAATAAATACGCAAGGTACAGTTGTCTGTATATCTTATATTTCACGGTTTCTTGGAATGTGTGTTTGCTGTTTCCAAATACTTATTAGCGGTTTATTTGTCTATGTAGTTGGACAAACCGAAGGACTATCTCCATCTACCAGTGGAAGTAACAGCCGCGTGCACTCCAGGCCCCAAGGTACTTTACGGCCAACGGCCGAATGATGACGATGGTCATAACGAAACGCAAGACACTCGCATAGAATGAGGTCAACCACATAAGTCAGCCCCGTCGGATTCTTGGTAATAAAACTATCATTTAGTTATTTACAAAATTTAATATCTAATTTGCTGTTTTCCACTTTTAAGTCCCAAATCAATTTTCGTTTATCGCTTTTAGGCTATGCGTTATAAGCCACAAAACACGCTAGATGAAATAACTCATAATTTATTCCCAGTAAATCTCAGCCGACGACATATGAAATAACTCATAATCTATTAACAATAAGTCTGAGCTTAAATTTTTTTGGTCAACTGGAGGTTGAAAGTAACAGGTCGCGCTTAGGTCAACAAGTTGTTTTTTGCTACTGGGTACAAGTCTGAAACTAAGTTTTTTAGCAGGAAGTTGGAGATGGATATGGATGGGTGTGTTGTCACTAAACCACGAAGTACAGTTACGAGTGTTAAACGTGTTTTTTTTGGTGTTGCTGATGTTAAACATAATATGCATAGTCAAGCTGTTACTGCTACGGGTTCTGGTACGTCAATGAATTGCTTTTAACAATCATTAATTTTGTTCATATAAACTAATTGTTTCTTGACTTTACTTTTAAACACCTATCATGTTGATGTGCAAGTTATATCATGTTCTACGCGATTTTGGTAATGAATGAATAATGAGAAGTTCATTTTCAATTATCTATTTCAGTAATAAAGAATGTCAGCGGTTAAATCAGCGCCTTTGAATTCACACAAGAAATACTATATGGATTTGCCTATATTGATTTCTAATATTTTTAATTAAATATTCTTATTGTATTGTAACTCAGGGTGAGCAGCAACACAAATGTCTGTATTTGTTGGCGACGATAAACCATTACAACTAAAGTATTGATATTCGCCAGGTTCCTTCCTTCTTTACTTTGACAGTTTATACAACTATTTGTGTATAAAACCAGGTAGCTATAAAATTCGAAATATGGCGAGGCTCATAATGTAGGATAGTTGTTAAAAATGTTAAGAATTTAACATGTTATCTGGTATAGGTTTTAAGTCATACGAGGGGTGCCAACATTAGAACTTAAATATGATAAGACCATATGAACTATAATGAAGAAAACAAGGGAAACATTGATGTTCATGGTATAAGTTGACGACTAATTAAGGATATTGTCTGTCCAATTCTAAATCATATAACTAATTAAGGGTTTTATGTTTTTCAGGCTTCGTACGAGCTTTCAAAGACGTTAGCTAAAGATGTTGTTAAATTTTCACAAGCGTATGGTTTTGGACTACTAGCTATAAATACCGGCTAAATCTTGCGCATTTTTACTCAGTACATATGGTTTATCAAAACTTTGGTCATAGCAGCATTGCACATTCTGGGAAACATTGTAAATGTACATAAATTAGGTGTATGTATCTTTTCATACGTTGGCGAGAAGCTGAACAAGACATCTATTGGTACTTATGTTGTAAGTTTATTCCTTTAATAGAATTTGATGTTCATGTGCAAGTTATGGGTTTTTCTTTATACGTGTAAATAGAAACATAATGGCTGCAATTAGTATACTTGACAACAAACATTTGTTTAATCTGTGGTTACAAAACCACACGCATTCATAAAGGATTTGCCAACGCCGTTAACAAACCGCTCCCGCAGCAACGCGCGGGCTACACCGCTCGTTTACTCTAGTTGGGATGAGGAAACAATGCCAAGATTAAAGGATGCTTCTTCCCTGTACATTATTATTATTATTATTATTATTATTATTATTATTATTATTATTATTATTATTATTATTATTATTATTATTTATTTATTTATTTATTATTATTATTTTTTAATAGAATCAAGTCACCAAGACCAAGCATCATCTAAAACCACTATAAAGAATGTTCCATTCCACCGCTTGCTTAATAATAAGTTCGACATTCTTGTTTGATGGCTCATGTTTAAATGAAATAGTCAATTCTTACAAAATTTTACAATTAAATACAATAAATCATGTATGTAGATGCCTAAATTTTTAAAAAGACTATCACACAGCTGATATATTTGTGTTTGGATGGGCCGGGGGGAAACATGCTTGTGTGGATCTTACCGGAGTGTCCCCTCTTGTTGGGCTAAGGGACAATGGGTTTGTTGCGGGACAAGCGGCGTTGAAAGCGGAATCGAGCAAAGTTGCTAAACACGAGAAAGCTTGTTTAGAGAATCAACACGTATTTACCCCTTTTGCTTTTGATACATTTGTGTTCCTAGCTTCGGCAGTGTGGAGTTTTGACTAGGGTTCAACGGGTTGTGCAAAGTAATTTTGCGACCCCTAAGTCACAAAATTTCATTTTTAGTAGAATTGGTTTTGCTATTCAAAAGGGGGTTGCGGCACAACTTGTTGCCCGTTTGCCTGCCATCTTATTGTAATCCGTTATTACAAGTAATAATAGAAATTCCAAGTTACTAATGCAAAAAAAAATAATAATAAAAAAAAAATAAATAAAAAATAACGAGTATTCATTTAAATGATTCTTTAACAATGACATGTTCAGTGTAAACATCTTCAAACAACTTTTGATACGTTCATACCTATCTATCTTCTGACAATCTGACATACAACTTCAATGTTCCAGAAAGCTAGGTCCAAATTGTTATATGCTTTAGAGTTTAGACACATTATGTTGAGTTTAAGATACATGATATACAAATAATAACATGTAGACATCACATAGTACACAGCGGAAGACTTAGAATCATAACAATAATTAATTAACTAAAAGATGCGTAACGTACCTCTTGCAATTGGTAGATCTCTTCAATTCAAGAACCCTAATTAGGGTTTATGTGGTTTAACGAATTGACCCTTACCGTTTTTCAATTCAAACCAATTGATGTAACAATAGTGTGTTACACCATGTTTTTGTACACACGTACTATTAGCGATTCGATGCGAATGCTAGTTCTTGATCACAATAGAATAACCAAACATCTTTGTTATGCTCAAGGTCACTCGTAAATCCCTTACAATGGGGATTCACTCGTCAACCAAGACAAAAGGGAAGAAAAGAAGAAGTTTGGCCCTCTATTGAAATCTAGTGTACCAAAGGATGAATACAAGGGAATGTATTTATAGCCTTATGGTAGATGTCAAGTTTACTATGGTTTCCGATGTGGGATTCCATAGTTTCGGCCAAAAACAAGCCCAAAAGAGGGTTCCTAAAACCGTCTCTTGGCTTGTTTACTTTTCTTCATATCCTGTTGACATTTAACGACCAATAGTCACTTTCGATAAGTGCTTATCGCTCGTTTAGTTGTTTATTGTGAATTTAATAATTAAACATAATATTTTATATTAATTATTTAAACATCGAGTCTCATACGTAAAGTGTGCAATCCCGTGGTCTCGAGTTCGAATCCGGTCATACACATATTAAATATATCCATAACCCAACAAGAACAACTCGAGTATGGTTTCCTGGAAAAACCTTTTGATGATTCATCATCATACTTATCCTTTTTTTCTAATACCATGTTAATAAGAATATGGATCTCACTCATTTCTTAATTAACTATTCTGTTTCTCACTTTATATGATTGATCAAGATTACCAATTCTTCTGAACATATTCCAGAAGACCTTAGGCATGGCCATGCAAACATCTTGACAACCCTACGAGGGGCCCATCAATATTATACTTCAAAATAAATTTGAAGGAAACAAATCCCGTTTTGACTACGAGCAAAATTCATAAATTTCGCAACACTTACGAAAACAACCCTTATAACTACCGAGTTACATTTATAGCGTTAGATTGCCTCCAAGAAATGCACTACATCCATGACATTTCTCTGGTATCTCAAGTCAGAGGATAAATATTCATGATGTACTTAATGACTAAGATCCATAAAGTACCATCATGTGGTTGGGATAAGTCCTATACTCAATCCATTGAATATCATCTGAAATTAGTCATGCTACGCATCAATATACTTTCAAGTATATTCTAACTAATACTCATATTTGTCTTAATTCAATATCATTCCCATGTTATTGATCGACAACGGACAATTTAGAATAACTTAAGTTATTCAAGGATTTAAACATGCAAATACAGGATAACATCATAATAAATGAATAATAAACATAACAAAATACTTTATTTCATTTGAATAATAATGTTTATAATATCCTTTATCCAAATACTAAATAGATCAATGCATGATAATTCTTAGTTAATGAATTTTGCCTCAAGTCATGATAATCATACTTGTTGACAGGGCATAATTTCAACTAACTTTGATCTATAGGAATTTTGAGAATACTTATTTCAAGAATTCAATAAGTGAATTTCTTGTATGTGTTTACACATATTTTGATATTGTCATATCATTCCATAAGGTGCGTGATAACCAGAACCACCTTGATGACAATCATCTTTCAAAACTTCAAAGTTTAAAAGTATTCTTTATTCTTTAATATATAATGCAACTATGCTCTTAGTTGAGCATAACTAGTCAACATGGTCATTATCAAGGATACCATAACTAGAATTGAGTGTCATCTCAATTATACAGCATCATTGTGTAAAACAATATGCTCTTTAAACATCCGTAAACTTTGAATATTATTTGTTTGGTGTCATTCAAACTTTAAGTTTGTTGACTATAACAATTACATAACAATTGTTGTATAGAATGGGAGCAACTCAGGTGAGGAATGCAATTCTAAATTCAAACATAAATATTACAATGTTGTTAAATCATCTTGTAATCAACCATGACAGAACAATCTTACAACATGATGTACATGATGAATCTTCAAGTTAGACTTTAAGATCTCATTATATATCCATCATGTTCTATTAGACTCATTTATTTACCGCATATGTTTATAGTAATAAACATATATTCCAAGGTTGTATGTCTTATTTCCAAATCTTACAAACGAAGTTTCATTCCCAACTAAAACTTAATTTAGGTGGAATGTAGTTGCCCATACAACATATAAGATTTAAGAAAATAATACTCCCACTAGATTTCAGGAATACTTATGAGCTGTCTTATTTTAATTATTAAATCAAACATGTATTTAATATTAAACATAAGAATCATCTCCTAGATACATGCATATATCCATTCATGGATTCTTGCAGTCTGTACATATTCAAAGATTATTTGAATTCATAAAAACTCCTTTGCATTACTTATCATCCTCGCAAAAGTAATTCCAAAACAAAGAGTTTTGATATTCATAGTCAAAATTTCATATCAATGAAACTAAGTATGACAATTATAATCTTTATACTTCTATTTAATGTATCTAGGAAAGAATATTCAATCATAGTTAATTGCTTAAATATGATTAATATTATTATCACTAGACATACATTAAATACGTGTACAATATTGTCCATGTGATTTCTACACAAAGATTTAAACCATTAGGGTTTTCATCCTTTGAAGAAAATCATCTTCATTTAGATAAACCAAGTATCTAAAATTTGATTATCTTTATGGACAACATCATTCATAGTATGATTGATTTACCACAATTCAACATTTGGTAATTTCATCATTATGATTAACAGGCTTACCATGATCCTGTAACTCATAATCCTCAGCATATTAAATATCTGAGATATCCTTACAGATCTATGAATAACAATTCCATCATATTGAGGTCTATCATTTACATGTTTAGCCTCATCATGATATTTGCTAGTGCATTTTAGAAGATTATGTATTTTGTAACTTTAATCTTTCAAGATCTAAACCAAAACTCCCACTTGCCTTTAACACTTTAAAGATTACCTCTAAATAGTTTAGCAAGTAGAGCAACAATACATTGTTCTCTTTTGGGATATTACAAAAAACATTGACAGTTCCTGACTTTAGTTTGTTACAACCCACTCTACAAGTAGTTTAACAAATTCAGAACTTCATTATAAGACTTAATGTGATTCATCACATTCCATAAACAAATGGTGTCTTATCAATCTTGTAGGTTGGAGTCTTATTGAGTATATTCAATCTATACTCAATCTACTAACCTTGATAACATGTGGAAGAAACTATAGTTATCTTGAATCAAGCATGCCAATAGATTTTGATTCTTCTAACTGAACATACCATAAGTCTATGGTATTTCATTAGAATTAATATTGTTAGATAATCTAACAATATTTAAGATAACCATCAACTATTTGGCTTACCTATTTACCAACAAAGTAAAACTTAATGGTACAATAGAATTACCAAGTCAATTGCATGCATTATAACACAAGTATTATTGACCAAGTCAAAAGACATAACAGTTATAATCCCACTATACGTTGTAAGTCATTGATCAACTCATTGACTTCATGCATATGTCTTAAAACATAGCAAGTTAACGTCTTACTTTATATTGTAAGTCTTGTATTAAAAGACTTCATGTTTGTAACTTTACAAAATTATAAACATTTATAATTAAAGTAATTATGAACACCGCCTCGGGTTTCAATTAATATTTCAAGTTAATATTTACTACATATATTTAAGTCATTCAACGAATACTCAAATTCAAAGTAGTATTAGATTACTTCATTTAATTATGTCATTCCATGAAATGTTCAATGTAAGAAACTGCAGAATCATCCATGCTCGTTCTCACGACACGTGGATATTTTACCTTGGGCTACAATCTAGTTCACGTTCTCATGTAACATAAATTGTAACTACAAGTGTTTCTTAAATATTAAATGACATAAATATTTAAAGTAGTCTTTGTTATCATCTTGACACATGTTCTTAATGGGGCAATCATATACATTTAAATGTATAATTCCTATTGGAACGTTACTCTCTTACCTTGCGGTCAAGAGAATCCAATTAAATCATATTTATATGTGTTGTACCTTGCACACAATAAAGATTTCTACCACTTGTGCATGGAATAACATCATATAGCAGATAAACAACACGATACACGTTCGTTTATTTGATTAATATGATTTGTGTCATAGATATAACAAGTAGATGTAGGACTATATTGATTAGTAAGGAAACGCACATCACTCTCCTTAAAAACATAAGTGCCTACAATTTGAAAGTAACTATTTTTGAAGATAATATGGGTTACTACACAGGAAATAAGGCTTGTAGCTCCCACTGAATTAGAAATCAATAAAAACAACTTCTTATTCAGTAATGCAACACAAATGCTCCCACTGAATCTAACAACATTGTAAGTGTTGCATAACGAGTGAAAACAACTTGCTTGCTTTTTACTTTCCTACACCTTTGAAGAACCAAACGTAATCATTACTAAGGTACTAAAAGGTGTATTCTACTTTATGAATGATGGGTTATCCACCAATGTTATTAACTTGAAAAATTGGGTGTGCAATTTCTTCCTAAACAGGTCTACCATCCCCATACTGGTATGTAGCACCTTTAAATGCTAAAACAACTAGATAAAATATGCTAGTTTGCCTTTTACCAATTTTCGCGGTAATTTATCTAGCTTCTAATTTTGTAACTCCTATACATGTTTTCCAGTTAACCAACATTCATGTTTGTTACAAAAGGATTCATTCACCAAATGAGGGTAATGAAATCTTTATGGAAAATATGACGTGCAATTCATTGCTACGAGTTATATTAGAATTTAGACAATTCAAACGTTTCTATTATACCTTTCTCATTCATGAAAAGGAATAGGATTGAGTCTCATGCTTCTCCCATGGAAAAGAGACTTCGTTTGTCTTTTCGGTAAATTATTCTCGATCAAACATTTGTTTGAAAGCAGAATGGATCAATTTAATGATCAAAGACTAAACCTCGTTTACGGTTAAATGTTGCATTTATACATTCAAAAGAATTACAAAATTCAATTTTAGTATTTTCGATAATTAAGCTTTTCAAGAAAATTAATTACCCATGGTTCATAAGCATATAACCATTTAATTTTCACTGAAAACTAGGATCCAAATTGACATAGTTTCATCACATCAGTTGATCTGCTAGTAATGAAATTATTCAAGATGGTACGAGTCGAACCTCAATTGCCAATTTTCAAATTGCAATTCCTAGATTTGTGGGATTTACATCTAGCCAATTTCAACTGCCATGTAAACATGTTTTATCCCCATCTTATGCCTTGAGTTGTCAGTTCTCACTACAAAGCTCAATTAAGTTGTCCAACTTAAGAAACTGCAAAATCATCCATGCCCGTTCTCACGTCACATGGATATTTTACCCTTTGATTACGATCTAAATCACGTTCTCACGCAAATCAAAGGTAATCTCAGGTGTTTCCGTTTCGTTGGATGGCATACAACTTAAATTAAAAGGTAATAATTTTGATGTCAAATCAAATATGTACAAAGATGTCATGCATTCATCTTCGTAGCATAGGTTTTATTAAAACATTTATATCCTTGTTTTAATGTTTAAGCTTTTCATCATCAAACTTTAATCGAGGTATTGGATAACCAATTAAAGAATTACCTTTAATTACCACTATATCCTACTGCTGCATGAGTCATAAAACCCAAGTTATTCGGATAATTACCACAAAAGTGGCGCGTAGAATTTAAAGTAAACCACCCTTAAGATTTTATGCACACATATAGGAATACTTGGTAGCTCCATTAAGACGCACAAACGAGCGGAGAATTAGGTCAGCACGAAGCATATTACATACCCTCATCTTTAAGGTCACAATTTAATGCGTACCAACCTTATACCCATCACACAGTTTGTCATTAATGGGTGAGCCGTTCTAACTATTTTGTGCAAAAAATCAATCAATTAAACGATTACGATTACTATGCTTAAAAATACATGTTTCACCATTGTTACATATAACAAACAAGAAAGTATTTAAAAAAATAAACAAATAAACAATGAATGCATAACATAATAATTAGTTATGCATATCAAATATCCACATGCAAACCCTTTTGATAAATCCTATTAATAATCAATTCTAGATATGTCAATATGTACATGTTTAATTAAGACTCTCACCCGTTTTCAGCAATGTACAAAGTGAGCCACATGCATCGATTCATCGATTGCGCAAGTCAAAATTAAAGCATATACCACATAGCACATAATTGATTTAATAATAATTGAGGTCTTCCCCAATTTTAGATCTATCAAAAATTTAGTGTATATCACTTAACCAAGTAGAACATACAATAAAAGCAGATCCATGACAAAACATGCATGTATTTATCATGGACATAAATCACACTTAACAATTAATGCAATTAAACAGAGTTACGCAATTTAATACACATAAAATTGCATGCAAACTAGGGTTTCTAATCCAATTAAAACTGAAGTTTACAAAACCCTAATTAGGGCACCAAAAAACGCCCCCCAAAATTAGGGTTTAGGTTTTGCAAACCCTAGATCTACGCATACAATTAATAACACAATCGTGTTTATTTTATTTATGTGTTTCAGTAATTAATTACTTGTTATACAAGGCTCGTGATACCACTGTTGAGTTTAAGATACATGATATACAAATAATAACATGTAGACATCACATAGTACACAGCGGAAGACTTAGAATCATAACAATAATTAATTAACTAAAAGATGCGTAACGTACCTCTTGCAATTGGTAGATCTCTTCAATTCAAGAACCCTAATTAGGGTTTATGTGGTTTAACGAATTGACCCGTACCGTTTTTCAATTCAAACCAATTGATGTAACAATAGTGTGTTACACCATGTTTTTGTACACACGTACTATTAGCGATTCGATGCGAATGCTAGTTCTTGATCACAATAGAATAACCAAACATCTTTGTTATGCTCAAGGTCACTCGTAAATCCCTTACAATGGGGATTCACTCGTCAACCAAGACAAAAGGGAAGAAAAGAAGAAGTTTGGCCCTCTATTGAAATCTAGTGTACCAAAGGATGAATACAAGGGAATGTATTTATAGCCTTATGGTAGATGTCAAGTTTACTATGGTTTCCGTTGTGGGATTCCATAGTTTTAGCCAAAAACAAGCCCAAAAGAGGGTTCCTAAAACCGTCTCTTGGCTTGTTTACTTTTCTTCATATCCCGTTGACATTTAACGACCAATAGTCACTTTCAATAAGTGCTTATCGCTCGTTTAGTTGTTTATTGTGAATTTAATAATTAAACATAATATTTTATATTAATTATTTAAACATCGAGTCTCATACGTAAAGTGTGCAATCCCGTGGTCTCGAGTTCGAATCCCGTCATACACATATTAAATATATCCATAAACCAACACATTATTCATAGTTACAATGTCACAAACTTAATTTGGCTATCAGTATGGTTAAGAAAGCTGTTCTACTTGTCAGATGGCCGAATCCTTCACGCTAAAAAGGGGATTTTGGCTGCATGCCTTAGATACAAAAAAAGGCCGAACTTTCATGAAAATAATAGAAACTTCACTATGTCTATATACCTGATCAACCAAAACTGCAGATTCATATATTGAACAAAAAAAAACAGCTATGAAAAGACTTGCAGTGCTAAATTAAATTGCATAACAATGCATTTCTAATAAGAATGTTGAGGCTCAGACCTTGTTACGGGTCATATTGGAAAGTCAACAACAAAGTCAACGAATAGCCAATTCCACCTCATCTAACTTCCCGCCCAAATGATCTTTAAATACTTGTTATAGTTTTCCATTTCATTTTAGTTTTTGATTGTGTAAACATTTCCTCTCTGAATCCTCTCATTCCAATTCTTGTAACAGTTTACTGTAACAAACCACCACTATTTGATAATACAACTCTGTTTTGACGATCTATTTCTGTTCTTGATTGTCCAACACGTTGTAATCCTTTAACGGGTCTTAAGTGATCCCTATTGGTGCTGATCAAGTGGTATCAGAGCTGCCTTCCTGGCAACTCATATCATTTTTTCCTACCAAATTCCAACGAGTTAGTTACTTTTCCGGCGAGTCAGTTATCTTTCAGCAAATGAGTTCGTTATTATGGGTTAAATTCTTGATCGATTTTTGTTTAGTTTGGGTCAAGAAACAGTTACTTTAGTCAAGATTCTTGTTGGGTTGTGAAATAAGTTGTTCAACCATATCATACAGTCGGGTCATATTGGTTACATTTACGATTGTTTTGGGTTTGGATCAAGATTGTTACGGGTATGATGAACATGGTTTTAGATGATCAAATGAAGCAGATGATCCAGGAAGCTATATGTTCAGCGTTTCAACCGGTTGAGATTAAATTGGACAGATTATCAAAAGAACTTATGAAGCTTTCAAGGCCCATTAATGGGGTTTTGTTGCAACGACTTCTTGGTGGTGAAATGCGAATTTGAATGAAGGTAAAGTAAATTCTGAAAAAAGTAGAACAAAAGGAAGTCTTAGTGATAATAAAAGTGATGCACATAAGGTGTTTGAGGAAATGTCGTGACAGTATTTCTCGAAAAATATGGCACAATTAAAGAGTATTATGATTCATTTAATTCTCGGTTTAGTAATACGCTTTTGGTGCAAGGATGTGTAGTTGAGATTTTCATTTGTGGGTTGCCATGGGAACTTGGAAATAGTGTCAGATTGTGGAAACCCAAAAGCCTTTCGGATGCGTATTGTTTAGCTTTGTTACAGAAGCCACTTTCAATTTCATAAAAAGGTTCAACTCAACATTGCTTAATTCTTCAAAATCTAATGAATCAAAAGAAGATGTGAAGAATAAGGGGGGATTGAAGGATCTTGATGTTAGTTGGAAAGATGTTGTTGAATGTGGAGAAATTGAATTGATGGTAAGTGAAATGGATGACGCCACTAAGTGTAAAAGTCGTTTTGATGAACTTGGTAAAGATGAAGTTAAAATTAGTGAAACTGAATTGAAAGTAAGTGTAGTCGTTTGTGATATGTCTGTTAAAGAAGAAGATGAAATTGAGGAAAGCAAGGAAAGAACAGATTTTGAAGATTGGTTTATGATGATGAGGGTATGAAGATAAACACTAGTGAGAGTGTGGATAGCAAGAGTGTAGATTCAGAGTTTATGGTCATGGAGGTCGATGAATTAAATGGAGGTGAAATGGATAATGGGAAATGTGATGACTACAAAGAAGCAAATAATGTTTATGTTGCAAATGTTAATGGGTGGAAGTATTTTGAAGGTCGGAAAGTTAAGAATAAAAGTGGTCATGTCGTTTCTACTGATGATGTAGTTGCAGGCAAATTGCTGTGGAGAAGTGATTGTGACAAAACAAGAGGAGAAATTGAAGAAGGCTATATTAGGAAACGTGATGACACCAGGAATGAAGATAAAGATCAGGATAAAGGTTGTGATATAGCTACTTATGATTTTGATGCTCAAAATTCTTTCAGGAAGGTTGGTACTTCATCATTTCAAGGATAATATTGAACTTCATAAGTTCATGAACCATACTGTGGAGAGTAGAGTTATAGGTAAAGCAAATGATTTGGGTATGGAAAATGATTTTAGTGATGCTAGTTTGGTGGAAACTACAACAATGGTTCGAACGATTGAAGCTTTTGTTAAAACAACTGAGGCAGATGAAGGCGATGACGTATTGGGAAATCAAGATAAGAAGAAAGATAATGGGGTCAAGAAGATAAGGAAAAGACATTATAGGGATACTTTGGTTATGGGTGATGGAGATAAGGGAGAAAATTCTAGTAATGATGCTCAGAATTTCCTAACAAGTAATGGCGACATGTTAGTCATTAACAAGGAATGGAGTAATGGGAAACAAGATGGAAGCAAGGGAGAAAATGTTGTATGTGATCTAGTACAGCCTAAAGATTATCCTGCAGAATTGTTCTCAAGTGGGAATGAAATTTGGAACAAGAAAGGAGTGGGTCATTATTTCCTACACTTGGTTTGAATGGTATAAGAGATAGTGGTGAGATTTTTGAGTGTGAACTTCCAGACTTGAACCAGATATTGCAGCAGTTGACTCTAAATTCAAATATGATGACTAATTCTGGTGGAACAACTACATACTCTTTTGAATAGTTTCTTACATACGGTACGGAGTTTGAAAGCATAATGAGCGAATTGGATGAAGATTATTTGAATGTGTATTTGAAAGCTGGTATAAGGAATGAAGATAATTCTGGTCATTTGGAGTTTGACATATGGAAATGGCCTAAAAGGAAGAAAATAGGTGACACCAAATGCAAATTGAAGTTTGGGAAGTGGGAGTTTGACGTATGGAAATGGCCAAACAGGAAAAAGAAAAGAAAGAAAGGAAAAGGACATAATCAGATTTATATTAGAACTACTATCATGTGTTGGTGCAGGGAAAAGGGTCGATTTATATTCTTGCTTCCAACTCGTTCCTGATGGTTTCTGCTGTGTTTCTTATCTGTACCATTACAAGCACCAAAGAGATTGGGAAGGCATCACTACTAAGGAGTACAATTGCCCACTACATTTATGCCCTGCAGGAATGGTATTTGTACTATCGCCGAATGGTATTTGTCTACCAGCGAGAATTGTTTCGAAGGGGTGTTTGGTAGAAGATTCCAACTAACATTGGGAGTGTTTGTTTTCATTGTTGGAAGATTGGATCAGCAGTATTGAGACTCAGAAATGTTCACTTGATTGCTGATCTTGAGGACAAGATCAATTTTAAGGGGAATGGATTGTTACGGGTCATATTGGAAAGTCAACAACAAAGTCAACGAATAGCCAATTCCACCTCATCTACCTTCCCACCCAAATGATCTTTAAATACTTGTTATAGTTTTCCATTTCATTTTAGCTTTTGATTGTGTAAACATTTCCTCTCTGAATCCTCTCATTCCAATTCTTGTAACAGTTTACTGTAACAAACCACCACTATTTGATAATACAACTCTGTTTTGACGATCTATTTCTGTTCTTGATTGTCCAACACGTTGTAATCCTTTAACGGGTCTTAAGTGATCCCTATTGGTGCTTATCAGACCTGTTAAACAATCAACATAAAGAACATTTAACCGCCATTCGCTGCATATTCACCGCTGCAGTAAAAAAATAAAAATTGATCAGGCTAGATAAAGAAAACTATACATACAACAGCGGAAATTGCTTGGCCTAGTTACAGTTAAATGTCGGGTTTGTCGATTTACTCACACGGTTAGAAACTCATCAATACCACCTCGAGAAACACCAAATTACAAGCACTTTTGACTGACATGCTAAATGATGTTAGTCTTTCCATTAGATTAGATGATCTCAGCTTTCTGCTCTTGTCTATGATAAATCTCCCACATCTACATATAGCCTTTTGCATGATGCTCCAAAGTGGTTCCTATTTGGTCCAAATGTTTTCAGTGGTGGCAGACAAGGGACCTTCGATACATAATGTGTCTCATATGTAGCAAGTTCATCAAACTTTAAAGCTGCGAATCCTTTTTCTGAAAACGTTTTTCTAATGGCTACATTCATAAAGGCGGATCATGCTCCTGCATTTCCGTTTAGAGGTCGGAGCTACTACAGATAAGGGTTTGGTTCTGCATACTTAGTTGCTTTCATAATTATGACTTCTGGCGCTGAATTCTTTTGTAATTATTTGTTATACACTGTCTTTAGTTGGTCAGGTTTGAGCAACATTAGGCACATGTCCGTTCAACATCAGCAACTGGAAACTGGGCACATGTGGCCTCTAAGTTTGATACGTGGGTTGACTTAATGGGGTCTTTGGGTTTGTCAAAGAGCATGAGCGGTGGTAACAAGAGTTTGGAATGAGACTCAATATGGCGCTTGTCGTTTGATAGAGGTATATATCTCAATCATTTGATTTTAAATGCTTTTTATGGAATGGATGGAATCAAGTTTAAATTGATAAGTTAGAGTCTAATTTGAAGACGGGATTCCCTTTATATTATATTTGTATTTATGCTCATACAAATTTTCAGTTTTTATCTTTTTGCAGAGAGGTAATGGTGGCTTTTGGAGGCTAACGGTTGAGATGATGCACGAAAATGGAGATGCTAATCGAGAGTCAGTCTGTAATTGAATTCTCGATGTCCAATAATATGTCAAATGACATTACTCTTTTCACTAGATCATATGGCATCGGATGATTTATTATTCAGCTAAATTATTGTTACTAGACTTTTCAAATTATCGGTCAATATGCTTGCAAGTATTGGCTTGAGAGCGAAACTGGATTGAATGGATTCCAAAGAAAGCGAAGCTCTTTTATTGGAGTTGAGCCCATGATAATGAGCCCTCAAAAGGCAATTTGGATCATCATGAAACCGATCTAAAGTTTCTGCTGATATCTATGATAATTCTCTGGAATCCACAGATCCTCTGTTTTGAGGATCGGGCATTGGATTGTATAACATTAACGTGTCTGTAGTAAGCTTGTCAAAGTTCAAAAATTGACTCTTTTTGTTGCCAATGTTATTTATATTGTTAGGTTTTCTCTTATGGGGCTGTTTGGAAATGGTAGTACATGCTCCTGCAAATGAGGATTTGGTTCTGCACATTCAGTTGCTTTCTTTGTGTCTGCAAATTAGGCACAGATTGATTCTATGTTCCATTTTCCCTTAGTTGTGTTTGAGGTCTTCACCGATCTCAGGAAGGCCCTGACCTCGAAGGTTCTTTAAAACAAACATAAATTTAACTAAATGTAATACTCCGTATTATATAAACTTATTCTTGCACACAGATGCATTTTATTAGCAAAAACTCAATTACATACTACTACTACTACCACTACTACTACTACTACTACACTTATACCCAAAACTACACTATTACAGCTTATTCAGATGTGTTAGGTCCCCCAACATGTATTTGAAACTATACTAGAAACATCAGATGCATTTAACTACTCAATCAATTTACTTCACACCCCCCATTACTTTCACTTCCACCCCACGTACTACGACTTTCATATATAATTTTTCTGATAATCTGAATTTTATGACCCAAATCTCCAGCTAAAGACTTAACAACACCTATCAGCTCCATCTGCAAACTACATGATGCTTAAAAAGATGCTGGTCCGCCCCAGTCAGGTATCTCATCATGTCTTCACTTTTCACCCTTCATTCGCATATAAGATTTCTATACAGGATCACATTACATCAACTAAGCAGCTTATTTCGACAAACATTGCAACAGGAAAGTCATGTTAGTCGTCAAATGATCTGCAGAGTATATGCTTAAACACATTGTTCATAAAGTGTCACAAACTTTATTTAGCTATCACATTGTTGAAATTATTTTTGGTTCAGTGACCTGTTGTTCAGAATTTACCGAGCTAAAAAGGTGATTTTAACTGCAAGCCTAAGAATAGCTAAGAGAATGAAAAAGTGTATGAACTTGGATGTCAATAGAAATAAATGTATAAAGAAATGCTCAGTTAGAAGTTAAAAGCTGGATACATGCAGTTTTGGCGTAAAAAGTTAATAAAAACATTTGAAGCGTCAATTTTGATTGCAAAACAATGCAATGTCAAACAATCGGTGAGGCTCGATCGTGAAACAATCAAAACAAAGAGGATTAAGCGCCATGGCTGCAAATCCAGCATTTGCATTAGCAAATAACAACCGGAAATTGCCAAGCCAAGATACGGTAAATCTCACCTTTGCATGATAACTGAGACATTTAGAAATTCATCATCACTTCCTCGGTAGACACTAAATTACACAGTTGGTCCCAGAAATATATACTCCCTCCGTTACAAATAAACAAGATGTGACTTATTTGGAGTTAGGATCAAATGAGAAAGCCGGGGTTTTCCAGTTGGAAATGCTGCTGTGAAAGCCGCCTCGTGCAAAGTGACAAAACACGAGAAAATATGCATTGAAAATCAACACGTGTTTATTCCTTACGCGTTTGATACCTTTGGTTTCCTTGCAACTGAGGCGGTGGAGCTACTCAACAGAGTCCAACGAGTTATGAACAATAATGCTATGACACCTAGATCCACAAATGTTGTTTTTAAAAGAGTTGGTTTTGCGATCCAAAAAGGGCTAGCGGGACAGCTTGTTGCTCTTTTTCATTCTACCACTATTTCAATGAAGAATAATTAAAATGCGAAGGATGATAAACATAAACAAATGGGGCCAAAAATGAAAATCATCACGACCCTCCGCCTCATTTCTTCATTGTCGAGTTCATTTGCCCGAAATCCTTTTCGGTTCGAATTCCTTTTCGTCTCGGCCAAAATGAAAACAGCCTCCGTAACCAAAATAATGCAATGATAAGAAGAGGCTCATATCATTAAAAACAAACCGTACAAAAAGGATAAACGCCATGGTCGCAATAGTTAAATTACCCCGCCAAGATACAGTATAATCTCAAATTATTTGTACAATAAACTCAGACAATTACTAGAACCTTATCATCACAGCCTCTAATAATAATTTTGGAACGGAAGGAGTATAATAAAATAATGAAAAAATGATTACAATTCGTGCTAATAAAATGCTATCGATCCCCTAGTTGAGTGCCGGGGCAAAACCTTGAAGGGTTATATAAAGGTGTGTCTGTATGTATGTGTGGAATACTATTGATATATCATAAAGCCATAAAGGTGTGTTAGGATTGGATTTGGAATACTATTGATATAGTATCATACATAAAAGGTTGTTTAAAAATGGGGAAAAATGGAAAATCATAGGTAATAGAAGGGGTAAACAACCTTTGAAAAACATCCATACCTTCTGTCGCCTCATTTCTTACATCATTGTCTGAGCTTATTTGGTTTTCTTTGCCCCAAACCCTAGATTCAACAAGATGCTCTGTTTTTATAGCAAGTTTTCTTTGACCAAAACTATTTTAACTATTTTTTATTTATTTTTCTTAATTTTTTTATATATGGATACAAAATATATAAATGAATTGAATTTTAAATGTATTTTGTAGGTCCAAGGTTATGTATCTAAGTAGCCTTGTAAGACAATAACTAACTTGGATAAATCCAAACTAATTATGTGAAGAACTCTTTAACAATGAGTATTTGATGCTAACACGGGATATTAACAACAAGCAAGAAGAACACAATGATTACTAAATAACTTTTACTATTAATATTTCTAATAACTCTTGTAAGCTCTAATCGTCTAAGTACATAACAGTATAACACTATGCCTTAGGTTCCTTTATATACTTAGGAAATCCTAGCATACAAAACGTGTACAAGGATAAAAATATCTCTTCCTAAGATATCTCTACGCGTACATATCATTCCCTAATATAACTCTAACAAACTATTTCTGTTTTTCATAAACAGAACTAACTATAAATACTAAACAGTATTAACTTAGGTATGCCAGATTTAACTTTGTACTGGCAGACTTAACTACTAATTCTAAGCCTACCAGACTTAACCTTTATACTACCAGTATTAAGTCTGGTTACATAATTCCCAACAATCCTCCCCTAACTTGATCTTCACTTGTAAACTTCAAGTTTCTTTCTTTTAAGCTTCATGAGGATGTTGTAAAGTATCTCTTGGAATTATGTTGAGCTGCAGTTCTTTGAATCTTCAATACCAGTCTTTGCAGCATATGTGAGACAAGTACTAGCACTCCATAGTTGATCTTCTGTTCTTTCCAGCAACATTGGCATTTTGTACATCAATTTGTAAAGTTTCATGCTATTCTCATCACTTCCATGTGTGTTAACTCCTGTGAGAGGTGAATCATTGAAAGTTTATAGATTTGATGTCTCTTTACCAAGTAGCCAAAACTCTGGAGTAGCCAATGTTTTGGTGTTTAAACCATGGTACATTGATAACCATATGATTTTTAGCAAATCATCAGCTATCAACGGATTTGACTTGTCTTTACCAAAAGTCGTACCCTTTTGGACTAGTTAATTCTTTGGTGTATTCAAACCCTGGTGAATTAATAACTAATTATGGTTTTTCACTGCCTTTACCACAAGCCATACTCTTGTGGGCTAGCCAACTCTTTATCAAACGCAAATATGGTGAGTTGATTACCATATAATTTTTGGCAAATTGTCAGCCATAAATGGATTTGAGATATCTTTACCAGAGCCGTTTGCTCATGGATTAGTCAGTCCTTATGTTGATTAGACATGGTGGACTGATAACCATTTGTTGTGTTGGTGCAGAGCACCTTCACCAAGTGAAACCATCTCAAAAACCATTTTAATTTATCAACCTTTTTAAAATAGACTCAACAAAGACTTAGAAAATTCTTTCAAACACTTAAAAATTATTGCTGTTGAGCTTTTGATTCAATTAATTTCAAAAGCTGATAACAAGCATCATCCTTTACTTCACCAAGAAGCTTCTTCTCCAGCATAGCCCTGCAAACCCTGTTTAGAAGTGGATATTCTACTTCTGTTAGCATATAAACTATTGCAGTTTCTAATTCTAAACAGTGAACCTGACAAATGTGGAAATATCTCCATCTGAACACTTGTTCTTGACAGGCCATCTTCCACATTTTATCACTAGCATCTGGTGTCTCAAACATTGTCTTCAAGTCACCCTAGAGGACTCTTTCATATTCCTCTTCAGGCCTTTGATCACCATGCTTCTTCATCATTAGCTGGTACATTGTCTTCAAATCATCCCTGGACAAATCACTTAACAAATCAGGAAAGTTTACATATATTTTGTTAGAATAATTTTCCCTTACTACTTGGTAAACCCCCTTGTTTCCAGTTTTGATGATTTGAACTTTGGCTATCTTGGTTGTAGGTGTTGGGCCTTCAGGAATGGAGCCCATTGTAAATTCTTCTGATGAAGGTTCATCAACCTTATCTTTCATGTAGGCTTCCACTTCCTCTTTAGCCTCAGTTTTGTCCTTCTTTACTCTTTTCTTTGCCTTGGATGTCCTTCTAGTCCATTTAAGAACTGGTTTCTCAGGCTCTTCTTCCTTCTTCACCTTTTCAGTTTCAGCAGCCTTTTCAACCTCTGGAGTGGCAGCAACTTCTTCAACATCTGCAGTCTTCTTCTTTTTAGCTTCTTTTGGTTGAAGATTTATGTCTTTCCTTTTGAGCTTTGAAGCTTCCAATTCAGAATCCATTGGAGCAAAGCTTTGAACTCACTTGACCACATTTTCAAATTCAGCTTTCAGATCATCAGCCTTCAACTTCCTCAACTGATTTAGCTTCCAACTAGGATGGCTTTGACTCTTTATGTAGTTTATCATGTACTCCCTTTGCTCACCTTTTGTCAAAGGTCTGTTCATCCTTTCTCTCTGTCTCTGCTCTCTGACGAGCTTCTTCTTCTCATTTACCATTTCTACCATCTTCCTAACATAGTCTTCTGCTCCAATGTCAGCTAGGATGTCCCTGTTGACTTCAAGTCTAGCTCTGATTGGTATCCCAATCTTTATCTGTGTAAAACTTGGCAGCTTCCAGAACTTCAGCTTTTCTTTTCTTTTGTTCTTCAGTAAGTTCTGGTTGTTCCTGCAAGTTCTTTGCAATAAGCTCATCATCCATTTTTTGTCTTGCAAGCTTAGCTGCTGCAGCTGCATCCTCTGCTTGGATTCTAGCAATCTCAGCCATGCTAGCTTCTTCTTCCATGATCTGCTTTTTGGTTTTCACTGGTTCAGAAGCTTCTTGCAGTATTCCTTTGCCATTCCTCTGCACAAACTCCTCACCAGTACTAACTGGAACATTAGCAGATTCTGGTTTGTCACTACCAGTATTAACTTCTGCACCAGACTTAAATTCTGCACCACCAGCGCTCCGGCCGTTTGATATAAGACGACCAACCGTTATTCTTAGACTGAACTTAAAAACACCTTAATAAGCCAACTGTTGGCGTGATACCATGAACACGACAAAGAATCTCAAAGTGAGAAATCTTAGCAGCTCCAATGACGGAAAGTTGGGATATATTGATATGATAGTACTCAAGGATGTCGACAAGAAAAACGAAAAAAGGCATGCGGAAATTTGCAAACTCAAAAAATCTGGTATACATACCAATTTTTCCAAGCGGCGCCTCATGAATGTTTTGGTTGGGATCGGGCAATTCCGGATGAATAATCAACGAAATGGAGAATTTATCACAAAAACGGTTAAGTTCCCCTTGTGAAAGTTTAGATTTAATATGCATAATGGTACCCATAGCGGAAGAAAAAAGTATTAGACTCTAACCTGAAAAAACGGAAGAACCTGAGAAGAAAGGAGCGGTGCAATAAAAATAGATCGAAAGTCAAAGAAATGGCAGTCACAGCGAAGAACAGTAAAGGGAAAAAGCAAAATAGTAGAAACTATGTAAAGTATTTATATCCACGGAATATTTAATTCAGAGAAAATCTTAAGAAAGGACACGCGTAAAAAACAATTTGATCAGACGGTCAAAATTGAAAGTAAAATATGAAGATGACAGTAAGATGGGTGGCCAACTCGGTCAAATCAGACAGAAGATGAAAAGCCCAGAAGTGTCCACGTCGCACGTCCTACCTACCAAGAAAGAAAGCGTCAGAGAAATGCTTCGAAGGCGCGAAAGAAAAACCATTTAGTTACCTTAAGTCTAGTAACATTCACCACACGCGACAAACGAACCGCACATAAAAAATACAATAGACTTGGGGGACTTGATGACGTATAGCACGTACAACAGGCCTATTGGGCTTAGCTTGTGCTATAATCTTTTTGGGCCTAGGCCCAATAACAAAACAACCACAAAATGGATCGACAGTAAGCCCAATAACAAGATTGGCTACGGTCCAGACTCAAAGACGCACACAAAATGCTTAGCGGACCAAACCCTTGGCCATGGAAGGTGTTCTGTGTCCGCGTCCGCGAGTCCCTCTAGTCGAATCCATAATCCATAGAAGTCCCAATAGGCTATATGCCAAGGCAAAGGCCTAGTCAACCGCCTAGCGCATGCGTCTCATCGTCTTGGGAGCACTCGTAGTTGTTTGAGTCGTTGCGTTAAACGAGGTCCAAGAATGAAGAAGGGGTATCGCAGCATCATGACTCGTCAATGAAGCCTCTGTGGCTGACACTCGAGGAACCATTGCTACGGAACCTTGCCAGACAAGGGTCCCACTCCGGCCAATAACTTTTATATGCGAGATGTTAGGAAACTCTAGCATTAAGCCTCGCCTATAAAAGGAGTTCTAATCCTCTCATAAAGTACAACTTTCTCTCACATAATAATGTTGGAAATGTATATATTTATAAAACCGTGAATGTCCGGATCCGAACTCGTGACCACGGGATTGCACACATTAGCAAATGAGAATTAAAATTAATAATTAATGTTAATGATTATGATTAATTATTACACAAAAGTCCGTTTAACAATCGTTAAGTATTTAACGAAAAATGGCTAACGACCGTTAAATGTAAAGAGAAGGACTAGTAATGAAAAATCTTAAAATGGAAAAGATTTGGGGTCCCTTGGGTTTGCATATGGCCGTAGGGGGGGTTCTCACAACCTTAATCCCTAACTTGTTCCATAAGATTTCAATCTACTATATAAACAAACCTAGGGTGAATGTTTAGGGTTAACTTTTGTGCATTGAATTAACCTTAGATCTCTCCCTCTCCCTCTCTTGCTTGCTTCGGCCGAACCCCCCCCCCTCCTAAGGGTGTTTTGGTTTTTTTTTTTCGTAAAATAAGGGCTTGTGTTAGATCTAGCAATCTCCTTGATTCGTGGTTAATTCGTGTGTACAAAACTGTGGTAGTAAGACATTATTCTTACACCAATTGGTTTGAGTTGTAAAACGGTAAGGGACAACTCTTTAAACTACTTCACATCCATTGAAGAGATCTAGCCAATTGCAAGAGGTATGTTACGCATTTATTTTCAGTTAATTAATTGCTATTATGATTCTAAGTCTTCCGTTGTGTACTCTGTGATGTCTATATGGTTTTATTTGTATATCATATATCTTAAACTCAACAGTGGCATCACGAGCCTTGTATAATAAGTAATTAATTACTTAAACACATAACACAAATAATTGGATTGTGTTATTAATTGTATGTGTAGATCTAGGGTTTGCAAAACCTATACCCTATTTTTTTTGGGGCGTATTTTTGTGTGCCCTAATTAGGGTTTTGTAAACTTTTGTTTTTAATTAGATTAGAAAACCCTAGGTTGCATGCAATTTTATGTGTATTAAATTGCGTAACTCTTGATTAATTGCATTAATTGTTAAGTGTGATTTATATCCATGATAAATACATGCATGTTTTGTCATGGATCTCCTTTTATTGTATGATTTACTTGGTTAAGTGATATACACTAAATTTTTGATAGATCTAAAATTGGGGAAGACCTCAATCATTATTATTAAATCAATTATGTGCTATGTGGTATATGTTTTAATTTTGACTTACGCAATCGATGAATCGATGCATGTGGCTCACCTTGTACATTGCTGAAAACGGGTGAAAGTCTTAATTAGACATATACATATTGACATATCTAGAATTGATTATTAATAGGATTTATCAAAAGGTTTCAATGTGGCTATTTGATATGCATGACTGATTGTTAAGTTATGTATTCATTGTTTATATGTTTATTTTTTAAATACTTGCTTGTTTGTTATGTGTAACAAGGGTATTTTTATAAGAAAAATAAACTAACCTAAACAATGGTGAATCATGTATTTTTTAAGCATAGTAATCGTAATCGTTTAATTGATTGATTTTTGCACAAAATAGTTAGAACGGCTCACCCATTAATGACAAACTGTGTGATGGGTATAAAGTTGGTACACATTAAATTATGACCTTAAAGATGAGGGTATGTAATATGCTTCGCGCTGACCTAATTCTTCGCTCGTTTGTGCGTCTTAATGGAGCTACCAAGTATTCCTATTAATTTGCATAAAATCTTAAGGGTGAATTTCGTTATATTCTACACGTCAATTTTGTGGTAATTATCCGAATAACTTGGGTCTTATGACTCATGCAGCAGTAGGATATAGTGGTAATTAAAGGTATTTCTTTAATTGGTCAACCAATACCTCGATTATAGTTTGATGATGAAAAGCTTAAACATTAAAACAAAGATATAAATGTTTTAATAAAAACTTATGCTACGAAGATGAATGCATGAGATCTTTGTACATATTAGATTTGACATCAAAATTATTACCCTTAATTTAAGTTGTATGCCATCCAACGAAATGGAAACACCTGATATTACCTTTTATTTGCATGAGAATGTGATTTAGATCATAATAAAAGGGTAAAATGTCCACGTGACGTGAGAACGGGCATGGATGATTTTGCAGTTTCTTAAGTTGGACAACTTAATTGAGTTAGGCGGTGAGAACTGGCAACTCAAGGCATAAGATGAGATAAAACATGTTTACATGGAATTGAAATTGGCTAAATGTAAATCACATAAATCTAGGAATTGCAATTGAAATTGGTAATTGAGCAAAAGCTCTACCATTTTGTATAAATTCATTACTAGCAGATCAACTGATGTGATGAGATTATAACAATTTGGATCCTAGTTTTCAATAAATTAATTGGTTATATGAATATGAACCTTGGGTATTTAATTTTATTGAAAAAGAAAATTATCATAATACTAATTATGGTTTTTTGAACTTTTTCTGTAGATGACTCATCAACCTGATAACACTATGAGCTTAATGAGTGTTGCTTTCAAAGATAAGATTGGAAGAGACAAGCTGACTGGCCCAAATTTCAATGATTGGCATCGTGCACTTAGGATCATCCTTCGTGTTGCCAAAAGACTTGAGATTTTGACTACACCTCTGCCTGATGCTCCTCTTGATACGGCTACTGCTCTTGAAAAAGAGGAGTATCGTGTTGAATATGAGAAGCACAATGATGTGGCGTGTCTTATGCTTTCGGGGATGTCTGGTCAATTGCAAAAACAATTTGAGCAATATCCGCCTATGAGCATGCCAGATGAACTCAAACGTATGTTTGAGAAGCCACCAATAGCTGAATTGTATGAACTAAGTGAAAAGGTTCGTAGGAGGAGGTTGGTAAATCTGTCTCCGACCACGTCCTCGAGATGAAACATCACTTGGACCAATTGGAGAAGCTCGGTTGTGGTTACTCCCAAGATGTATGTGTTGGCCTCATCAATCACTCCCTTAATCAGGAACGATTTGGTGATTTTATGCGACAGTATAACATGCATTGCACGGGGAAGACAGTGAATGAGTTACATGCAATTCTTGTAGACTTCAAGAAGAGATTACCTAAGAAGGCACCTACACCTGCCGTACTAGCAATACAAGGTGGTAGGGTGAATAAGCCAAAGCCGCAAGCAGATAAGAAAGGGCAAGGAAAAGGAAAGGGGAAACAAGTTGTCATCCCACCAGCTCCTAAGAAGAACCCTGCAAAGAAAAAGGAGAATCCTAAGAAGGATTCGGCTTGCCACCATTGTAATCACCGGTCATTGGAAGCGGAACTGTCCGGTGTTTCGAATGAGTGCCTTAATAAAAATAAGATGGTGCCTAGCTCATCAGGTATTTTTATGTTTGAATTATTTTATTTTCCTCATAAGAAAAATTCCTGGATTTATGATACAGGATGTGGTACTCACATCTGTAATACATCGCAGAGACTTAGAGGGGCGAAAAAGGCGTTTACATGTGGAGAAAGATACTTGTACGCGTTGGCAATGGAAAGCGTCAAGAGTTGAAGCCATAGGGACTTTTGATTTAGTGTTGCCTTTGGGCTTAATTCTTGAACTAAATAATTGTCATTATGCACCCTCCATTGTTAGGGGTGTTATTTCAGTTTCTTTGTTAAAAGATATTGGTTTTATGCACACTTTTACCAGTTATGGAATTTCAGTTTCTTTTAATAATGTTTTTTTTTATTTTAATGCAATTCCTATACTTGGTGTGTTTGAAATTGATATAGATGGTTGTGTATCCAATGGAAATAATTAGTTGTATAGCATTAGCAATAAGAAGAGCAAGTCTAACTGGGACTCTTCTTATCTTTGCCATTGTCGCCTTGCCCATATAGGCAAGAAACGCATGGAAAAGCTGCAACATGAAGGGGGCTTTTACAAAGTGTCGATGATGAATCATTTGACAAATGCGAGTCTTGCATAGCTGGGAAGATGACAAGGAAACCTTTTTCATAGCAAGTGGAAAGGGCTTCTGATCTACTTGGATTGATACACACTGATGTGTGTGGTCCACTTAGACATGTGTCAAAACGTGGTGCTACCTACTTCTTAACCTTTACGGATGATTTCAGTCGTTTTGGTTATGTTTATTTACTTAAACATAAACATGAAGCCTTTGAAACATTTAAGGTTTTCAAAAGTGAAGTAGAATTACAACTCGGTAAGAAGATTAAAGCTCTTCGATCCGATAGAGGTGGTGAATATATAAGCCAAGAGTTCAAAGATTACTTAGCTGAGTGTGGAATTATCCAGCAGCTCACATCTCCTTATACTCCACAACAAAATGGTGTATCTGAGAGGAGAAATCGTACTTTACTTGACATGGTACGATCAATGTTTGATCTTACGACTCTTCCTTTAACTTTTTGGGATTATGCCCTTGAAACTACTATTATTCGCATTTTGAATATGGTTCCAACGAAGAAGGTTGTTAAGACTCCATATGAAATATGGACAGGAAAAGCTCCCAACTTTTCTTACTTAAAGGTCTGGGATGTGAGGCGTTTGTTAAACGTGACTCACCGATAAGCTCCAACCAGATCTGTTAAGTGTATCTTTGTAGGATACCCTAAGGAAACTATGGGTTACTACTTCTACTACCCAACTGAGAACAAAGTCATAGTGGCTAGGTATGGAGACTTCCTTGAAAGGAATCTCATATCTCAAGAACTCAGTGGGAGAGTATATGATCTGGAATATGATCAAGAAGATACAACACCTTCTGATAACACTAGCCAACCCAAGAAGAGCCCTGAAAGCTTAGCGCTCCTCCCGAAGTTGTTCCCATTCAGAGGTCTAAAGGACTATAATGCACCCCTGACCGTCTATGTCTTAACGTAGAGGTAGAGGAAAATATGGTTGGGGATCTTAATGAACCTGCCAGCTATAAGGTTGCCATGGCAGATCCTAAAAAGGATAAATGGCAGATTGCTATGAATGGGGAAAAGCAATCCATGAAGGATAATGATGTCTTGATTGAAGTTGACCTTCCTCCCAATGCTAAAGTCGTTGGAAGTAAGTGGATCTTCAAGAAGAAAACTAACATGGATGGCAATGTACACACCTACAAGGCTCGTCTGGTAGCTAAGAGTTTTACTCAAACCTATGGCATTGATTACAAGGAGACATTCTCTCCTGTAGCGGACATAAGAGCTATTAGGATTCTCATAGCTATAGCTGCACACTATGACTATGAGATTTGGCAGATGGATGTCAAAACCGCCTTTTTGAATGGTCGTCTAGATGAAGACATCTATATGGCACAGCCTGAGGGGTTTGTGAATCCACTATTTCCTAACCATGTATGCAAGCTTATAAGGTCCATTTATGGACTAAAGCAAGCATCAAGGCAATGGAATAAAAGATTTGATGGATAAATTAAAAGTTTTAGATTTACTCAGAATCTTGATGAGCCATATGTATATCACAAAGCTAGTAGGAGTCATGTTACTTTCCTTGTTCTGTATGTCGATGACATATTAATCATGGGAAATCATATACCAAGTCTAAATGAGGTGAAATCCTATCTTGGTAAATGTTTCTCGATGAAGGACTTAGGGGAAGCAGTATACATACTCGAAATCAAGATCTACAGGGATAGATCAAGGCGGGTAATTGGTTTAAGCCAAAGTGCTTACATTGACAAAATATTGAAGAGATTCAATATGCAAAATTCCAAGAAGGGATTTTTGCCGATGCAAGTAAACCATGGTTTGAGCAGCGAAGGTTGTTGATAACGCTACACGGGTCGTTCGGGGTCAAAGGAACTTCCTTTTCTTTGAGCAAGTTTTATAACACCCTAGGCAGTGAACCTAATCGTTGTAGTGTAGTATTAGGGTAAGCCACGGGTATTGATATCATTCTCTAGGGGAATAGGAATGCTAGTGAGAAGTTACTACGCTAAGGTTGGGGTTGAGGAATATTATTTTTTATCTTTTTATGTTTTTTAGGAAATTGAAAGGTACGAATCTCGGGGTTTGGATTTGGGGGTTGGTATTTCTACCGATTACTCTACTTATCTAATTATCTAATCTAAGGTGTATGTAGTCTATGTCTAATTATTGTGTGCTCGTATGATAGTTTAAAGATGTGTTTACTTAGGTTTTACTACTCCTTAATTATCTCCTATTGGTGGTTGAATTGTCACGACCTTATTCTTAATTGCGTTGTGTGTCTAAAGTTGTAGGGTATGCGTTTCTCCCTAACTCTTTGAACTTACCAAAGGGTCTCGTCTACAAAACCCACTAGGGATAATAAACTCTTACTCTAAGGCACTCTTTGGATGGTTTAGCTTACAACTACTCAAGGAGTTATATTCTAAGGTTCACAAAGATTTAATCAAGCATTAAGTACACAACGAATGACCTATCGCATTACTAGATCATTAACAAACTAAGATAAGAGACAACCAATCAATATTCAATAATTAAGTTTCATATTCCCTAAGCAAACACAAAAGTAAATTAGCCGGACATGGAGAACATGCAAGCATACACACAAATAATCAAAGACATAATTGTATTAATGAAGTAAAACACTTATCTTGATGTAAGATAGGGTTTGGAACCCTAAAATACCGTACAAGACAGCCTTGGTTCGGTTTAGGTTTTTACTCCAAGAGACTACACACAAATACTGAAAAATTCGGATTCTATATATAAGATTACACATGACGGCCACCTTATGTTTTGTGACGCCGTCGGATCGCCGTCATTTGGGTTTCGTCTTGGCCACGTTAGACTTGCGACGACGTCACCTTATGCTTGTGACCGCCCTCCTCGACGCCGGCCCGGATTGAATCTAGGCGCTCGAAGTTGCGACGACCTACTCTTTTATAACTTGACTTCGTCACTTGAAAATAAGAGTTTTGGCTTCTGTCCGTCACAAAATCCTCCGACGGCGTCGCGGATAAGCAGTGACGCCGTCACTTTATGTTGTCAGCAGCCTGAGTGTCTCGATTCTTGACTTTGGCCATTTTCTTCGTATATCCGCGCCTTTTCATCCAAATAAGTGCCATTGCAGCAATTTGCCTTCAAGAGACCTAAAAAGTGAAAAGGAACGATATTAAGTAATAACGGATACAAAAGTGATCAAATAAGGGCCTAAATGACCCCTCAAAAAGGTACATTTTAAAACCTTATCAAATATCCCTACACTTGGTATTTGCTTGTCCTCAAGCAAATGTGCTTTTAGCCAATTAATTTATAAGTTAGGGGTCATGAAGCATTGGTTTAAAACAGTCCACAACACATATAAGCCCCACAAAAGTCATAACAAGCACGGAAATTACATACTAGCACCTCACATGGGGTGTTTGGATACTCACATCTCTCTCGGGTGTATATGAAATATAACAAGTTAGAAATGGAAGATAAACACTCATTAACCGGTCCTAGTACATATATTACCATAGGCTTGAGAATAGATCAAACCTCCATCGCTTTGGCGTAAGCACCTAGGAAAGACTATCAAAGAGGTCTTTAAAGGGTTGTAACGTTAGGCTTACGGTAGGGAAACAAAGGGTTTGGTGGGACAGACTTTTTAGTGGTGGCAAGTCAAAAATCTCTATGTTAAATGCATACGAAGAATGGCGTTGCTAAGCCAAGACTCGACACTCTAGACTCTAGCTAACTGAAACAAACAAACATAAATTTAAAGGATAGATGTAGGATGGTAGCCCGTTTTTTTTGAACACTCTATTTTTTTCTTCTCTTTTTCTATTTTTTTTCGATTTTTTTTTCATACACTTTTACTCTACCATCCTCTACGGTAACATCAAAATGATAGGGATTTATAGGCACATCCCTACACTTGAGTTTTTATTACTCTAACACTAATTTGACCCGAATTGAAAAGATCAAAAACACTTGGGGTATGTTATTACGCAAATAAGGGAATTTAACGTTCCCTTTCAATCATTTTATAAACTTTAACTTTTTCACATGAGTCTAAATCGTCCCAAAACTGTGTACAAAGGATATGACTCGACTTAGCAACTCATGCAAGCAAACAGATAATTGAACTAAGGGTTTAGGGTGATAACAAAAATGCACTAAAAGTGAGTGCATACAAGGTAAGCTAAGGCGATTTGGGTGTATATTTGGGGGTGGGGTGTAAACAATGCTCTTCATTGATATTCCGGAAAAACCGAAACATCACGAGAACCGCGAAAAGGATAGGCTCCGAGGGGTTAACTAGGGGTATCGTGTACTAAAGATGAGTACAACGCAAAGGGTGTGGGGAATTACTCAACCGATGTGGAAGAAGTAATTATATTACGGGTATCAAACAAGGGTTATCCTAATGCCTCTTATCATTTAGTTATTCCTAACTACACACGTGTAGTCTTACTAGCGATCTCGGAATGCATCACAAAAACAAGTTCTAGAATCTAATATACTACCGGTTCACACTCTTAAGCATTAAAGATGAATGCTTTAATTCCTAATAATCTAAGGGCGATCCTCACATTTTGGGTGGAATTTAGGTGGTAAAGGGTTTTTGTGCTAGTCATGCAACTTCCTATCCGTGAGACGCTTTTGTTAAGACTAATGGCCACTCCTATATATCATGAAAAATAAAAAATTTGGTGCCAAAATTACCCTAACCGACATTTTCTCATGGTTTATTACACAAATACACTTGGACAAAGCAAATAATCAAGGATAAGCATAGTTTCAAAGTTCCCGTTTTATTTTCCCTCCCTACACTTAAACTGAACATTGTCCCCAATGTTCCCCGAAAGTATCAAAGTTATGATAATGGAAGGTAATGAAAAACGAAAGAAACTAATACTCCCCTGATTAGCTCGGTAGGATCCGTATGTGAAGTAGTGGTTAAATCCTTTCCAAGAAGAATGTGTGCGTGAAAAGCTCCTTCCAATCTTTTGTTTCTTCTTCTTGATAAATGAAACCAGCACATTTGAAGAAAACAAACGAAACCTTCGCGTAAAATCGGCGGTAATAATATATATAAGACTCTACTAAACTAGGATATAATGCTTGTGGAAAGGATGTTTACATAATTTCTGGAAAATTAAGACCTGGAAAATTCCAAAAATTTATAAGTAGCTCAGAAAAAGAGAAAAAAGTAATCTGATGTTTTTACTCCTTCCTGACGCCGTCAGGTTATCCTGACAAAAACTGGTCTGCGATTTTCTGGAAAATTTACATCTTTAGAATCTGGAAATTTTTTTGCAAAACATCCATTATGACTCGATACAAGCATTTGACTCGAACAAACACACAAATATATCTTTTAATGAATTGTTATTCTCATGTTTACGTTTCATTTGAAAAAGTGTGTAATCCTCCCTACACTTATCCTTTATGTAAAATACCTTTATATGCAACTAAGACGAGGTTAAAAACAAAATAAAGCATTTTTATAAATTTAAACATGAGAATAAACAATTAATAAAAGATATATGACACTAACAAGCAAACAATTAAGCATGGGTTGCCTCCTACGAAGCGATTTTCTTTATTTAAGAGTCTTGTAGCTAGACTCGTAGTCGTGCCCTCACGTACCGATATAAGTAAGCTTATCCTTAACAATGTCATAAGGATCAAACTTATCATTTGGGTTCCTAGTAGTACGTTCGGTTCGATATGCCTTTTCAAACTTCTCTCCATCGGGATCATAGATTGTTATCCTAATGTGCCACGCTCCATTACCATCGCTAGGTGGTTTATTCCAATCCCACTTATGTTTAGGCTTTTCAATTTTCCACCTATTCATGACAAGGTTAACGGGAAAACTTCCTAGGAACTCGGTCATCTTCCTAAATACTAAGGCGTCCTCGAACGGGTTCACTTCCATGTCCCTAGCCATCTCTTTTTCATGGAAAGTTGCTTTACTAGCAAAGGCTTCATCTAAGTAAAAAGGTCTTTGGGGGCCTATGAGGTTCTTATCTATCCAAGGTCCATATCTAGAAGGCTTCCTATCCAACCTAATCTCATGGGATTTCCTTCTTGTAATAATGTATGCCTTTGACATCGTGAATTGACCTAGCACTCCCTCCTACCATTATTTTAGACATCTTACAATCGATGATGGAACTACGGTAGCTAAGAATCCCTTCGCATCAGTAATGGGCATGTTGGGTCCTTATTCATGTGTAGCACATGAGCCCAAAAAGAGTCAACTCTCCTACGCGGTACTACCATGTCTTTTATTATTCCTACCGGATGTGCAACACTATCGTCCGCTAGACCTAAGATGGTTTCCGTTGGTTCTATCTTACCTAAGTTAAGGCTTCTATGGAGGGACACTGTAAGATTGATGCATGATCCTAAGTCTGCTAGAGCATCGAGAGGTTTAAAGTTCTAAGCCTACACTTAAGAGTAAATAGCCGGGATCGCCTAACTTCTTAGGAATTATTCCTCAAGCATAAACGGACCCATGTTTTCCAAGTTTAAGTTCTAACTCATATTTTTCTTTTAAAGCATTATAATAAGGTGTATGAGCTAAGACTTCAAGAACTGGTTTTTCTTGATGGAGTTCCTTGTACTCCTCCTCTAGACTAGTTTTGGGTTCTTGGTTAACGGGTTTCTCAAGAGTAGGTTCTACCAATGGTGCGGGGCCTTGGTACCTCATTTCTTTGGATGGCTTGGAACCCTTGATAGCATTTACCGAGTGAACCGTTGTGCTAGGCATGGAGATGCACGCTTTCCCATGGTGAACAAGAACATGAAGTCGATGAAATCGAATTCAATTTTTGGGTTCTTAGTATCACTTGGGAGTGCTCCAATTTCCCGTTCATTGAAGGCTTTCAAGAGAGCATCAAGCTTGTTTATCATCTCGCCTTGTCTTTCGCTTTAAAATCGGCTTCAAGCTTAGTCAATCGAGTCTCTTGAGATGACATGAATCTAGATGCAATTGCCTCAAGATTAGTGGGGTTCCCGATGTTTAGAGAATTGAACCTATTAGGTGGACTAGATGAGCTTTGGGTGTGCTTGAGTTTTGGTTCCACTTAAGGTTAGGGTGATTTCTCCACGAGGGGTTGTAAGAATTTCCTAAGTTATTTTGTTCGGGCTTGAACTGTACCCTTCTCTCCGCTCTGTCGGTACGCATGAGGCGTAGTCCGCAAAAGCTCGTTCCGGGAGTCTTGTGCAATCACGAGTGTCATGGGGACCACTACATAACTCACAAGGAAGAGTGATTTTATTCACTTGATGCGAAGACTTAGGATTTTCGTAGGAACTCATTAGGAATTTAACTTGATCTTAAAGTTCGATCATCCTGGTCGGAGATTGTGAGTCAATGGGAGGCAAGGAGATTGCCTTAATGGTTTTAGGCAACTCACGGGGGTCATTCCAACTTTCGTTGTCATAGAGAGCAAGGTCCTCTATTATACCCCATGACTCTTCCGCGGTGAGATCACTAAGTTTTCCACCGACCGCTTGGTCAATGGATCGCTTGGTGGGGAAGTTGACATGATCATAAAAGATTTGGACATGAAGCCAAAGATCAATGTCGTGATGAGGGACTTTATGAAGTAAGTCCTTGAATCGAGTCCATGCTTCGTAGAGAGATTCATCTTGACGTTGTTGGAACATCAAGATGTCATTCCTAAGTTTAGTGGTTCTCCCCGGTGGGAAAAATTGAGCAAGGAAACGAGAGGTGAGATCATCCCAACTTGAGATGGAACCGGCGGGAAGTCGCTCAAGCCAATTACTAGCTTGGTCCCGTAGAGAAAATTGGAAGAGACGCAGGCGCGTGGTCTCCCGAGTAGTAGCATCAAGGTCGATGGAATCGACAATTTTAAGGAAATCCCTTAGATGCTGATTTGGATCTTCGGATCGAAGTCCATGGAATGCACATCCGTTTTGCACCAACCGGATGGTGTCGGATCGCAGGGCCGTAGTTTGGGCTTAGTCGGGAAGCTCAATGGTGTTCCTATAGCCTAGGTGGCTTGGTCTCGAGTATTCACCAAGAGTACGGGCTCTTGGCGGGTCAATTGATGGTAGGTTGATGAATGGTGGTTGGTTATCACCTTCCATGATGAAAAGTGAAGGGATTACGAACAAAGGTCATGAAGAAGGGGGATAGACTACGAGAAAGCTAAGAATGAGAAAAATTTACTTGATAGGAATCAAGCAAAGAAACCTAAACGAGGTGGATTACTAACTAGCTATTCTATTCCCCGTAAAAACTTGATAACGCTACACGCGTCGTTCGGGTCAAAGGAACTTCCTTTTCTTCGAGCAAGTTTTATAACACCCTAGGCAGTGAACCTAATCGTTGTAGTGTAGTACTAGGGTAAGTCACGGGTATTGATATCGTTCTCTAGGGGAATAGGAATGCTAGTGAGAAGTTACTACGCTAAGGTTGGGGTTGAGGAAGATTATTTTTATCTTTTTTATGTTTTTAGGAAATTGAAAGGTACGAATCTCGGGGTTTGGATTTGGGGGTTGGTATTTCTAACGATTACTCTACTTATCTAATTATCTAATCTAAGGTGTATGTAGTCTATGTCTAATTATTGTGTGCTCGTATGATAGTTTAAAGATGTGTTTACTTAGGTTTTACTACTATTTAATTATCTCCTATTGGTGGTTGAATTGTCACCCTACCTTATTCTTAATTAGTTGTGTGTCTAAAGTTGTAGGGTATGCGTTTCTCCCTAACTCTTTGAACTTACCAAAGGGTCTCGTCTACAAACCCACTAGGGATAATAAACTCTTACTCTAAGGCACTCTTTGGATGGTTTAGCTTAAAACTACTCAAGGAGTTATATTCTAAGGTTCACAAAGATTTAATCAAGCATTAGTACACAACGAATGACCTATCGCATTACTAGATCATTAACAAACTAAGATAAGAGACAACCAATCAATATTCAATAATTAAGTTTCATATTCCCTAAGCAAACACAAAAGTAAATTAGCCGGACATGGAGAACATGCAAGCATACACACAAATAATCAAAGACATAATTGTATTAATGAAGTAAAGCACTTATCTTGATGTAAGATAGGGTTTGGAACCCTAAAATACTGTACAAGACAGCCTTGGTTCGGTTTAGGTTTTTACTCCAAAAGACTACACACAAATACTGAAAAATTCGGATTCTATATATAAGATTACACATGCGACGGCGTCACCTTATGTTTTGTGACGCCGTCGGATCGCCGTCATTAGGGTTTCGTCTTGGCCACATTAGACTTGCGACGACGTCACCTTATGCTTGTGACGCCATCCTCCTCAGTTTCTGACGCCGTCTGGATTGAATCTAGGCCGTCTGAGTTGCGACGACCTACTCTTTTATAACTTGACGTCGTCACTTGAAAATAAGAGTTTTGGCTTCTGTCCCGTCACAAACTTCTCCGACGGCGTCGCCAGATAAGCGCCGTCACCTTATGTTTTCAGCACCTAAGTGTCTCGATTCTTGACTTTGGCCATTTTCTTCGATATCTGCGCTTTTCGCCAAATAAGTGCCATTACAGCAATTTGCCTTCAAGATACCTAAAAAGTGAAAAGGAACGATATTAAGTAATAACGGATACAAAAGTGATCAAATAAGGGCTTAAATGACCCCTCAAAAAGGTACATTTTAAAACCTTATCAGTTGTGCTTCAACACCTGCAGAGGTGGCGCGTATGAAGAAAGTTCCTTATGCTTCGTCTGTAGGATCTATCATGTATGCGGTACGATGCACAAGGCCTGATGTGGCGTTTGCTCAAACCTGACCGTCGATATCACATGTAATCCGGGTGAAATTCACTGACTGCTTTAAACATATTCTCAAGTACCTTAGGGCTACAAGAGATATGTTCATAGTGCATGGGGAAATCCGAAGCAATTGTCTATTACAGGTTCATGCGATGCGTCTGGAAGTGTTACAAAGATGATCACAAGTCTCAGACGGGTTACATTTTTGTCATCAATGGATGTGTTGTGGATTGGAAGAGCAAGTAACAAACAACTCTTGCGATGTCTGCTACAGAAAGTGAGTACATAGTGGCGTCTGAGGCTGCTATGGAAGCTGTTTGGATAAGGAAGTTTGTTTTGGGGCTTGGTGTTATGCCTTCGATTGAAAATCCTATTAAAGTATATTGTGACAATTTTCTTTGCAATTACTTTTGCCCATGAACCTGGAGTCATGAAGGGCACATTGACACTATCCTAGACAATATCACTATGTTCGAGAGCAAGTCGAGATAGGTGAAATTGAGTTGCTCAAAGTTTACACAGATGATAACCTAGCAGATCCTTTGACGAAGGCCTTACCTGGTGGAAAACTTAATCATTTGTCTGATAAGTTTGGACTTCGCTTAGCTAGTAGTTTCATGCCCATCTGTGACTAAGTATTTTAGATAAAAGGATATTGTAAATATTATTATTGAAATGAAATAAAGTATTTTTGTTATGTTTATTATTCATTTATTATGATGTTATCCTATATTTGCATGTTTAAATCCTTGAATAACTTAAGTTATTCTAAATAGTCTGTTGTCAATCAATAACATGGGAATGATATTGAATTAAGACAAATCTGAGTATTAGTTAGAATATACTTGAAAATATATTGATGCGTAGCATGACTAATTTCAGATGATATTCAATGAATTGAGTATAGGACTTATCACACCCACATGATGATACTTTATGGATCTTAGTCATTAAGTACATCATGAATATTTATCCTCTGACTTGAGATACCAGAGATATGTCATAGTTGTATTGCATTTCTGTGAAGCAATCTAACGCTATACGTAACTGATAGTTATAAGGGTTGTTTTCAGAAGTGTTGCGAAATTTATGAATTCTGCTTGTAGTCAAAACAGGATTTGTTTCCTTCAAAATTTATTTTGAAGTATATCTCCCCCTCGTAGGGTTGTCAAGATGTTTGCATGGCCATGCCCAAGGTCTTTTGGAATATGTTAAGAAGAATTGGTAATCTTGATCAATCATATATAGCAGAAAGAATAGTTAATTAAGAAATGAGTGAGATCCATATTCTTATTAACATGGTATTAGAAACAAAGGATGAATATGATGATGAATCATCAAAGTGGTTTTTCTCCAGAAACCATACACAGTTGTACCGGGTATTGGCGTGTTGCTAGACGCTAACCAATGTCATTACACGTTTTGTAAACATATCCAAGTGGGAGCTGTTGGAAATGTATATATTTATAAAACCGTGAATGTCCGGATTCGAACTCGTGACCACGGGATTGCACACATTAGTGAATGAGAATTAAAGTTAATGATTACGATTAATTATTACACAAAAGTCCGTCTAACGATCGTTAAGTATTTAACGAAAAATGGCTAACGACCGTTAAATGTAAAGAGAAGGACTAGTAATGAAAAATATTAAAATTAAAAAGATTTGGGGTCCCTTGGGCTTGCATATGGCCGTGGGGGGGGGGGGGTTCTCACAACCCTAATCCCTAACTTGTTCCCTAAGATTTCCATCTACTATATAAAAAAACCTAGGGTGAATGTTTAGGGTTAACTTTTGTGCATTGAATTAACCCTAGATCTCTCCATCTCCCTCTCTTGCTTACTTCAGCCGAACCCCCCTCCTAAGGGTGTTTTGGTTTTGTTTTTTCATAAAACAAGGGCTTGTGTTAGATCGAACAATCTCTTTGATTCGTAGTTAATTCGTGTGTACAAAACTGTGGTAGTAAGACATTATTCTTACACCAATTGGTTTGAGTTGTAAAACGGTAAGGGAAAACTCTTTAAACCACTTCACATCCATTGAAGAGATCTAGCCAATTGCAAGAGGTATGTTACGCATTTATTTTCAGTTAATTAATTGCTATTATGATTCTAAGTCTTCCGCTGTGTACTCTATGATGTCTATATGGTTTTATTTGTATATCATATATCTTAAACTCAACAAATAATACACACATTTTAACATTTTCTTGAAGTTCTTGTTTTTGCTTAGAAGTTTTAGAAAGCTTTTCTTGTAAGAAGTTTAACTCTTGTTTTAATACTTCTTCTCTAAAATTACTTTTTCTAATAATAGTACGCATTTGGTCATCCATTTCCTGCTCACGGGTGGTCAACTCAAACTTAGCACGTTGTTCATAAATAGCAACTTGTTCTTTATAATCATTCAGTTCAGAGGTAATCATCGAAAGGCACATGCAGTGTATTCATCAAAGATATAGTTATCATTGACTGCATTAGATACATCACTTGGTTCAATCGCACTTTCACATTGGGTCACATATTGATCATATGGGACAATATTATCATTGCCCATATTAGCAATATCTGAGTCACTGGTTTCCTACGATTGAACCTGTTAATACAAATATCGTCATTAAACATTATTTATATTTTTGATCTTTACCTAAGTTTTGTTAACGACAAAAGTAAATTTAATTTGTATAAAAGCTTAAAGCTTGTCAAGTTTAATAGATATTAAAACAAGCTTTTTCAAACAATATATTCATCATTCAAGCATTTACATTTATGATTAGTAACATCTTGATATAACTCTAATCATTATGTATGATAGTAGTTTTTAGAATGTGTTAGGTTCTTAAAACCAAACACTACTTAAGTACTTGCATATTTCTAAAATAGAAATACAACATATGACATCATGTGATGCATCATGGAAATCATTGGAAGATTTCATTAGATATTTTGTGTGGATTTGTACTCTTCATATCTTGCACAATCTCACTTAGATAGAGTTGACTTTAGCAAAGATTTTGATATCTTGACTGCCGATCGGCGGTACCAAAATGGTACACGGGCGGAACCCTTTTATGGGTTCCGCGGTCCGTGGACGCTCCATCACTTTGGCTATAAATAGCAATGCCAAGCCAAGTAGTTTTCTCATCCCTTTCTAACATACTCTCATACATATCTTCTCTAACCTTTCTAACTCAGTTTCATATCATATTAGTGATCTCTTTTGTAGCAAAGAAGATCAAGTCACATTCAAGCTTCAAACGAGAAGTTGGAAGTCTTGTTTGTTTAGTGTTGTATGATCTTGTGTTGATTCATACTTCATTGTTGTATTAAACCATCATAATCTTGTGAGTGTGAGTGGTTAGTATTTTAGTCCTCAAAATACATTGTGTGTGGGAGTGGTTGTACCCTTGGAAAGAACTCGACATCTAGCTTAGTGTCGGAAATAGTGTAAGCGAAGTGTAAAGGTTTTCTCCGCCCGTGAAAGGAGCTTGTTGACTAGTGAAGTTAAACTCTCGAGTGTGAGACTCGAGGAGTGGAGTAGGGCAAGGAAAAGAGTCCTTGTAGACCGAACCACTATAAACAACTTGTTGTGGTTTGATCATTTCTTTCCTTATTTACTTCTTACATATTGCTTGCATATTTCATTAACATATCTAAGATCAATATCAATTGATCTTTACAATAAGTTTCAAAACAAAGTTTTAATTGGTAAACTATTCAACCCCCTTCTAGTTTTCTACAATTGGTACCAGAGCCTCGTTGCTCAAGAATTTCTAAAATAACTTGTATTTTATAAACTTGAAACGATCCATGGATTCTGAAAACTTTAAAGAAGGGCAATCTATGCAAAGACCACCACTCTTTGAAACCAATGGATTTATATATTGGAAAAACCGTTTGAAACATATGTAAAATCAAAAGATATAGATCTTTGGTTTATTATTGTTAAAGGGGATTTTAGTTCTACAACAAAGGATATTTCCGTTGATGAACAAAAGAAACTAGTTGCTAAAAATAATGAAGCTAAAATGATGCTTTATAATGCTTTACCTAGAAAAGAATATGAAAGAATTTTTATGTGTGAAACCGCCAAAGATATTTGGGAATCTTTAATTGTTACACATCAAGGTAATTCACAAGTCAAGGATAACAAAATTGATCTTCTTGTTCAACAATATGAACAATTTGTTATTCCTGAAGATGAAACCATTGATTGTGGCTTTGCTCGCTTTAACACTATTATTACATCACTTAAAGCACTTGATGAATCTTTTCGTAGTAAGAACTTTGTCACGAAATTTCTTAGAGCACTCCATCCCAAATGGAGAGCTAAAGTGACCGCCTATGAGGAATCAAAAGATCTCTCAATAATGTCACTAGACGAGTTGATTGGTAACCTCAAAGTACACGAAATGGTGATGGAGAAAGATTCGGAGATCATCAAAGGAAAAAGGGAGAAGATCAAATCCGTTGCTCTAAAAGCAAAAGCGGAATCAAGTGATGATGACGAATCTTGCTCCCGTAGTGAAGATGAGGAATATGCCATGGCCGTTAGAGATTTTAAGAAGTTCTTTAGAAGAAGAGGAAAGTTCGTAAGACAACCTCGAGAAGAAAAGAAGCCATTTCGAAAAGATCGGGATGACAAGAAGGGTAAAGGTGAAAGAAAATGTTTTAGATGTGGTGATGCAAGTCACCTCATAGGAGAATGTCCCAAGCCACCTAAAAGCAAAACTCAACGAGCTTTTGTAAGTGGTGCTTGGAGTGATAGTGAAGACGATGAAGAATCAAGCAAGGAAGAGATCGCTCTAATGGCACATGAGTCAAATGAGGTACTTTCCGACTCTTCTTATTCTTCTATTGATGATGACACTTTGCAAAAACAATATAATCAATTGTGTGAGCTAAGTCTAAAAATCATAACTAAAAATAAATTTTTAAAACCAAAAAGGAATTTTTGGAAAATGAAGTTTATGAGTTAAAAGAAAAAGCAAAACGACTAGAAAAGGAAAAGCAAATGACGATGATTGTAAATCATGTCAAGAGCTTAAACTTGAAATAGAAAAACTAAAGCTCACACAAGAGGTTTTAATAGAAAACAATTCTAAATTTAAAAGGTTTAACAAGAACATCGCTCTTGCCGATGAAATAGTTAAAATTCATAAAACACCAGGAGACATGAATGGGCTAGGTTTTAATGAAGTATTAATTCCAAAGAGTCAAAATAAAATGGCCGAAAAGGACGAACATTCTGTCAAAATTGCTGCAGTGCAGCACGGACCAGACGGAACCAAAATAAGGGTTCCGTCCGTTGTGCAAAATGGTGCCGTGGGTACTTCAGCAGAATTTGTTAAGATAACAAAGAAAACCAATAATAGTATTAAACTAAAACCAACCGTTACTTCAGGAGTAGGACTTGTCAAAAATGAATTTAGATCAAAAACTACTCAACAACGATATAAAACTCCTTTTGCCAAACGCCCCTTTCCTAAGAGCAACCACAACGTACAACCCAACTACCAACACAATGGTTGGAATCAAAACTTTCCTAGACCATATCAAACTCCAAATTACATGCCATGGAACTCTTATCCATCGTTTCCATACATGAATCAAATAAATGGTATTTGTAACCCAAATGGACCCATGAGATATTGGGGACCAAATGCTTGAGTTATTTGCTTCTTAGGTATGCTTGAAAGTTGGATTGGAACCTGATGAATGGATAAAAGATAGTGGTTGCTCACGACACATGACGGGCAACAAAGTCTCTTCTCATCATACCAAGAGTATGACGGAGGTAATGTCACCTTTGGTAGCAATCTCAAAAGCAAAATTATTGGCAAAGGTACGATCGCTCATAACTCCCTAACTATTGAAAATGTTGCTCATGTGGATAGGTTAGGATTTAATCTACTTAGTATTAGCCAACTATGTGATAAAAAGTATAAAGTACTATTTGATGAAAATGGTAGTAAAATACTAAAAGATGGTATCACCATAGCTAAAGGAGTTAGGAAAAATAACATATATGTCATGAAAATAGATAAAACATATAATGACAAACTTTGCCTAACAACATTAGATGATAGCTCATCTCTTTGGCATAGACGCTTAGGTCACGCTAATATGAGACTTATACAAAACCTATCTTCAAAAGAATTGGTTAGGAATTTACCAAAACTTAAATATGACCAACACTTTTGCGACGCTTGCAAAATTGGTAAACAAACACATAGTAGTCACAAATCTAAAAATATGGTGTCCACATCTAAGTGTCTAGAATTATTACATATGGACTTGTTTGGACCATCCGCTATAAGAAGCTATGGAGGCAACTTATACACTTTGGTCATAGTAGATGATTATTCAAGGTTTACTTGGACGTTGTTTTTGAAAACCAAAAATGAAGCTTTTGATAAATTTGAAATACTTAGCAAGAAAATTCAAAATCTTCTAGGTGTCAAAATTGTGTCGATCCGAACGGATCATGGTCGTGAATTTGACAACGAAACTCAATTTGGAAACTTTTGTGATACAAATGGTATAACACATAACTTTTTCGCTCCACGAACACCTCAATCAAATGGAGTAGTAGAACGTAAAAATAGAACAATTCAAGAAATGAGTAGAACAATGCTTAATGAACAAAACATTCCTCAAAAGTTTTGGTGTAACGCCGTTGACACTTCTACATATATTTTGAATAGAGTCTTAATACGTCCTTTCTTAAACAAAACACCATATGAACTCTATAAAGGTAAAAAGCCAACGTTAGGATATTTTAGAGTCTTTGGTTGTAAATGCTTTATTCTTAATACTAAGGATTATCTCACCAAGTTTGACCCAAAGTCTTATGAAGGTGTATTTCTTGGTTACTCTCAAACTAGTAAAGCTTACATTGTCCTAAACAAAGAAACAATGATAGTCGAGGAATCGTTGAACATAACATTCGACGAAAGTCCACCTCCCTCTAAGACATCACCTTTGGTAGATGATGACTTAGTTGAAAGTCAAATGATAGAAGGTCAAGAAATAATTAATAATAACAAGGAAGATGAACCATTAAATAAAGAAATTGTCAACATCAAAGAATCTAAAAGTCATCCTTTAGAAAAGTCATAGGACAACTTAATCAAAGAACCTTAAGGTCACAAGCCCAAAATCAAAGTAATTATTTTTGTTTTGTATCCACCATTGAACCCAAAACCATAAATGAAGCAATAAAAGATGAATCATGGGTTATTGCCATGCAAGAAGAATTAAACCAATTCGTTAGAAATGATGTTTGGAAATTAGTTCCAAAACCTAAAGATCAAACTATAATTGGAACAAAATGGGTTTTTCGAAATAAAATGGATGAAAATGGGATAGTATCTAGAAACAAAGCTAGGCTTGTAGCGCAAGGTTATAATCAACAAGAGGGGATTGATTATGATGAAACTTATGCACCGGTAGCTAGGCTTGAGTCTATTAGAATATTGCTTGCTTATGCATGTGCCTATGATTTTAAATTATTTCAAATGGATGTTAAAAGTGCCTTTCTTAATGGGTTTATTAACGAAGAAGTGTATGTTGCTCAACCTTCCGGTTTCACCGACTTTGAGAAACCACATCATGTCTTCAAACTCAAGAAAGCATTGTATGGTCTTAAGCAAGCACCAAAAGCTTGGTACGACCGACTTAAGACTTTTCTTATTGATAACAAATACACTATGGGATTAGTAGATAATACTCTTTTTACCAAGAAAAAGGAATCACATATTATCATTGTTCAAATATACGTTGATGACATTATATTCGGATCAACTTGTCAAGAATTATGTGATGATTTCTCTAAAATCATGCACGACGAGTTTGAAATGAGTATGATGGGTGAGTTAAATTTCTTTCTAGGACTTCAAATTAAACAACTAGAAGATGGCATATTCTTTAACCAATCTAAATATATAAAAGACATGCTTAAGAAATTTGGTCTTGAAGATTCCAAACCAACTAAGACACCCATGTCCTCAGACACTAAACTAACCAAGGATGAGGAAGGTGAATCCGTAGATAACACTAAATATAGAGGAATGATTGGTAGCCTACTCTATCTTACGGCTAGTAGACCCGACATTATGTTTAGTGTTTGTCTATGTGCTCGCTTTCAAGAAAACCCAAAGGCATCACACTTAGAAGCCTTAAAAGGATTTTTAGATACATTAAGGGAACAACGTGTTTAGGATTATGGTATCCCAAAGGAACGGGTGTAGAAACCATAGTGTATACCGACTCGGATCATGCCGGTGACTATGTCGATAGAAAAAGTACAAGTGGTATTTGCACTTTTGTTGGACATTGTCTCACCTCATGGTTTGCAAAGAAGCAAACGGCCTTAGCCATCTCAACTACTGAAGCCGAGTACGTCTCAGCCGGAAAAGCATGTCAACAAGCTCTTTGGATGAAGCAAGCGCTCGTAGATTACGGAATTCATCTCAACGACATTGTGATACTTTGCGACAACAAAGGAGCCATCGATCTCAACAAGAATCCCGTTCAACATGCTCGTACAAAGCATATTGAAATCCGCCATCACTTTCTTCGCGACAATGTTCAAAAAGGAAACATTTCAATCGAGAAAGTATCCTCCGAAGACAACATTGCCGACATCTTAACTAAGCCTCTTAAACGAGAACCTTTTAATCTTCTTAGACTTGGTTTAGGGTTAATGGAACCAAACATGTAGGATAAACATAGCCCAAAACATTAGAATAGTCAAAACTAAACAAATTTGTCTTGTACCTGCTACTGTAGCCACGGCACCAAACGACAACAAAGACGGAACCAAATTTTTGGTACCGTCTGGTCCGTGGTGTCTACAGAAGCAAAACTGCTATATACAAATCATCCTCTTCCTCAAAACCCACTTTACCAAAACGTGTAAAACTTGAACCAAGCTCATTATTGTCATCTTCCAACTCACTAATCACTGAAGATAACATCATTGTAAGTATCCTAACTATATTTCATCTCTTAATTCTGAGTCTAGGATTCTTATTCATGCACAAAACTATCACAAATCATTACATGGGGTTTTATGTATGCTTTTATACCAAATATGAATTCAATTGGCAAATTGCATGACTAGTCATTGAAATTAGGTACTACATTATCATATTGCATAAACAAATCATGCTTCCCACTAATTGATAGATAATGAATATAAGGCCTTATTCAAACAACCAAACACCCCATGTCAAAAGTTTTGAAAAGCTTCTCACTTGTAGGAAAACAATTTTTTCATTGCTAATACAAATAGAAACGTTAAATTTTCATCACTTGCATGCTCTTGAATACTAAAGGTATTGCATAACTAATATGCATTCCCGGGTATATTCAAATGAAGCCACATTGAATTAGGAGCATTTGGGTTATCTCATGGTATTTGCCAAACACCCCACTAAAACCATCTTTGTGCATAAAATGAGTCGAGATAACCGCAACTCCAAATTGTTTTCATATAGGCACACACTAGAACCAAAAACGTTAAAACTTATTCTCATTTTTAACATATTAACTCTTGTCCTTAGGAATAACCATGGTAGCCGCAAGATTCTATGATCACAAAGACACCCTTAACTACATTCCCAAACACCACAAAACCAAAGGACTTACCAAGGAACAAGTAGAAATATTTAGGGGTCTAGAATCAAGGTATTTCCATGAGGGTAGAACCATTCACTCATCCTTCCTTGAAAACACCAATCTCCGTGAAGAACTAGCCGCCATTCAATTCGATTGTCTTCTTGACATCGATGAACCAATTTGTCCTAGGTTTGTGTTAGAATTCTATGCTAGTGTGACCGACTTTAGTGATGAAGACGATGATGAATTTTGTCTTAGGTTTAGAATCAATCAAAACGACTACACCATCACCTTAGCCAACTTTGCTCAAGTGCTAGGAATTCCCAACCGAGGAACTTGTCTCTACTCGGATAAATGGTCACTCACCGCTCTTGATGCAATCAATGACCGCTCTCTACCCTACCAAACCCGTTTGGCCGACAAGGATGTCATCCGTGAACACCTTTTTAACCCAAAGGGTGATACAACCCGAGTTACCCGAAAGGGAAAGGAGGTAAACCGAGATCCATATGGAATGGAGCTAAATGAACTTAAGCCCGAATTTAAGAAATGGGAGGAGCTACTTAGAGCCAACGTCATTAGCACCATAGGAAATAGGGATCACATTAACGCTTGCCTTTGTCATATGCTCTACAACTTGTCCACCCGTCAACCATTCAATTTAGCTACTACATCGCTAGGAGAATGATTGATATTCCAACTCAAGGATCGGTTGCTCTTCCATACGGGATGCTCCTCACCCGTCTCTATAGAAACTTTGCACCAATTCCACCAACACCCAAAGGGATGCACCTTCACTATGAGCTCATCCCTCACATCTTTGTACCTTTGAGTGATGCACGAGTTGCTAAGACAAAAGGCAAGAGAGCAAAACCTCCAACTCCATCATCATCATCATCAAATAGCTCCGAGGATGGTCTTCCAAGCTCTCGTCTTCCGCCTCATGAGTATTATGCGTCTCTTCCCGAAATAGAGAATGAATCAGTGGAGTTCAAGCAAACTAAGGGAATGTTCAAGTGCCTTGGTAGGATGATGAACAAGATTTACAAGAAGTTGGACAAATAAGGGTACTTTTAAGGAGTGTTTGGAACAATACATTATCATTAATGTTTGATACAATTTGGTTGTTTTATTATGTAGGATGATAATATAACCTAAAACAATGGTGAATGCTAACAATTTCATGCAGGGGGATAGCGCAAGTATGCTATCAAATTTTACCCATTTTCACTATAATGTGAAAATCAATAAGCCTTGCTCAAAATACATGCTCCACTATGTTTATATATATGCTATCTGCTTTTCCTAACTACAAATGTTTAGTATAACATGTTTTGAGAAGAATTTCAGGTTTCGGAAAAGTCCCCGACACCTAAAAATGAACTCTGTCCATTTTTCTGCACTTCACGGATCAGACGGCACCATAAATTTGGTACCGTCCGTTATTTAAATTGGTACCGCCGTACACATGCAGGCGGACCGACAAGCACCCTTTTAGGGTTCCGGCCGTGTAAGTTTTTGGTGCCGTGGATCCTTCAGGTAACTTTTTGAATTTCGACTATTTCGTGATTCCAAATTACCATCCAATGCTTATAAATCAATCCTAACTTGCTTATACTCTTATTAGAACTAGTATAATTCACTTAGGTATATAAGAAATCCATTTCCCACCAAAATTCAAAAATTTGAAAAATCCACCCAAGGAGCCCTTTTGCATAAAGGAAGGAACCAAATTTTGGTACCTTCAAATCCGTGGGTGATCTGAATATTAGGAAATTCCACTCACTAGAACACATTTATTGCAAATCTTTTCTTCTTCACTCCATCTCTCTTGAATGGCTTGACTTGGGTGATATGACTAGCATTCAACCCACTTCCAAATCATTAGGAACCTCATCTCTTCAATGGCTTAACATCAAATCAAACACATTTCTCCATGATTTTTCACTTCTATAAATTGAGAGGTTTTACCATGATCATCCTCACACCTTCTTCATTCTTACTATCATCTAGCAAAGACAAACCAAAGTCAAAAATGACAAAATCATCTCCCAAACCTTGCAAGAAGACCGCTAGAATTAGTGTGAGGCCTTGTTGCTTCGTTCATCTTAGCTCCTCATCCGAGTCTTCTCCACTCACAATCTCATCTCCCATCCGAGATGATACAAACCTTACCTTAGCCACACCTACTCAATCACACATTGTGATCACCACTCCACCACCAACAAAAACACCAACTTCACCTCCACCGGCACCCATCCAAACATCCAAAACACCCTCACCACCTTCACCAAGGTCTCCAACTCTCATTCCTATGGAGTTATTTTCCACTCCACCAACTTCACCAAATCCTTTCTTGGAGGACTTGGATGACTTGCCTCCTAGGCCAAATCATCCACCACCATTGCCATCATTTGGCTCAATTGAGCGGATGGCTCATGAGTCACCTCGGTCATTCCTTGACCCAAACGCCCCATTAGGGCCTAAACCTCTTCTCTTCCACCCCATTCACAAAGACATTCATGGTCCTTTGTATGGGGATCATTCACTCCCCACGTCAATGTCCCCTCATCTTGAGGACATTAAGGAGTGTATGTGGGATGCCAATCCCACTAGAGAGGAGATTCAAACGAAACTCCACAACCTCCACAACCTCCACCAATTCAAAGGCATGGTGGACTCTCACTTGAGTGAGACAATGCAAATGCAAAGTGCTTTGCTTGCCTCCATCATGACCACCCCAAACATTTCCACCAACACCAACACATCTACCATTCCACCACCACAACCTCCCCAAACATACTACCCCTAGGCATGGTTGCTCCACTTGTGAGCAAACGGCCCAAACCGTTGATAGGACACCGGTTATGGTCCTTGACTTTCAAGAAGAAATGAGGTTCATCCTCAATCATATCCTTGAGCGCCTCAACGCTCTTTCTCATCCACCATCAAATTAGGATGGTTATAGTTTAGCATTTCTAGTTTTTTTTAGGATTATTTTCTTTTTTTTTCTCCTGTACTAAAACACATCATTGTGTTCCCATTTCATGATCTTTATTCATGAAAATTTTTAACTAATGAATGGTGTTTTTATTATAGTTTTGGTCCTTTTACATAGTGTTTGGAAATGCTTGTGAATGATCATTATTACTAACATTTTTTGTAGCTTTATTTTCACAATCCATGTATCTTCCCATTAAGCACCCAATTTAGGGGGAGCTTTGATCAAAGGGGAGATAATGGCTCGGGCTCATTACATTCCGCATTGCCTCTACTTTTTGTTGAGACAAAAAGGGGGAGAAAATATAGAACTTGATTACATTTTGACTTTTCTTAAAAGTCAACTGCATACTTTGACTTTCTGAAAAAGTCAACATCATACATCAACTAGTGAACACTTTGACTTTCATAAATAGTCAAACATCTTACACTTGCATTATCTTTCTCTTTTCAAGTTCTAAAACTAATATTTTTATAACTCTTGCACAAACTTTGTATCTTTTATAAAAATAAAATTTATATTTTGTCCTCAACAAAAGGGGAGATTGTTAATACAAATATCGTCATTAAACGTTATTTATATTTTTGATCTTTACCTAAGTTTTGTTAACGACAAAAGTAAATTTAATTTGTATAAAAGCTTAAAGCTTGTCAAGTTTAATAGATATTAAAACAAGCTTTTTCAAACAATATATTCATCATTCAAGCATTTACATTTATGATTAGTAACATCTTGATATGACTCTAATCATTATGTATGATAATAGTTTTTAGAATGTGTTAGGTTCTTAAAACCAAACACTACTTAAGTACTTGCATATTTCTAATAATAGAAATACAACATATGACATCATGTGATGCATCATGGAAATCATTGGAAGATTTCATTAGATATTTTGTGTGGATTTGTACTCTTCATATCTTGCACAATCTCACTTAGATAGAGTTGACTTTAGCAAAGATTTGATATCTTGACTGTCAGATCGGCGGTACCAAAATGGTACACGGGCGGTCCGTGGACGCTCCTGTCCACTTTGGCTATAAATAGCAATGCCAAGCCAAGTAGTTTCTCATCCCTTTCTAACATACTCTCATACATATCTTCTCTCTAACCTTTCTAACTCAGTTTCATATCATATTAGTGATCTCTTTTGTAGCAAAGAAGATCAAGTCACATTCAAGCTTCAAACGAGAAGTTGGAAGTCTTGTTTGTTTAGTGTTGTATGATCTTGTGTTGATTCATACTTCATTGTTGTATTAAACCATCATAATCTTGTGAGTGTGAGTGGTTAGTATTTTAGTCCTCAAAATACATTGTGTGTGGGAGTGGTTGTACCCTTGGAAAGAACTCGACATCTAGCTTAGTGTCGGAAATAGTGTAAGCGAAGTGTAAAGGTTTTCTCCGCCGGTGAAAGGAGCTTGTTGACTAGTGAAGTTAAACTCTCGAGTGTGAGACTCGAGGAGTGGAGTAGGGCAAGGAAAAAGAGTCCTTGTAGACCGAACCACTATAAACAACTTGTTGTGGTTTGATCATTTCTTTCCTTATTTACTTCTTACATATTGCTTACATATTTCATTAACATATCTAAGATCAATATCAATTGATCTTTACAATAAGTTTCAAAACAAAGTTTTTAATTGGTAAACTATTCAACCCCCCCTTCTAGTTTTCTACAGAACCTTATCATGTTTCTTTTGCTGATCAACATCATCATATAGTTTTAATACATCTGAGATGATTTTGTCTTTGGATGGACCAGTTTGTTGTGGTGGAGAGACCTTTGGAGAGACAATAGATGAGATGCTAGCCATGAAGATTGTTTGGGCAGTAGGTTCATCATCGACATCAGAGTCAAATGCATCAGAGTCAGCTACTTGAAATGAATTTTGATGATTATGACCTATCTCTTGAATTGGCTGTTCATCAACATTAGCATCATATGTCTTGGCATTGCCCTCAGAAAAGAAACAACAACTCCTCTTCATCCAAAGCGGCTCCATTATCCTGAGCTTGCACAAGCAACATCTTGTCTCTGAAGTATTCTTCATTCTGTGAATGTTTTGGAGATGTGCAGTTCCTAGCAATATGTCTCTTACCACCACAGTTGTAGCACTTAATTGGCTTTGCTTGACCTTGATTTCCAATCCTTCCCCTATTCTGATTTGCCACAAATCCTCTATCAACTCCAGCATTCCCATAACCTGCTCCAACCACCCCTTGTTCGTAATGTCTTCCTTGAAGTGGTTGCCCCATAACCTTTCCATCTCTAACAACAGCATGATTGTGTAGATTGGATGCGCTCTGATCTCATTGTTAGTGTGAAGACTGTTGGTATGTGGACTAAGGGTCAAGTTTTGTTTAACCATAAGAGCCAGTTGATAAATGAAGTGTCCCATAACCCATCAAGATCAGCTTGCTTGAACCTCTGATCAGGAATGAGTTTATGATTACCATTACCCGTGGGTATGACTTGAGAGGCTTTGGTAGTAATACCAACATTGGTGTAGAAGGCTGTTGAGTCATTTGACTAACCGATTTCTCCCTGCTTAGATTTGAACTGCTCAAGAATCTTTTTTTCAAACATGGCATGTCTCTCATTCTGAAGAAGGAAGGCATATAGTTGCTCATAGTTTGTGTCCTTCAATCCTTTGGTCAGCTTCACAGAGGTGACAAACTTGTGCCATTCGGGATTCATGTTGTTCACAAACTTTGAGTTTAGCTGAAAGTTTGGCATAGTCATTATGATATTCCTCATATCATTTACAAGCTTGTGGAATCTCACGTAGTATTCATAGATACTCTTATCTGGTTTCATCTTGAAGTGCTCAAACTCATCATAAAGTTGTGATTCTCTATCTTCCTTGGTTAATTCAGAACCTGAGAGAAGCATCTTGACATTATCCCAAACTGCCTTGGCTTCAGTGTTGTGATTGATAAGCTTGTAGATGTCTTTTGGAAGACCCTGTTGATGACGTATAGTCTATATTCCGGTCACGAACCCGACCAAAGCCCAATACTAATAAGCCCAGCACGAACTGGGCTACGCCGATAAGTGTTTAGGCCCACGAAGGCCCAAACCCAAGGTTATTTACGTAACACGATATCGGATATATCCTAATTATGGAGATAATCATTCCCCAACCGACTTAGGCGGGATACGCCGAAGGTTGAGGAACACGGAACCAACAAGGATTCCGTGTGTATATAAAGGGAACCTATCCCCCGTTAAAGGTACGATCTACAAACCCTAATTCTCCTTAAAACCTAAACCGATTACTTACTCTCACGCCGGAGGATAATCGTGGGAGACAATCCCACGGTAAGCCTAACGGTGTTTTCTGTCTCTTAGTGCGCAGGTCTCAAGCAACAATTCTCAATTGGTACGAGAGCCGGAGCTCCAAATAAGGAACGCCCAACTTTTGTATCAACAAGTGGCGCCATCCGTGGGACCATTCACTAAGAACTAAGACTAGAATGACGAAGCATGGAAACCAGCGATCGCAAGCGGATCTTACTGGAAAGAAGCTGCACACTGGCTCGGCTTCCAAGCAGACTCAGGACAACCAGCATCGCTAAAAACAAGGGATTAGGCCTGGACTTGGTCTACCCTATAGTTGAACCGCGCTCGGGGACAAACCAGGCCACCACAACCACTACCAGCACAGTAGATCCACTGCGCACTGTTCTTACCACTCCCTTTCAACCGGTACTAGGAACTGACTTGACAAAAGCACCAGATGCACCGGATAAAAACAAGGACACAGCGGCAGGAGAAAATACCCTTGCTCTAGAAGGGGTCGCGCCGGAATTAACACCAAGGGATTTCGTATCCCAAAATTATGAAACCTTGACTGCCCTCATGCGAGAGGAAACTAGGAAAAGGTCGGGTCGAAGTCTACAAACCCGACTCAGTTTTGACTCGGAATACGAAACCTCACCACCGGCCGGAGGAGAAGCGCGGAAAAGACAACCGCCGACCCCCTGTGTTTAACAGAATTGGAAGGAGAGTCGAAGAAGATGATACATCTGACTCACAGTATGTGGAAGAAAGTGAGGAGGATGAAAGGCGCACCAATGTCCACGCCAGACTTGGTAATCGCAGAATCCAGGACAGACTTGGGCGACGATACTCCCCAAGTAAAAGCCCTTCAAGCACAAATTCTGAGGACAATCGGCGCAAGCGCCGAAGGAGGGAAGATTCATCCTCTGATAATTCCTCGGACAACGAGGATAGCGAGACTGGACACTGGAAGTCCAGAAGGAAATACCGTGACCAAGAGGAGGAAGACATGTCTCTCCCGTGGTGCCGTCAGAAGGTGGATGCGTTCACTAGACACATAAGTGATTTCTCAAAAAACAAGAAGAGGCGCATGCCTGCTAATGTCAAAACCTATGATGGAACAGGTGACCTTGACGATCACCTAAAAATTTTCGAATCAGCAGCAACTATTGAGAACTGGCCACAAGCAGTGTGGTGCCACATGTTTAATTCCACACTAGTGGGAAGCGCGCGGAACTGGTTCAACAAGCTTCCACGCAGAAGCATCAATGGTTTTGAAGAATTGAGAAAGGCGTTTCGCCTAAATTTTACACAACGGAAAAAGTGTGCGAAAAATCCCATTGAACTCGCTAGGGTCAAACAGCGCCAAGGGGAGTCCACGAGCGCTTTTATGGAGCGCTTCAAGGACGAATGTATGCAAGTCAAAGCATGTCCCGAAGTACTCAAAATCTCAGGGTTTATGAATGGGATCAGCAACCCAGAACTTATCAAAAGATTGAATGACAAGATTCCCCAATCCTTTGATGAAGTCATGAAACGCACACGGTCCTTCGTCCAAGGAGAAGCTGCTGCGGCAGATAGCAAGAGAAGCTATTCAAACTATCGGTCACAGGAACAACCTGGGAGACAATCCACGAACCGGAATAGTAACCGTATCAGAACTATCGCAACCGGGGAGTGGGCGACAATGACAAGTATACCCCGTTAACAAAAACGCCGAAGGAAATACTCGCAACAGAGGGTGCAAACTTCCCAAGACCACCACAAATGCGCACTCCAGAAGATCGGCGAGTAGTAGTGGATATCTGTGACTACCACGCACAGAAGGGCCACACCACTAAAGAATGTGTCCAACTGCGCCAGCTCATTGACAAAATGGTTAAAGATGGCAGATTGGACCATTTGGTCAAACATATCAAGGAGGGAAAGGATAGACAGAAGAGTGGAAACAAGAAGGAGACACCTAAGGGAAAGGCTGACACCATCTACATGATC
>OU343221.1:241921571-241953880 GCA_910596185.1 Chrysanthemum makinoi | reverse complement strand
CAATCATGGCAGCGGGTCACTCGACATAAGGTCAGCCAGGAGTTTTCCCGAGGAAGCAAGATCTCTTTTCTCGCCTTAACTGCGGAAAACGCAGTGGTTGAGCCACTCACCATTGAGATTAGTGCGGGGGGTCACGACATCCATCGCATGTATGTTGATGGTGGAGCATCGGCGGATATCATGTATGAGCACTGCTTCAAGCGACTGCGGCCTGAAATACGCAGTCAGTTAAGCCCGGTCAGAACGGCGTTGACTGGTTTTACGGGTGAAAAGATATGGCCTATGGGGCAAATACGATTACCAGTCAGCATCGGAAACGAAAAACACTCTGCGACGGCCTGTATGGAATTTATGGTGATCCAATCTCCCTCGCCATACAACGGCATTATCGGGAGACCTCTGGATATCCGCTATGCGCGCAGTGCCATCAACAGCGCACGGATGCTTAAATTCCCAGTGGAAGGGGGCATTGTTACTCTTTACAATACCAATGTACCGCATAGAGAATGTAACACGATTACATGCGAAACGGCACCAATCCCAGAACAGCGCGCAACCAAAGTTCCAAATCTGAAGGTTGCGATTCACCCAATACCCGAACGGAAATATCCATCGGAGGGTCACTGTCGGACAACGGCAAAGCAGCTGTGTGCGCGCTCTTGCAAAAGAACTTGGACATTTTTGCATGGGAGCCAAAACACATGACTGGGGTACCACGCTCAATCACAGAGCATAAACTGAGAATCCGACAAGGGTACTCACCAATAAGCCTAGAAGCGCGCCAAGCCCTAGAGCGCGCGCAAGCGATTTTGGCAGAGGTACACAAACGGTGGATGCGAATCATGCGTGAAGTGTACTACCACGACTGGATTTCTAACCCAGTAATGGTCAAAAAAAGCGACGGTAGCTGGAGAATGTGCGTGGACTTCACCGATCTTAACAAAGCGTGCCCACAAGACTGCTACCCATTACCAGAGATAGACTGGAAAATAGAGTCTCTGTGCGGGTACCCATTGAAGTGTTTCCTCGATGCGTACAAAGGATATCATCAAATCCAGATGGCAAAGGAGGATGAGGAAAAAACGGCCTTTCACACAAGCCAATGCGTCTACTGTTACACAAAAATGCCCTTTGGCTTGAAGAATGCAGGCGCCACCTACCAGCGGTTAGTAGATAATGCTTTCGAAAAATAGGTGGGCCGCAACTTGGAGGTATATGTTGATGACCTGGTCATAAAAAGCCATACTGAAGATGAGTTAGTGCGCGATATTGAAGAAACGTTCAAAACTCTACGAAAGATCAATATGAAGCTAAACCCCAAAAAATGTACCTTCGGCGCCACTGAAGGCATGTTCCTCGGATACCTAATAGAACCTGACGGTATAAAACCATGTCCAGAAAAGACAAAGGCCGTCATCGAACTTCCCTCACCGCGCACGTTGAAGGAGGTCCAATCTCTCAATGGAAAGCTAGCTGGTCTTAACAGGTTCCTGTCTAAACCAGCAGACAAGTCTCTACCTCTCTTCAAAACACTCAAGAAGTGTATCAAAAAAGGAGATTTTCGGTGGACTACAGAGGCAGAAGAAGCCTTCACACAACTTAAACAACACCTGGCAACGCTTCCCACACTTGTCGCACCCCGACCTGTGGAAGAGTTAATTATGTATCTATCCGCAACTGATGGAGCAGTGAGCGCAGTGCTACTAACAGATAGGGATTCAGTACAAACCCCTGTCTACTTTGTAAGCAAGGCGCTCAAGAAGACGGAGATGAACTATAGCGCCATGGAAAAATTAGTTCTGGCGTTGGTGTTTGCTGCCAAACGGCTACATAGGTACTTCCAAGCGCATCCAATAGCAGTAATTACAGACCAACCGGTCAAGCAGATCATCTCCAAACCTGACGCATCAGGCCGACTGCAGAAGTGGAGTGTATTGCTAGGTGAGCACAACATCTCTTACAGACCACATACCGCAATCAAAGGACAGATTCTTGTAGACTTCATCATCGAAAAGCCAGATACCGACGAGGTACCTGCACCAAGTAGGACGGAACTGCATGACCCATGGATCTTGTTTACAGATGGGTCCTCATGCGTTGATGGTTCGAGAGCGGCCTCATCCTCACAAACCCGAGAGGAATGGAATTCACTTACGCACTGCGTTTTGAATTTACAGTGACGAACAATGAGGCAGAATATGAAGCTCTAATCGCTGGACTACGCATTGCAGCTCGGATGGGTGTACGTAACCTAGAAGCAAATGTGGACTCCCGACTAGTGGCCAACCAGGTGTTGGGCGAATACGTGGCTAAAGAAGAAAATATGATTCAGTATCTCGACAAGACCAAGACACTGGTCAAAGGCTTTGACATGATTCACCATCAAGCAAGTTCCTAGAGGAGAAAATCGCAAAGCAGATGCACTAAGCAAGATCGCCTCGACAAGTTTCGCACACCTATCGAAGCAAGTGCTGGTGGAAACACTGAAAAGCAAGTCCATATCGGAGATGGAAGTCTCCACAATAATAAAGGAGGAAGGTCCTACCTGGATGACACCGATAACGGAATTCCTAAGCAAAGGAACGTTACCCCAAGAGCAGCAGGAAGCTCGCAGGATACGGTGCATAGCACAGAGATTTGAACTTCGAGACAACATACTGTACCGACGCTCCTTCCTCCAACCATGGCTCCGCTGTGTTGGCCCCCTACAAGCAAATTACGTGCTGCGAGAAATCCATGAAGGTTCATGCAGCATGCACTCAGGACCACGGTCCGTTGTGGCACGCGCCATGAGATCAGGATACTACTGGCCAACCATGCACCGCGATGCGCGGGATTTAATAAGGAAATGCAATGATTGCCAAGTTCGTAGACCCGTCCCGCGCCATCCACAAAGACGAGCTAACACCAATTACATCACCATGGCCATTCTACAAGTGGGGTATCGACATTGCAGGACCTTTTCCAGTCGCAGCAGGAGGGTTAAAGTTCCTTATAGTAGCTATCGACTACTTCACTAAGTGGATCGAAGCAAAGGAAGTAGTAACAATCACGGGCAACCAGGTCAAGCGCTTTGTCTGGGAAAGTATAGTATGCCGCTTCGGACTGCCTGGGGAAATCATCTCGGACAACGGGAAATAATTCTGCGACAACCCTTTCAAAGACTCGTGCGAGAAGTTGAACATCACACAGCACTTCGCGTCAGTTAAACACCCACAAACCAACGGCTTAGTCGAACGTGCGAATCGAAGCTTAGGTGAAGGAATTAAGGCACGCCTAGAAAAGCACAAAGGAAGGTGGGTGGAAGAGCTATCACATGTCTTATGGGCGCATCGAACCTCAATCAAAACCAGCACGGGAGACACTCCCTTCTCTCTAGTCTACGGGACAGAAGTCGTCATACCAGCCGAGATCGGCATGCCAACTATCCGCACCGCTGAAATCAATGTGACAACCAATGATGACGAGAGACGGGTCGACTTAGACCTGCTAGAAGAAAGGCGCGAACGCGCAGCTATACGGGAGGCAAAATCAAAGTCAAGGATGAAAGGATACTATGACGCTAAAGTGCGCAGTGTTTCATTCAGACCATGTGACTTCGTCTACCGCGCCAATGACGCGAGCCACGCAGAAGACACGGGCAAGCTCGGACCAAAGTGGGAAGGACCCTATGAGGTTACTGAAGCACTAGGAACAGGCGCATACAAGCTGCGAGGCTTGGATGGTCACTGAACCGCAAGCACATGGAATATCTGCAACCTCAAACGGTGCTACCTATAGGAATGGCTAAGGCCCAGCGCACAAGCGCTCAGGAACTTTACTAAAGTACCCAATAAACACCTATGTATTTAATTTTTATTTCCTTAATGTAATGTCTTATTTGTTTCTCATAAACACTTGCAAGTATTAATAAAACGTCACGATTTCTAGCTAACTCCGTGACACTTTTCAATTTGTTATTTCCATATACTGTATGTCTTAACAATTTTCTATCTCTTGCCTACATGGCGTGCATGCACTAAATCAACCCACGATGGTAAAAGGATAAGTTAACCTACTAAACAACTTGTTGAGTAAAAGGGTTGCAAACCCATCAACACCGGATCACGTATCCTTGTTAAACACCTTGTTCTCAAGACGTTGGAATAAGTTTGTGCGCATCTCAAGATGGGTGCGCAACATCGCATATGGTGCACGTTTAATAACTTAGAAACCAAGACACTTGATTTCTTAATGTGATATTTACAGCACGCTGCATATCATAACATACACGACTATGATAAAAAATACTTAGTATTTATTTTATGCTCTTCATACATGATCACGAATTTCTTATATTATTCGCGCTTATGTACAACTTTGACCTTTATAACATGTCTTGTATGCAAAGACAGATAAGTACACACCTTACAAGTTGCAATAAAATCAATGCGCACTTAGCAAAAGGAGATTTTCATTAATAACCACAAGTTATTACAAAAGGATGTTTACTTTACGAAGTACACATTACCAACTATTACAACGCTCAAGAGATGAGCTACCCACGTGACTCACGGCACTCTTAGCCTCGCTTAGTTATTTCAACAAGTCGGAATCTTGTTGAGATACGGTCGCGACACTAACAGGTACCCAAGGTGAGCCGCACCAACGCCGCACAAAATGGCCTTGCCCTTGATACCCTTTTTCTTGGCAAGCCTTGTGGCGTGAGCTTCCAGGACCTGTTTCAGTGGAATTTCCTTCTCCAGAGCAAACGGATTCAATATATCCCGAGGTTGAACAAATACAGGTACCTGTAGCTGTGACTCATGGGGTTTCAAAAAATAATCCTGTTGCGCCTCCACGTCTTCGGATCGATGCCTAGCCAATTTTAGCCCCTCCATTATTACCCCTATAGGGTAATCTTGGTCGCGCTCTAATTCAGCAATCATAGGCAGCTCTAATACCTTCATTTTCTCCATGGCTGCAACCAGATCATCATAAGCATTAGCATTGTATCCCGGTACCTTTTCAACAGGCACCTTTAGCAAATCTGCCTCATGCATCTTCTCCACAGCTTCTGCTTTACCGCACTCCAGAGCGCACTGAACTACCCCCCGAAGGCATTAATCATTTCTGGTGACTCCAACGTACTAAGGGCAGCAAGACGAAGACCATGGGCTATAAGCCACCTGCGCAGAGTTGGGGATACAACTCCTCGTCGTATTCGATACTAAGTTTGCGCAATTTGGCCTCTTGCACCTCCAAGGCACTTTCCACAGTAGTGCCGAGATCTCCCAACTGCGTAAGCAAATCTTCCTTACCCTGTTCCAGATATTTAAGGGCCCAGTTACACGACGCCTTGTACGTTACTGCTTCAGTAGGCTCCTGGTTTATTTGGGATAGTAATGCCATTTTCTCCCTTGCAAGCTTCTCCGAATAAGCATTTGCCGCCTCTATCTCAGTCTGGGCACTAGCTAAACGAGCCTCCAACGCCGCAATATGCTGTTCTTTTTCCGCGCTTTGGCTACTCTCTCCTGAATATTTAGCCTTTATCTGCACAACCAACTTCGCTTGATGCGCCGTAGACAGCTCCAAATCTTCAACCAGCTTGTCCATTGGCACATCCCTCGAGACCAACGGCTGAGTACTTTGGCTTTTCGGCATCGAAGATTCAGCACGCACTGGAATATCTTGGGGAGGCGATTCCGCAGCCTGCTCAAACCTACATACACAGACAAAGAATCATCAGTTTCCCATATAAACAGTTGGCGCGCATCGCTGGGGGATGATTCAACAGTGAAGACCACAAGGCGTTTTTTCCTCGATGAGCTAGCGTCACCCTCTCCGAGCGATCTTTTGCGCTTAAGCCCGGATTCTTGTTGTTGTTCTTCTTCTTCCTCCATAGGCTGCGCCACTGCTACGGGTGGTGGCTGCGCCACGGGGGATGGCACTTGGGGGTTTGGCACGCTTTGCAGCGGCGTCGCTTCCACTGCGACCGACGAGCTGGTTCCTGTCTCCCCTATATGCATCTCCAGGGTACGCCCGCCAGTAGCCTCCAGTATGGGATCTTCTCCCTCCTTCAGTGGCCGTATCCCTACATTAACCTGAACCGGCTTCGCTAGTTGCACAACCGTAAACAGATCCATCTCTGCACAACAGAAGACAACAAACACATAGGTTACATAATGTGCAAAAGGAAAAGAAAACTCTTACGTTAATTAAGAAAGGGGATGCGAAAGGACGAGCACCCACCCTGGTCATTAGCGCCTAGGAAGATAGGTATCTCATCTGGCATTCCAAAGTAATTACGGCTAATGCCCATATGCACCGTGAATTCCTCGGGATAGGAACTGATAGGGATGCGGTTGGCATTTATCAGTTCCGCATCCTCTACGACATATGATCCAGGCAGGGGGCGCTCATCCTTCGGCAATGTCCCCTGGGTATAAAATTCATAACGCGGCGGGAAGCACACGTCGTCTACCCAGAAAAACGACTCTCTCCTGTTCCGGAGTGCGTCCAGTTTTTCTGTATAACACTGGTAGCGCCCAGCGCGTTTAGCAAATGAGACCCACCCGTGCGACCACGTTGTGTGGTAGAACGCACGAAATAAGTGGATAGTTGGGTTAATCGCCAGTAATCGACAATTAACCTCGAAGTTGGTGATCTTTGCTGCACCGATGCAGTGGAGCTGGGATAGATGTAGATGATAATAATTCAATACGTCGTACAGAAATAGGGATATGGGCACACGTTGATTCGCAAACTCGAAAAACCGTGTGTACACCCCTACTTTCCCTTCGGGGAAATCTGCAATAGATGCCCGCGCACCCGGAACAACCGGATGCAAGTCAAGGGGTATAAAATAATCCGAGGTGAACTCTACAAGTTCATCCTCAGTTATATTGGAGGTAAAATCGGATAACTGTTTGACCATGGTATTGTTTTCTTTCAATGCGCACGCGTGGTTACCTTAAGAATAGGCAGTTTTCTGTTTTGCAAATGAAAGATTTCTTTAAAATGGCGGATTGAGTTTTTTCACTGTGAAACACACAGTTAAAATGAGGCGGCTTGTTATATAAGTGTCTTCATCCACGCGATGAGTGACACGTGGATCCCACTATCCTCAACATGTGGTTCAGATCGCTTGATGTGACGCTGCTGCAGTTACTTTCCCCCGATTTACGAGGCGACCATTTTAAAATAATATGTCTAGATACAATGTATATGCGGGTATATTTTTTGGCTTCTTAGCTACGCTTCGTAGTTTTTCATTTTCTGCAGTTATTAGTCTAGCATCCGCAGTCCTTCGCTGCGCATACTAGACTGGGGGGACATGATGACGTATAGTCTATATTCGGGTCACGAACCCGACCAAAGCCCAATACTAATAAGCCCAGCACGAACTGGGCTACGCCGATAAGTGTTTAGGCCCACGAAGGCCCAAACCCAAGGTTATTTACGTAACACGATATCGGATATATCCTAATTATGGAGATAATCATTCCCCAACCGACTTAGGTGGGATACGCCGAAGGTTGAGGAACACGAAACCAACAAGGATTCCGTGTGTATATAAAGGGAATCCTATCCCTCGTTAAAGGTACGATCTACAAACCCTAATTCTCCTTAAAATCTAAACTGATTACTTACTCTCACGCCGGAGGATAATCGTGGGAGACAATCCCACGGTAAGCCTAACGGTGTTTTCTGTCTCTTAGTGCGCAGGTCTCAAGCAACAATTCTCAATTGGTACGAGAGCCGGAGCTCCAAATAAGGAACGCCCAACTTTTGTATCAACACTCTCACGTTAGAGCTTAATCGTGGGGTCCGTCCCCACAGTAAAGCTAACGGTTTACTTTCACTTGTGCAAAGATTCAATCTATCACTTGGATTAGTAGAGATTTAGCCCATTAATAGCTTGTTGGTCCAACCCAACACACATCCTATACACATATTATAACCCGACACACTTTTTGTACTAACAATACATATAAAATGAATAGTAATCTTATTTTTAGATCGGCCGTAATGGAGCATGTTTGACGCGTCAAGCACCACTCACCTCACACATTTTCTCACCCGTGGTTGAGCAATTTTGGAGATGATTTGGTAATTTTTGACGGTACCAAAATTTTGTTATTATGTGTGTGTAAGTGTGTTGCGGGGTCTTTTTCTTTTAAATTAGGGCATGTTTACATGTGAGTTCGGTGATCACAGTCTACGGGGTTTGGTGATGAGATGGGATTAAGTGTTGATATGTAACTAATGTTGGAGTGCTTAATGTCAAACATTACAACCTACCAAATTATCATTTTGATATTTTCTTATTTAAATTTGTGTTAGTTACTGTAACATCCAAACGTCTTAATGGATAAACTCAAATCAATGTTTTGACCGTGTCTAAATTTTTATTACTCGTTAGTCGAATTCATTTTAATATGTGACTATTAACCTACTTTGAACCCATATTCTTTAAAATAAACACAACTATGTTCTTATTATGGTTGTCTCCTACCTATTCCAAGAGTAAGTTCTCAATTTTACTTACCTTTTATAGGTTTTTCTAACTTGGACTCCACACATGTTAAAGAGGTCTCACAGTTTAGGTGTCACCCTCTGAATGACTAGCAGCCACTAATTGATCCCTATTATTTTCCACCATTATGTCCTACAATCACTTACTAGCCATTAAGAAAGTAACACCCAAGCTGTGAGACCCCCCTTAACATATGATCTTATTGCACAAGTTGTGAAAAATCCTTTCGTTTAGCAATTTGAAAGTTATGTTATAAAATATTAATAGTTGGGATGAGGAAACAATGCCAAGATTAAAGGATGCTTCTTCCGTGTACACTTTTTTCTTTATAGAATCAAGTCACCAAGACCAAGCATCATCTAAAACCACTATAAAGAATGTTCTATTCCACCACTTGCTTCATAATAAGTTCGACATTCTTGTTTGATGGCTCATGTTTAAATGAAGTAGTCAATTCTTACAAAATTTTACAATTAAATACAATAAATCATGTATGTAGATGCCTAAAATTTTAAAATGACTATGAAACAATGACATTTAAATGATTCTTTAACAATGACATGTTCAGTTTAAACATCTTCAAACAACTTCTGATACGTTCATACCTATCTATCTTCTGACATACAACTTCAATGTTCCAGAAAGCTAGGTCCACATTGTTATATGCTTTAGACACATTATTCATAGTTTACAATGTCACAAACTTAATTTGGCTATAAGTATGGTTAAGAAATCTGTTCTACTTTTCAGATGGCCGAATTCTTCACGCTAAAATGGGGATTTCGGCTGCATACCTTAGATCAAACATTTGCCAAAAAAAGGCCGAACTTTCATGAAAATAATAGAAATTTCACTATGTTATACATGATCAACTAAAACTGCAGATTCATAGTACTGACCAAAAAAAAACAGCTATGAAAAGACTTGCAGTGCTGAATTAAATTGCATAACAATGCATTTCTAATAAGAATCTTGAGGCTCAGATATGTTAAACAATCAACATAAAGAACATTTAACCGCCATTGGCTGCATATTCATTGCTGCAGTAAAAAAGTAAAAATTGATCAGGCTAGATAAAGAAAACTATACATACAACAAGCGGAAATTGCTTGGCCTAGTTACAGTTAAATGTTAGTTTTGTCAGATTTACTCACACTTTAGAAACTCATCAATGCCACCTCGAGAAACACCAAATTACAAGCACTTTTGACTGACATGCTAAATGATATTACTCTTTCCACGAGATTAGATGATCTCAGCTTTCTGCAGTACAAAAGTAAAAATTGATCAGGCTAGACAAGGGACCCTCGATGCATAACGTATCTCGTAAGTTCATCAAACTTTAAAGCTGCGAATCCTTTTTCTTAAAACGTTTTTCTAATGGCTACATTCGTAAAGGCGAGCATGCTCCTGCATTTCCGTTTAGAGGTCGGAGCTACTACAGATAAGGGTTTGGTTCTGCATACTTGGTTGCTTTTGTGATTATGACTTCTGGCACTGAATTCTTCTGAAATTATTTGCTATAGACTGACTCTTTATTTGGTCAGGTTTGAGCAACATTAGGCACATGTTCAACATCAGCGACTGTAAACTGGGCACAGGTGGGCTCTAAGTTTGATACGTGGGTAATGGGTTGACTTAATGGGGTATTTGGGTCTGTCAAGAGCATGACTGTGGCAACAAGAGTTTGGAATGAGACTCAAATAGTCGGCGCTTGTCGTTTGATAGAGGCATATATCTCAATCATTTGATTTTAAATGCTTTTTACGAATGGATGAAATCAAGTTTAAATTGATAAGTTAGATTCAAATTTGAAGATGGGATTCCCTTTATCTTATATTTGTATTTATGCTCATACAGTTTTTTTCAGTTTTTATCTTTTGGCAGAGAGGTAATGGTGGCTTTTGGAGTCTAATGGTTGAGATGATGCACGACAATGGAGATGCTAATCGAGAGCCGGTCTGTAATTGAATTGACGATGTCCAGTAAATGTTAAATGACATTACTCTTTTCACAAGATCAGATGGCATCGGGATGATTTATTATTCAGATAAATTACTGTTACTTGACTTTTCAAACTAGCAGTCAATATGCTTGCAAGTATTGAACTTGAGAGCGAAACTGGATCAAATGGATTCCAAAGAAAGATATGGTCTTTTATTGGAGATGAGCCCATGATAATAACCCCTCAAAAGTCAATTTGGATCATCATGAAACTGATCTAAAGTTTCTGCTGATATCTATGACAATTCTCTGGAATTTACAGACCGCCTGTTTGAGGATCGGGCATTGGATTGTATAACATATCTGTAGTAAGCTTGTCAAAGTTCAAAAATGGACTCCTTTTGTTGCCAATGTTATTTATGTTGTTAGGTTTTCTCTGAAATCCCATCCATTAAGAGGTCTAAGCAGCTGCAAATGAGGATTTGGTTCTGCATATTCAGTCGCTTTCTTTGTGTCTGCAAATTCGGCACAGATTGATTCTATGTTGCACTTTCCCTTAGTTGTGTTTGAGGTCTTCACTGGTCTCAGGAAGGCTTTGACCTCGAAGGTTCTTTCCATCTCTGATAGACTATTCAAATTTTGCTCCCTCCTTTTGGCTGGGTTGAATTCTTTGTAAAAATAAAAAAATCATGAGTTCAGTAATCTTTCCATTAAAACATCAACCAAACAAACATAAATTTAACTAAATGTAATACTCTGTATTATATAAACTCATTCTTGAATGTAAGATGCATTTTATTAGCAAAAACTCAAAACTACACTATTACAGCTTGTGTTAGGTCCCCCAACATGTATTTGAAACTATACTAGAAACATGAGATGCATTTAATTACTCAAATCAATTTACTTCACACCCCCATTACTTTCACTTCCACCCCACGTACTGTGACTTTCATATATAATCTTTCTGATAATCTGAATTATATGACCCAAGGCCAAATCTGCAGCTAAAGACTCAACAACACTATCAGCTCCATCTGAAACTACATGATGTTTAAAAAAATGCTGGTCCGCTGTCTCCACTTCCAGTCAGGTATCTCATCATTTCTTCACTTTTCACCCTTCATTCGCATATAAGATTTCTATACAGGAGCACATTACATCAACAAAGCAGCTTATTTCGACAAACATTCCAACAGGCAAGTCATATTAGTCGTCAAATGATCTGCAGAGTGTATGCTTAAACACATTGTTCATAAAGTGTCACAAACCTTATTTAGCTATCAGATTGTTGAAATTATTTTTGGTTCAGTGACCTGTCCGGAATTTACCGAGCTAAAAAGGTGATAGCTAACCGAATGAAAAAGTGTATGAACTTGGATGTCAGTAGAAATAATGTATAAAGAATTGATCAGTTAGAAGTTAAAAGCTGGATACATGCAGTTTTGGCGTAAAAAATTTATAAAAAAACATTTGAAGTGTCAATTTTGATTGCAAAACAATGCAATGTTTAACAATTGATGAGGCTCAGATCTGTGAAACAATCAAAACAAAGAGGATTAAGCCGCCATGGCTGCAAATCCGCAGCTGCATTAGCAAATAACAACCGGAAATTGCCAAGCCAAGATACGGTAAATCTCACCTTTGCATGATAACTCAGACATTTAGAAATTCATCATCACTGCCTCGGTAGACACTAAATTACACAGTTGGTCCCAGAAATATATACTCCCTCCGTTACAAATAAACAAGATGTGACTTATTTGGAGTTAGGATCAAATGAGAAAGCCGGGGTTTTCCAGTTGGAAATGCTGCTGTGAAAGCCGCCTCGTGCAAAGTGACAAAACACGAGAAAATATGCATTGAAAATCAACACGTGTTTATTCCTTACGCGTTTGATACCTTTGGTTTCCTTGCAACTGAGGCGGGGGAGCTACTCAACAGAGTCCAACGAGTTACGAAAAATAATGTCATGACACCTAGATCCACAAATGTTGTTTTTAAAAGAGGTGGTTTTGCAATCTAAAAAGGGCTAGCGGGGCAGCTTGTTGCTCGTTTGCATTCTACCACTATTTCAATGAAGAATAATTAAAATGCGAAGGACGATAAACATAAACAAATGGGGGCAAAAATGAAAATCATCAGCGACCCTCCGTCGCCTCATTTCTTCATTGTCAGAGTTCATTTGCCCCGAAATCCTTTTTCAGGTTCGAATTCCTTTTCGTCTCGGCCAAAATGAAAACAGCCTCCGTAACCAAAATAATGCAATGATAAAAAGAGGCTCAGATCTGTTAAAAAAAAACAAACCGTACAAAAAAAGGATAAAACTGCCATGGCTGCAATAGTTAAATTACCCTGCCAAGATACAGTATAATCTCAAATTATTTGTACAATAAACTCAGACAATTACTAGAACCTTATCATCACAGCCTCTAATAATAATTTTGGAACGGAAGGAGTATTATAAAATAATGAAACTTAATTAATAAAAAGAGTTGGAAGAATGATTACAATTCGTGCTAATAAAATGCTATCGATCCCCTAATTGAGTACGGGGAAAAACCTCGAAGGGTTATATAAAGGTGTCTGTATGTATGTGTGGAATACTAATATACTATTGATATAGTATCATACATAAAAGGTTGTTTAAAAATGGGGCAAAATGGAAAATCATAGGTAACAGAAGGGGTAAACAACCTTTGAAAAACATCCATACCATCTGTCGCCTCATTTCTTACATAATTTGTCTGAGCTTACTTTGTTTTCTTTGCCCCAAACCCTAGATTCAACAAGATGCTCTGTTTTTATAGCAAGTTTTCTTCCTAAATCTACTGTTATTTTAACTATTATTTATTTATTATTATTTTTTTTGAGTAAATTACACCGTTCATCCTTGTGGTTTGCGTTGACCGCAGGGTTTCGTCATTTGACCAAAAAAGTTGCACCGTTCGTCCTTAAGTGTGAAACGTTATGCGCCGTTCGTCCCTTGACCAAAAAACGTTAAGTTTGACTGTTAAACTCGGGTAAAAATACTAAAATACCCTCACTATCTTTTTCAACGCAAGGTTTCTTGTCTATCCTCACCACCATTTTTCTAAAAGTAACACAGAAACACCATTTTTCTAAAAAATAAGCAAAATCATTATCTTGCCCAACTATCAAATTAAATACAAGTCACAACAATCAACTGATCAAACTCTTAAATGAATACAAGACCAAACCCACATAAAGGTGTGTTGCTCCATTTCATCCAAGATCTACAACACCTCTACCTCCACCACCATCCTGTCCATCTTCCCAACCAGTCACCACCATAACCAGTGAGATTCTCTCTCCCTCTCTGCTCCCCCCAGCCGACGCTGGATACATCCTCCCACAGCCGCCGCACCGCCTGCCTCCACCCCTCACCAGCTACACCAAAACAATCCCCTCCACCTCCTCTTCCCGATCTCCTACAACACGCGCCCATCCCTCCTCCTTCACCCGTTCATACCACCTCCCGCACCACCTCTTCAGCACCACCACACCACCATCTTCAGTATGTTTGGTTGGTAGTTCTTGTGAACAAGGTGACAAGTTTTGTTGCAAAAACAAAGGGTTTGAAACAAGTTTGTTTTCTTTAGGAGGAGATGGTGGTGGAAGTGTGATTAAAAAAGGAGAAGATGAAGATGAATGTCTTGCAACAAAGAGCTTAATAGCAGCTGAAACACCATAAACTGATTGAATATACTTAAAATGAGCTTCTGCTAAACCATTACTTTCAGAAGAAACCAAAAAAAGGTTTTAGAGGCTTTAAGCTAAAATGAAATGGGTATGTGAAAAAACCAAAAAAGCAATCTTAAAAGTGTTGTTTTGTTTTTTTTTAACAGGAAAAGAGCCCCATTTTTAAGAAAAGATTTTTAGAACAAACCATTTAAGGGTTTTGTAGATTTGCGGCTAAAAGAAAAAGTAAAGATTTTTAAAGAAAAACAAACCCATTTTGAGTTTAATGAAATGAGTAAGTTTTAGGTAACAAGATTCTTGTAGGATGAACCCTAATCATATTTTTGAGCAAAATGGTGGTGGTGGACTGGTGGGATTGTAGAGAAAGAGAGAAGAGAAATAGTAAAGTTCAATTTTTTTTTCTTCTGAAAATGGCTTGTCAAACAGTGTGAGAGAGAGAGAGAGAATACAAGTGTTGAAGTATGTGTAAAATGTTTGTGTTTGTGTGTTTGTTTTTTTATTTGTTGAAATGACGAATTTACCCTCATGTGCAAGTCACATGACGGGTTTTTAACGGTCAAACTTAACGTTTTTTGGTCAAGGGACGAACGGCGCATAACGTTTCACACTTAAGGACGAACGGTTCAACTTTTTTGGTCAAAGGACGAAACCCTGCGGTCAACGCAAACCACAAGGACGAACGATGTAATTTACTCTTTTTTTTATATAACACTTGATACAAAATATATAAATGAATTGGATTTTGAATGTATTCTCATTAGTATAATTTTTGTCCAGTTATAATATAACACAAACAAAAATAATTAAAATCAAAGTTGAAAAATAAATACTATAAGAAGTCAAACTGGACACTTATTTTAGTACAAGTTTACTTTGTATTAAACCACTAAAAGTAGACTTTAGTTGGTAGATATTATATTTGATCGATGAAGATTGTAGTCAGTGATATTTCTTAAAACTTGTGCATTATGAAAGTAGGGCCGAGTATCGGTCCAAAATCGAACCGAACCGAAACTGAAAACCATTAGTATATAAGACCGAAATCGAATCGAATATGGTCGGTTCAGTCGATTCGGTTCGGTTTATATAGTTTAGGTGTGTTTTTCTCGGGTTTTGAGTCGAACCGAATATGGTCGTTTTAGTTCGGTTCGGTCCGGTCCAGTTCAACTTGATTTTCAGGTTCAGTTCAGTTTTCGATCCAATATGCTCAGCTCTATATGAAAGTAAAAACTATGAAACGTAGATATGGTCCGTAGGTTTTTGGTATTTTTGTGTTTTTTTATCATCATTTTTCTCTCTTGCCATAGGTAGGCTCAGTCTTTTACTTTCTTCATCTTTAAAAATAATAGAACATTATACTTGACCCAAATTTTATAACACAACCTACAAACTAATAATAATGTAAGAAATTAATTTAGAGACTAAAAATGTAAACCCATCAGGACTAACTATCTTTGAGCAAAAAATCATTTGCTCAAATACTTTGACACCCATTCGGCTTACAATGCCGGACGACTATACTAAGATATTTGCAGTTGAACTTCGTCTAATATATTGAAGTCCAAAATCTCATAACTTACTCAGTTTCTTTGATTACTATTCAATGCACACAATTACACCTTAGCCAACTTCCCCAACACAGATCTTTGCCTTATGTGACATTTCTTTTATTGTGACTGTTGAGGCATACCTTCCGAATAGTTAGAACGAGGCAATAGCATACAAGCTAGGACTACTTCGGAGCTTAAGTTGTACCAACAGATAGTGTTGTACGATAGTGTGCGACTGGAGCAGAGTGGTCCACAACGGCCACATGCGACATCAAGACAAAATGATACCTGAAGGCAACGCCTGACCTCATCAGTGAGTCTCATAGACGACAAGATCATCTCCACAATGCTCACGTCGTGGAGCTAAGTCCAGGTAGTATAAATAGAGTCATTCACTCAGATGAACCACACACTCTCTCAGATACTCCGATAATGACTATCTCTTCCTCTTCCTATATATCGCATATATTCATACTAAGCGTATACTTATTCTCACACCGGAGCTTGGTCTCAGATTATAACCCTGGGGCGAGCTAACAGTGTTCTTTCTTATTTCAGCCCAAAGGACAAAGGAATTAGCACTAATCTCCGAGGTTGAAGGGCTCGGGAAGTGGTTACAGAAAATTGCTTCAACAGTGACATTTATGACTATTAGTAAAACCAAAATCAAGTGAAGAAAGTTTTTAGAGTTTTCAATGTTGAACCTATTAAAGTACAAAAAAGTTCACGGCAACATATCAGATACATTTTTGTTTATTCCAACTGTCAACAAGTACAGTAAATTGCAACACTAGGAATTAGTTGTTCTATAGCTTCTCTCAATGGTTAATGAGATTAAAGTTCTAATCTTTAAGTAAGAATCATACATACGAGGGGCTACACCGAGACCTATGTATACGTAACCATATTCCCAACTAACTGAACCAGCTCCTTGTTCTTCTCTGCTGTTATCGGTAGCTCCAGGGTCACCTGCACTCGCAAAATCAAGAAAAAGATGGATCAGACCTTACTATACAATCAATTACACCATGTATATCAAATCTCGTATCCTGGGCTCCATATTAAAATTCAATTTATTTAAATATAGGGTTTTTGGGAGTTGCTAAGTTAACTACTTATCTGGTCCTTATTGCATTTTTAAGCATTTTAGACTGTTGCTACTTCTCTACTTATTCTACGATGATCTAAGCTGTTTATTATTTACTGTATTATTTATCACAGACTCACAGTGAAGCAGTTTGAATGTTTGGATGGTACTACTTATCTGTTTTAAACACACTTATCTGGAGTGTTTGGAGGGTACTTACTTATCTGTTTATTGCATTTTTTACACATACGTGTTGTGGAGTGTTTGGACAGTAATCTAGGAATTTTAGACGGAAATGGGTACATGACCATTATAAATTACTAGTCCCAAACACCCTCCTAGTTTTTGGTACTTCCAGTTTCCGTTAAAATAAGATTACCTCTTTGAAGATTTCACTATGAGAAACCTCCTTGAAACCCTACAAAATGGATGAAGACGCATTAGTTAAGACTGTATAAACGTATGATCAGAAAACGAATATTAACAAGTAATTTAAATTAGTTCGGAGTGAGAGAGGAACCAGTTTTTGGAACATATTCAAAGAAGCTTCATTTGAATCTCCAATTTTGGCACGAAAGGTATTGATTTTGTGGTTTTCAATGGCAAACACTAACATCATTAATACCGATTCCTTCCCAAGTCCTTTGCCACGACTTTTCTAGCGAAAAATACATGTTAGAAAAATGTCGAATTAAACATTGGAAACAGAAAACTAAAAACTATGATGAATTTCAATTTTCGAAAACGGATAAAAACTTAAAGAAATTCAAAATGTCAGCCCAACAAATACATAGTAAACTAGGATACAGATTTAAGTACAGGATTGGTACCTTTTAGGTTCGGCTATCATTATTTCAATCTCACCCAGATGAGAATCTTCCACATCATTCATGTATACATTGACATCACCGATCATAGCTGCAAAACAAAACAACTATCACTTTTCTAAGCATTAACTAAAAACAGGGTCATAAACCATCAACATATTGAATGTATCAACTAGAAGGTAGTAATCAATCAAGTTCAGTTTGGTTCGTTGCAAAAACAAGTCCTTAGTCTAATATTGTTATTGATAAAGTGAAACACGACACACTTTAAAGCAAATGATATATTTTTGGTACGATACTTTTCAAGGCATACAATGGTTCTTTTACAAAGGAAATGGTTTTTTTCCCGCAGTTTAGGCCAAAAATCAAATGTGCATCCAGCATTGGGTTTGATAGTGATCATGTGGTGATGTGATCAGAATATAAAACGGGTTGCGTTAGATAGTGTTCGGATGTGCTTCTAATGCTTGAAGTAGATAATCAATTTTCTTTTTGGTAGATAGCTAATTTCTATTTTTTCAAGTATTTACATGTAAAATGACCACTAAATAATTAGACAATCAGAATCACTCAAACCATAAGAGCATCCGCAATGGATCGTGGTGAGTTAGTGGTGGAAAGGCGTCGCTCGTGGTTACCATTAACCAAACACCCGCACGTAAAATCCCAATAATTCTAATTCAACCGAATACAAACTCACAAACATAATTTGGATAACAATAAAACACAATTATTTCAACTGAAACCTAAGTACTTAAGGGTCAAAGTTTAACCTTGAACATAAGGTTGACCATGAACAAAACTCCCAGAAACCAACTCTTTATCCAATATAATAAAAGTACACTCTGCAAACAAACAAACCAAACCCAAAAACATACTGTATTTCATTACAACATTTACTTATAATAATATAACACAAAAATCAAGTAAAAACAAAAGTGGGTAAAAAAAATATTTATACTGAGTGGGTCTTGGGTCCAAGAAAGCTGCATCTCATACTCTTCCTCAAGGGTTAAAGGATCCGACCCGGTAGTTTGAAGAAGAAACGGGTCTTGCATCCATTCATGGTATTTGATGACGTGTTCTTTCATGTATGGTACTAGTATCACTTTTGTACCCTCTAAGCTAACACCCATTTTCTGTTCTCTTGTTCTTTGATTCTTTACAGGTTTAGACTTTAGAGGAAGATGAGAAAGCAAATAGGATTCTGTGGGTATTGGGCTTTGATGGGTTTAACAGGCTGGCCCATAACTTGATCCAGCCCAGTATTTTTTTATCACATAGATATACGCAGTACAAGATAATTTTGGATCTTTGACTAATTGAAAAGCTATTAATAACCGATAATGTTGATCGGCCGAAAATAAAAAAAGATTAGGTCGAGTTAAACTGACTCAACGACTAGCTTGTAACACGCCGTCTACTCTAAACATATATTGTTCATTTTGCCTCAAAGATCAACTTCTAGGTCTCCATTGGCATAGACAAGAAGAGGCAGGGTAGACACGTGCCCTATAGTAAAAAAAAATAAAAATAAATAATATCTAGCTAGTTTTGTAAATTGATCCCTTATCGAACTGATTTGTTGTGTAGTTTTTAAAAGTTATCAAAGTTTGTCATCTCAACCTTAACTTCTCGGCTCCGCCCTTGTAGGTCTCCTAAACTCATCACATGAGCACGCTTAGATCTTTCCATACTAGTCTAAAAATCACGTTACTTCTTGTAGCATACAAGGGTCAAGTTTAGATGGAAGATCGCCTTATCTTAGGTTGTTATGTTCATGTAAGTTTACTTATAATATATAATCCCATCTTAAAAAAAAGTACTTGTTTATGGACCATGACAATGACCTTGTTCGACAGAGAACTTTCAAACATAGAGCCTAAAAAGTCTATTGTAAAACCATGAAAACCACAATCCCGTATCTTCAAAGTTAAGTACGTGACATCAAGGTCTAGTCTAACATTTTTATTATAGAGGTTCGTTTATAAACTCATAACGTGTAAAGGGTGCCAAAATATGATTGTGACTTGTGATTATACTCCTATTGTACGAAGAAATAAAGATAAACCCACATGGGAAAATGATGAAACCAGAACCATATTATACCACTTTTGTGTCTAGTGATCAAGAACTTGCTCACCAACCCCACTACATTTTTCATTGCCTCACTTCTAAGTTAAGCTGCACATAAAGAGCTTTCAAACACCATCATAACCAACACACCTTTAGTATCATGACAACCCCATAACCCTCTTATATCCTTACAAAACAACACCATCAACTTGTGTTATTTTTATACCTAAAGTTATTGTTTCTTGCTCCTTCTAACCATGATTCCATTTCTCTTTGTTATACTACTTTGTTTCCATCCTCATAGAGCTTTTTCTGCCCATTGCACCACACAAACCACCACCAAAACCTTTGAAAAATGCATGCCGTTACCCTCCCAAGATGCGTCAATAGCATGGACTTTTCATAGGCATAATTCAACTCTCGACTTGGTCTTTTCAGGGACGTTTATATCGCCTTCTGGTTGGGTTGCTTGGGGTATAAACCCAAACAGTCCTGAAATGACAGGGACACGAGCACTGATCACCTTTCCCGACCCAAACTCGGGTCAGCTAGTTCTCCTACCTTACATTATAGACCCAACGGTGAAACTACAGAAAAGCCCTTTGCTCTCAAGGCCCTTAGACATCCATCTTTTATCTTCTTCTGCCACATTATATGGCGGACGGATGGCTACAATCCATAATGGTGCCACTATTCAAATATACGCCACATTAAAACTTAAACCAAACAAGACCAAGATCCATCATGTGTGGAATAGAGGGTTATATGTACAAGGATACTCTCCTACCATCCATCCTACAACCGTTAACGACCTTTCTTCTATTACCACAATCGATGTTTTATCAGGCATATCTGCCTCTGGCCCGAAGAATTTCGTCAAAACTCTAAAACTTGTTCATGGAATCATGAATGCAATATCATGGGGTGTACTGTTACCAATTGGCGCAGTCACTGCACGCTACCTAAGACACATTCAGTCACTCGGGCCCACGTGGTTTTACGTGCATGCTGGAATTCAGCTTTCAGCGTTTTTATTAGGGACTGCTGGTTTTGCCATTGGGGTCCACCTGGGACAACTTTCACCAGGGCGGGTCTATGGGCTTCACCGCAAACTAGGATTTGCAGCATTTTTTTTAGGTAGTCTCCAGACATTAGCACTTTTGTTTAGACCAAAAACGACTAATAAGTTTAGGAAGTATTGGAAATCATACCACCATTTTGTGGGGTACGCGTGCGTGACTTTAGGAGTTGTGAATGTGTTTCAGGGGTTTGAAGTGATGGGTGAAGGGAGATCTTATGCTAAGTTAGCATACTGCTTGTGTCTTGCTACATTGATAGGAATTTGTGTCGCACTAGAAGTAAATTCTTGGGTGATTTTCTGTAGAAAATCGAAGGAAGATAAGTTGAGACGAGAAGGGATTTTCAGAGGTCAAGTGAAAACTTGTGGATCAGAGCTTGGTGATCGACACTAGCCTACAAAGTTTCTGTATTTCCCTTTTCAAAAAATTTTGTTTGTAATTTACGATGATTAAATTGAACTACACCTTTGAATTATCACGAAAGTATAGGACGTTACACCGCCTAGTAGTGCCGTAAACAAACCATTCGTTCAATTCACATTTTGTGAACCGTTCGGTAAAAAGTTCGTTTATATTCGTTTATTTATTAAATGAATGAACAAGAATATTTTACGTTCTTTTAATTAAACGAACAAATATGAACTAAAGTCACGTCCGTTCATTTGTGTTCATGAACGTCTGATTGTGCGTTTATTAACTTTCGTTTATGCTCATTTATTTATTTATATTCGTATATCATATTTTTTAATTGTATACTTTAAAAACTGATTTGTTTAAACAAAACAACACATATAAAACACAATATTATGCATAATTTAATAAAGTTTATGTTTGTTTTTCTATTTCAATTATATGTTCGTACGTTTATGTTCATTTAGGGTTCGTTTAATGTCTTAATGAACGAACATGAATAACACATTTTCTTAATAAATGAATATGAACAAGAAAATTCATCTGTTTAAACATTCGCATTCGCTTATTTGTCCGGTTAAAATTAAACGAACAAATATGAATAAGGTTTCGTTCGTGTTCGTCTAGTTCGTCTACAACCCTATTGCCTAGCTAACACAATAAATTACAACAATAAGGACCGAAACCGCCAAATGTGTACTTTGTGTAGCATACAAGTATTGATAAAGATAAAGAATAGATAGGATACAACTACACGACAAATCGGTTCGTTAAAAGGGTCAAATTACCAAAATAGCCAGATATTATAAAAAATTTACACCACGATGTTTGCATAGGTCAGCAAAGAATGAAGACCTTTGTTTGGCTCATGTGTAGATGCCGTTATTAGTTGGACTCCAATATGTGTACTCAGTCAGCCAAAGGTCAAACACAACGCTACATATATAAAAACAAGTGTTCGATACCCGCCACTCCGTGGCGGGATTTTCCGATACCGTGAACGTTTGAGAATCATAACATAATGGGTTCAAACGTAAATGAATTGAAACATGACAAAATTAATAATATGTTCTAACATTTGTAACGGCAAATTTTAGACATGTAAATGATACAAAGCTGAAAAGTTTGCCTACATTCTTTTCTAACTTATTTGCAAAACGGACAACAATCCCGTTGTGTCTCGGAAGAATACGTATGGAGATCACATAACATAGAGAAACTAGTTTTATAAGTCTTAATACCCAGCACAGCCTTCTGAAAACCTGGAATGACAGAAAGTATAAAAGTAATATAAAGTAAGGCTCAGATCTGGCATGGCTGCAACGACAGCTACGCTGTTGTTACCTCGCCAAGATGGTGTCCAGAAGATGTTCATCATCGCCTTTATAAATAAATGCAGGCAGAAACAAAAGGCCCGTGAAAAGTAGGCTTACATAACCGTCCTTTTCTGGACAATTTGTTATCTGTAAAGCACCTTTTTGTTCCATATCTAAATATTGTCGTGTCATCAAATCGAATCTTTCCACTTGGAAGTATATCCCAATCATCAGTCGATGATATTGACAGGTGATGTTCAGGGTAGTGAAACCCGTGTTATCTCCACCTCAAATTCCTTTTGTTGTTTAAACAATCTTTTTGCAAGAGTTTGCACCAGACGTATTGCTAGACTTTTGTGACAACGAAAGGAAATGGAGGTGAAGATGAGAAAAGTTCACTACCGTGAATATCCCGTATCAATATCAGCAATGAAAAATTGCAATATTCTACCGAATGGAAAGATTCCAATCGATGAAACGAATATTTACTTGGATAAGATTCAACGTCAAAAGATCCAAGTCACAAACCTAATGATGGAATTTGATACTGATTACCCATTAAGTCCTAAAAAATAGCAGGCTCAGATAGGGAAGCAACCCGGAAAAGCAGGGTACATCTAGCATGGCTGCAAACCGAATAGGTTTCCGTGCCAAGTTCCGGACAACCTCAGGTTTTCCGGTACCCATATAAACTCATCATTGCCTTTCCAGTACTTATGCCAACAAACTTTTATCAAACCAAGTACAATAACATTAGAGTAACAGGGAGACTAAACCGGAAAAGCAAGGTACATCCACCATGGATGCACAGTAAGTAGGCTGCCATGGCAAGTTCCGGACAACCTATGTTTTTCCATAGCCCGTATGAACTCATCGCTGGCCCGTCAGTATCCATGCAACAACCTGATAAGTACATAAAACAATCAAAGCCATCAAATTGCTAATGCAAAAAAAAAAGCCACAATACAAAAGGAAAAAGTATGCGTATTGGATCATCTGCACATAAGTACACATGGCAGTCATACTAAAACCATGCCACACACCATGCTTACAAACCTGGTGAAGGAATTTCATATTGATTTCCCATCAAAACGTAAAAAAATAGCAGGCCACTAAGTCCCTTGATTCGGCTGCGCGTTGCTCTGGAAATTTTTTTTTCTGTGAATGTTTTTTTGGTTCCAGATCTAAATATTGTCGTGTCATCAACTCGAATCTTTTCACTTGGAAGTATATCGCAACCATCAGTCGATAATGTTGACACGTGATGTTTAGGATAATCAGATCTGTCTAATCGCCTCCTCAAATTCGTTTTGTTGTTTCAAGAATCCTTGTGCAAAGGTCTGCACCAGACGTATTGCAAGACCGTTGTAACAACGAAAGGAATTAGAGGGGAAGATGAGACCAGGATAGTACCATGAACATCCCGTATCAAGGTCAGCAAATGAAAATTGGAATATTGTACCGGGTGGAAAGATTCCAATCGACGACATGAATACTTAGCTGGATCGGACTCAACGTGAAAACCGGCAATTCCAAACTGATAGGAGGGTAAAATTCAGGCATACAATAGTGTAGTCAGGCAACCAACAGTGCTTGCAACGCTTGAATACACGACCAAGAAAATCCAATTATGTATACTATTGACAATTGCAATAAAATACTACCACCATCTTCACTTAGAATGAACATACATATTATCCATATCACATAAACAATGATACCTTTTTTAATCAGACCGCAATGAATAGTTCAGTCATGCAGAAGCACAGTCCTCCCCTGTTGATGCCCCTAACTAAATCTGTAATAACACAAAGTACATAAATAGCGTAGAGACAGGCTCAGATCTGGCATGGCTGCAACCACAGCTGCGCTGTGGTTACCTGGCGAAGATGTTGTCCAGAAAGAATTCATCACTGCCTTGACAAATATACCATACACATCGCCAAAAAGAGGTTCAGATATGCAAGTATACTATCACACATGTTGCAATGGCCAAAGGTTTCTTTGTTTGCGTACCTGAATATTGTTGCGTCATTGATTGGGATCTCCCCACTCGGGAGTGCATTTCAAGTGTCAGTCGCCAATGTTGAGACGCGATGTTCAAGATAGTGATACCCATCTAGCCACCAAATGAATTTCTTTTGTCATTCCAACGGCCGTTATGCAAAGGTGCGCACGGGCGTTACGCTACGCCGTTACGGGGACGAAAGGGTTTCAAAGAGTGAATTAGAAAAAGGGAATATCATAAACATCCCTTATCAATATTAGCAAACGACGCTTGAAATTTTATACCAGGTAGAAAGATCCCAATCAGTGACACTGTGAATCGGTAAGATAAGATTCTAGTCGAACTGACGACAAAAATATTGCCAATTGCAATCATTCGCCGCTTACGACAATGCAATAACCTATGATCCTGAAAGGTCATATAGTTGTATACAAAATATGAGAATATTGGCATTCCAAGTAGTTTTATTGGAGTATTAGAATTAGAACCTACCGATATAAAAATATAAGGCTTACACAGGGTAGTAACCTGGAAAAACAGGGTACTTCCGGCATGGTTGCAAACCGAATAGGTCGGCATGCCAAGTATATGTGTTTGTTTTCGATCCACCATTCATATTTTCCTTGGAACAATAACCCGCAAATATGACATATATTATGTAAACAATCATTTAAATGCAATAGAATTGTTTTTTTGAAAAATCTACAATGTAATAGAAAATGTACCTATAACATTGTTGAACCTAATAGAAGACGTGGTTGTAACGCTATGTACGGCACACGGAAAGTAAATGATTTATGTTCGGAAATGTTTTTAGATACGGCATTTACACCTATTACCCAGCCCAAACCTTACCACACCGCAAGCTTGTAACAAAGACATATCACTTAGTTTTCGCATGCCTTTTGACCCAAAGCTTTTAGATATAAAATTACACCATTGACTACAAAATATGGGGCTCAGATATGCAAGTATGGGATCGTCACAAAACATCCGCCATGGCTGCAACCACTTTCTAAAGGTGGGTGCCCGCGAATCACAGACCTCGACAAACCATGTCCCAAAGGAATATAAATGGAAAAAATCATCATCGCCTATTATTGATCTAAGACATAATGGGACGAAGGATATTGAAATAGGTCGAGAATCCAAAAACCTGGACACGTTCACCATGGTTGCAAAGTGGCGGTTGCCATGCCAAGAAATGAACGACCACAGCCTTGGTCAACCATTTGTAGATTCATCATAACCCCTTATAATTAATATGATTATCATGGTGAGAATTGAAACAAACGTGAAGGACAAAGAGCATCGAACAGATATCAAAGAAAGAAAACGAGTGGCAACCATGAGGCGTAACTAATACCCATGCTACTATCGGCAACGATCGCAAATGAAGGAAGCAAAACTATTGGCGGACAAACCCGGCGGACTCAAGCCGGCGTGACTAAAGGCGAAACCTAAGGCTCGAGAAAGGGAAGTAACCGAGGGCGGGTACATCCAGGTACTTACAAACTGTAAAGGTTGCCATGCCAAGCTCTAGAGAACGGCAGTTTTTCCGGAACCCATATGAACTCATCATCGCCTTATTAGTTCCGGTGGCAATTGCCTTTCACAGAAACCCAACGCATATCTTATTAAAATCGGGACCTATATTGCGAAACTGGAGCGGCATCAAACAATGGCCAAGGAAAACACTTTTTAGCCAGTGACTTTGAAGAGAATACAATGGAATTTAATGCCATTCTGCCATGAATGCCAACAAAAACATAAGGCTCAGACAGGGCAGTAACCCGGAAAAACAGGGAACATCCAGCATGGTTGCAAATTGAAGTGGTTGCCATGCCAAGCTCCGGACAACCTCAGTTTCTCCGGAACACATATGTAGTCTTCATTGCCGTATCAGTATTCATGCCAACAACCTTTTATCCGATCAGGTCCAATAACATTAGGGAAGTAGGTTGCCATGCCAAGTTCGGGACACTCACAGCTTCTCCATATCCCGCATAAAACCACTGTCGGCCCGTCAGTAGTGATACAACGACCTTATAAGCCCAAGAATTCTATCTGCAACAGTTGTGGAAATTAATCAGGCATGTTTTTTGTGCATTGATAGTAAATCACTTAAAGTATGTGATTGGAATAATGTATGGAAATTCATGAGCTATATTAAATATAATTTCATTTGAATGATACGAAAAACATGCGGTATACCACATTGTAATTACTTATATCAGTTTAAACATGTGACCACATGTCAGAAAGAAACGTGATAACCTCAGCAGCATCAACCTAACTAAACAACATGCAATAGATATCAAATAACGAAAATAAATTGCGACCACCAAGATCCGCGCGGCTCACCTAACATAAGGAACCGAGGTTTCCTCTGTCAAAAGAAAGCGTACAAAACGTCACCAACACCACAACAACCGGGGATATCGTTGGTGGAAACAGGTCAAAGGAAGCCACGGCCCAACAGTTTAGACGGCCCCAAAGAAACGAATGCACCCGCCCAAGACGGTGCAAATAAAATGGAGTAAAATAGAAAACCTTCGTCCCATTAGAACTGGCAAAACAGGCTACACCCAGTGGACAACTCCCAGCAGCTCAAGCTAGCGGCTAAAGGCCAGAAACCTAAGGCTCAGAAAGGGAAGTAACCCGGGAAAACTGGGTACATCCGGCGCGACTGCAAACCGTATAGGTTGCCATGCCAAGCTCTGGAGAACGACAGTTTTTCCGGAACCCATATAAAGTCGTCATCGCCTTATTAGTTCCGGTGGCTGTTACCTTTTACAGAAACCCAACGCATATCTTATTAACATCGGGACCTATATTGCGAAACAGGAGCGCCACCAAACAAAGCCCAAGGAAAACACTTTTTAGCCAGTGACTTTCAATAAAATACAATGGAATTTAATGCCGTTATTCAATGAATACCAACAAAAATATTAGGCTCGGCCGAGGCGGTAACGGGAAAAAGCGGGTGCATCCGGCATGGCAAGCAGTGGTTGCCATGCCAAGTTCCGGACAACGTCAGTTCTCTGGAACACATATAAACTCTTCATTGCCTCATCAATATTGATGCCAACAACCTTCCATCCAATCAGGTCTAATAACATTAGGCAAGTAGGTTGCCGTGCCAAGTTCGGGACACTCAAAGCTTCTCCATAGCCCGCATATAATCATTGCCGGCCCGTCAGTGGTAATACAACCACCTGATAAGCCCAAGAACCCTATCTGCAACAATTGTGGAGATTAATCAGGCATGATTTTTGTGCATTGATAGTAAATCACCTAAAGTATGTAATTGAATTAATGTATGGAAACTGATGACGTATATTAAATATAATTTCATCAGAATGATACAGAAAAACATGCGGTGTTCCACATTGTAATTACTTACATAAGTTTCAATATGTGACCACATCTGAGAAAGAAAGGTAATAACCTCAACAACATCAAGTTCACTAAACAACATGCAATAGATATCAAACAACGAAAATAAACGACAACCACCAAGATCTGGTTCGATAGATCATTCGTTAACCTAGAAACCAAACGAACCCAGCTCTGTAACAGAAACCCAATTGATGCAACAGAATATATGGAACACTAACATTTTCAGCAACAAATAACCATGCAACCACCATCAACCCCTATCTAATTGAAAACCTTGGTTTCAACAAAACGAAACCCTTGGTTTCAACAAAACGAAATTAACAAAAGGCCCAATTTAACCAAAACCCTAGTTCTTCCAAAAATGAAATTAAAATCAATAACGATGAAAATATAAAGGTTAAAAAAGCGCCATCCCAGAAACCAAGCCTAACCTCAAATTTCCTCCTCGATTCATTGATATAAGACATAATGGGACTGATCGTCTCCAAATTAATATAAGAACTAATGGAGCGAAGGTTTTCACAATAAGAAAACTAATAAACTCAAAAGCATCAAGCTCGTCGAACAACATAAATGGCAACCACCAAGATCTGCATGTCTCACCTAACACAGTGAACCGAGGTTTCTTCTGTGGGAAGAAAGCGTACAAAACGTCACCAACACTACAACAACTGAAGTATATCGTTGGTGGAACCGGGTCAAAGGAAACAGCAAGCCACGGCCCAAAAGAAACCAAAGCACCGGCCCAAAACGGTGCGAATAAAAACGAATAAAATAAAAAACCTTCGCTCCATTAGTTCTTATATCAATAAAAATAAATTAAAAAAAAAGAACATGGAACAGAAACATAGTATTCAACATGCCTATTAGTTAAGGGATGGTAATTGTTAATAAGGTTAGTTCTATTCATAACGAGCCTGCTAACAAAACATAGCATGTTGTTTGTTTGAAGTTATGCCGCGAATAATCACAATTAGGGCTAATAACCTTTTAAATCACTATACTTGTCAAGAATGATAGTTCTGCGTAGCGAACTAAAAAAATAACTCTTTTAGACATTAAAGTTGACATTTTTGTCTTTCTTTAAGTATTATGATCATATTATGACCATTTTACCCTTCGAAAAATATTTATAAAAAAAAAGAAATTCGAAAAAAAAATTCAGAAATTTCAAAAAAAAACGTATTTCGAAAAAAAAATTCAAAAAAAAAATTTTGGGAAAAAAATTTCGTAAAAAAAAGTATTTTGAAAAAAATTTAGAAAGTGACTTGAAGTTGTTATCAAATCAGGGAACACATAAAAAAAATCCCGTGAATTCATGAAATTTGATTATGTGTTCCCTGATTTGATAACAACTTCAAGTCACGCTTGTCAATCAAATATAGGACCGGGATACGGTTTACAAAGAAATCGAACCGTAATTTAAATAAAATAGCATGGCTTATATTCGAAAATAAATCCCAATCTCGTCGATCAAGGGTTACTACTCGAGAGGAAAACCAACTCTCCCGGATGACGCAATCTAATGACACTTATCTCTAATCACTTTTATACATTATGAAAACAAAACTTATAATCTAAAGGTAAATTAGATTAAACAATATACCATCCTCTTGACATAATTTAGCATTAACTTATTGATAAACACTAAAACATATGGGTCTTACAACTTTCAACGGCAAAAGCACATCAAACTCTATTATCTACATTCTACTTCATGTTTCATTATAATAAATATAATTCAATTATTTAGCATCACACACCCCTTAAATATAGCTAGCATTAAGATATATATTTGTTAAGCGGCTCTCTTATTATACTTTGAAAATGTTAGAACAAAACATAAGAACATCATATATGAATACGTGGGGAGCTAAAATACTTGCCACAGATTGAGAAAGATGGCTTTTGGGCGATCTACTGGCCCTCTGATGAAGCCAGTGAATCATAAAAAATATCAAATGTCAAAGTCTTATTTGAAAACTAAAAGGAAGTATCACACGGTAGCTTCTTTGAGCAGGTTCTGGAAGTGCTTATTGTGTCTCATAAAACCCTTTGTCATACCTTTATTTTAGCGAGAAAGAGTCACATGCAGGCTATATACTTGTTGGCGGACCATTCTGTCATCGGATGGTTCACTGCATTTTCGACTATCCATATATGCATACCGGGACTATATCTCGAGTTGGTCGTTGAGCCAGAGCCATAGCTTGAGCTGGAGTGACAGGCTCTGCACTTGTTGGCAGACAATCATTATCATCAGACGTTCACCTCCATGTTCGACAAACTTCGAAGGCGTATCACGATGTGGAGCCAGAGCCAGAGCCGGAGCTTGAACAGAATCTCGAACTGGAGTTGAGAGGCTCATCATTATCTGTGTAGACGGGTAGACAGAAACTCTGCATTCTCATAAGGTAAGGCGAGTGAGGTGGTTGCGCTCCCAGATCACGAGACGTCGAAATGCTTGAACGACCTGGATTAACCGGGTGTTTAGATAAGTCATTCAAGTCAACATCAAGGAACACAAAACATCAGCATCGAGGGAATTTCACATTTAGTTTAAATCATTTATCGATACATGCCACATGGAAGTTATGAGCATAAGGAATGCCACAGACCTGCAAAGCACCAACATTTTAATTTTAACTTCTGAGCACCACTAAAATATGATTTGAACAAATTAACCGCCTGCATAAGATGAAAAATATAGTTAACAAAATAATGAAATTTGGACTTAAATTATGAATAGGTAGATTTCAGTTGTTTTCTATTTGATCACGCTGGTCAAGCCAAAAGTTGTAACTCAAATGGGAATAGGTTGAGCGTTGTCAAAAGTCTATCTGTTAAAGCATATAATCTTTTTAATGCTTAAACTGAAAGTTTTAGGATATTAACTATATAAGCTATATTTATAATCATAATTAAAAAATTAGTTAGTCATGCAAAAGCTAAGATATAACGGCTAAAAAAAGTGTTTGCTATGTTTCTTTTCTACCCCATCGGATGTTAGTTAGCCAACTAAAGAAGAATTCATTTTCACAATAGACCTTTCAAAAATTAATACCAGTTAAGGCCTTGAGGGTAAGAAACAATTACCCTTATACTCACGATGAACTATACGGATCCCAATGGTTTCGAGTGCGAACCGTGGTGGTGGTGGGAGATTAGGAAGGTTAAGTTTCTTTTATTTTTTTGGCATCCAATATGGCCTTAACATTGGTGAAACGTATATAAAATGGACATAGCAGGGAATACACCAGGATGTCTAATCAGCCATTTCAATTAAGTGATCTATTTCTAAGCTAACAATTGGTTCGGTTACAATATATCAAAATAATGCACATGATAGGGTACATGTTTGTCCCCATTACCGTTTATCATTTTTTACGTATTCCTACATAATCACCAATATAAGATAGCTAAAATAAAACGCTATTGTATGTGGTACGGGAGTATCAAACCACATCGCCAAATTCACTCAAATTTAACAAGTCTAAATTAAACACAAATCAAAGCGCCATTAACACAATGAAGGATCTAATAACAAACATCATAAATTCTTACCGGTGAAAATGAGTTTTGTACAACTGGTGGACCTCCAAATTGCACCTGTTTCGTTTTTCTTTTTGCCGTAAACAAACACAAAAGATCCACAACTAAGAAATATGCAATACTAAAGTAATCATCAAGAACAGTAAAAGATAGTTTTTCTCTTACCATAACGCATAAGATTAACACGATTAGTGGTGAACGCAACAACAATTTTCTCCATGAAATGAGCAGGCTTTACCTCGGAAAAAACCAATTCAATTAACCACTTAAACAAAAACAAAATTTTGAGTAAGCGTTAGCTTATCGTATGCAGATAGACAAATACAAACTTATTTGAAAGCAGATATAAAAAACCTCCTAAGTTTTTAAACTCTATAAGCAAATTTAAAGAAAAGGCCCAATTTTTTAAAAACTAACCTTTAAATAGATCAACTTTTTTAGGGATGTTTGAAATCCTTAATTTAGGGATATAGTTAATCTATGTAGGACCCATTTATTCGAAAAATGACAATAAACCATTGAAACGAAACACATTTAGATGAGTATCACATAAGTTTTGAATCATCAACTGGATTAGCAATTAAAAATGACAATAGACCATTGAAACACATTCAAAAGACTACAGAATTTACATTTCTTGCATGTAAGCCCTTTCAGTTTTTTCTCGATCACCTATGCTTTCGTACTTATAAAAAAGAAGATAACATTCTTGAATATATAGAAACAAACGCACAAAATAAGCAAATAAACCGCTGACCTATTCAACCTGCAGATCAATACAAAGAAAACATGAAAAATGATATTGAATACTGATTT
>OU343221.1:241863965-241921471 GCA_910596185.1 Chrysanthemum makinoi | reverse complement strand
ACCAATCACATCATTAATTCACTGCCCATTTGAATAAATCCCACTTTTTGTTGTTGCAAGATCTATAAGATATATGGATGTTTTGACCATTATTTGCTGAACTTGATAATGGTTTGGATCGTTCTAGAGCTTGAATTACTAGATTAAATATTTGCAGCCTAATATCAACTATCCGTTTCTATAAAGTGTATATTTCCTTTGTTTATTACATGGGCTAACAAAAAGAAGTCATTCTATTAAAGAATTTGCCTAAAACTAATCATTAACTTGCACACATGCATGAACCACTTGACGTAAAACATACTTAAAGAAAGTTCCATTTTTTATTGGTTTCACCATGTGGGCATGTTCCAAAATTAAATTTAAATCTTGACTAGGAAAAAAAAACTCACATTTCTCCCCTTATTAACCACCAACACCACCTCCTGCACCACTTTCACCTGTAGCAAAGTCAATTCTCCCAACAGCATTCCTATTAGCAGACCCCATCTGATGAGCCACAGGAGCTCCATCACTAACTGGACCAACTTGCCACACTTGAGCAAAACTAGTCCTACCACTAGGCAAACTCAAACTAGCATACACAACCACATCACCATTAACCAACTCACCCCTGATCCCACTGACAGCAAAACTTAACCCACCAGGCTGCAAACCAGTCCCATAACCATTAACTGAAGAAGTATAGGCCTGAACTGACCCATTTGAAGATACTAAGCCTACAAGTGTTTGTGCACCAACCATACCTGCCCCATCAACGTTTAGTCCCCATGCTACCCATTGTGAGTTTGAGACTCCAGGTTTGGCACGCCACGTCAGCTGTGGTGTTGCTTGCGTGGTAAGTCCAATGTAGTTGTGAGTTTAAGCTAGGCAAGGTGACACATGTTGAGTATACATTGTTGTTTGTGAATGTGTATGTGCTGCAATCTTGACCATAAGTTATGGTTAAAAATGAGAGTATCATGAATAAGATTATGTGAAATGGTGTACCCATTTGGAAGATCTTGATGGGTTGTAAAGATTGGTTGATGAAATGGGTAAAAAGTGAGTTTTTTTAGATGGGTTAGGTTGGAGTTGGTTTTCGTGTTAATGTGAGTTTATGAGAGTGATGAAGTTGTGTGGAGTATTTATATAGAGATAAATAGAGAGTTATGGGTTGAGTTGACCGGTTCTTGATGGGAAAATTTTTAGTCTTAGTCAAAGCGGAGTTATGAAGATTACAACGAGTAAAGAGGAAAAAAAAAAACATGAGAATTTTTCTTTTTTGAATGACTATGTAAATTTCATGTTTTATTTGTGAAATGTCTATAACCAACAATGCTAACTAGCCCACATGCTGTGCCAAAGATTGTAAAAAATGCATATCATTTTAGTACCGGAAATTTTGTGAAAATTGACATGGTACTTTTTGACCTTTGTTATTAACAATAGCAACATATTGAGCAAATATACTTTTGTCAAATAAAATGTTTTTGACATCGATTTGTAGTTTAGTGGTGGGCATTTGAGATTTCTATATTAGATACCCGAGTTCGGATATCCAAGTTCAAACCTCACAAGTAGCAACTTTTAGGCTCGGCCTTAAGACACTTATTTACCAAGTGCAAATATTGAGGCTGAAAAGCGGAGCAATTCTCGATGGTTCACAGACGCAGTATAGAGGTGCGATCGTTGAGGAAGAGTCATACAAGCTCCAAAAATGGATCCCCGGTTAAGATTTCTCATGATTTTTAATAGAATGAAGACAATTAAGTTGTTATACTGCGTAATTGAAATGTTCTTAATTGATAAAGTACTAGAAAACATGTTATTAATCTACTTAATTAGTCAATAGAAAAACAATTTACACACATGTGTGTATGAATAATTTTAATTATTGTAAGCATATGTTTCTTTCTTAAAGTAATAAAATGGACATATACTATAAAATTATAATAGCAAGTGGATACGCGTGCATGTCTAAGCCATCCTTCCATGACTGACTTTGGGCTCTGCCCATTATAAACGCTTTTCCATTTGATCTATTCTAAGAGCTATAATTGTGTTATATAAGTTCATATTATAAAAAAAAATATAGAAGATGTTATGTAACGCAAGTATTAGCATAGAATCGACTTTGTTTATGTTGTCCCTAACTCTTTACTCTTTATGGTTATGCCAACCTGTGTTGTATAAGGCTAATTGTAATGGTGCAGCTTGAAAAGCTCCAAGGACGTGTCGTCCCTTATTATGCCACCCACCAACGACACGTCTTGGGTTAATATTGAGCACAAATTGGTCGTTTGCATGACCTTTCTTTTTATTTTCGTGAGTGTCAGTGTATGTTTGTGTTTAAGTGAAGTATGATTGTGTTCTAGTAGAAGATATTTGGGTTGTGAAGTTAGTAGTCTTATTACACTTGGTTGATGGTGGAGTGAAAAACTGATGTGGCACTGAGTTCACAGCGAGAATGTTGATCATCAATGATAAATTCATTTATAACGTATAACTTGGTTCCAAGGACGAGAACATTTATATGTACCTCAAGTTCAATCTACACGCAGGCCAAATGGCCAATAAACCTCGTTTGTTATTTAATTTTTTGCCGAACTCTGATACGCTGGTCGGAGTATCATTTGAGCGGGCTATGAACTTGATTCATCTCTTATGTAGTGGTTTCTTAGTCGGATATGACAGTTAAGTTTGCCCTTAAAACCAATTAATTGTAAAGTTTAATGCCTATTATTGAAAGCTAGCAGGGTATTCGCACGTTGCAGCGGCGAATACCTTATGATTAAGATTTAGGCGCCAACAAAAAAATAAATGACGAACTGATTAATTGTGGAAAAAAATTATTTCAGTCCAACCCAGTTCATTGTTTACCGTTGACCGTTCTCTCCGTTCGTTTTGAAGCGGATTTTATTAGTAGTGAACCATGGTGACTTCGGATTCCGGTTGAACACGTTGTTCCGGTCCGGTTTTCAAAATCATATGTACCATCAACTTGTTAGCATATAAATTATATAAAGCTTTGTGTGTTTTATTTGTTTGTACAATGTGTATAATAACATGTGTGTTTTTTATTATAGGAGTGTTTTAAAATTAATATTAATTAGTGTGTTTAATGTTGTATTCTTAATTTTAAGATTTTGATATGTATATTTAATTGATTTGTACCAAGTGCTTTATATGTTGTATGTCTTAATTTTAAAATTTTGATATTTAATGTGTTTAATGTTAGAAAAATAAGTTTTAAAGATATTTAATGTTTCAAAATTGTTAATCTACTTGTACATTATGCTTTGTTAGTTGTATTGGTTAATTTTAAAACATTTAATATTAGAAAAGTCATTTATGCTTTATAAAATACTTATATAAGGTTTTGTTAATGACAACCTTTAAAGTTGTCAACAAAATAAAACTTGTTACATTAGTAGTTGTACATAAAGTTGACTGATAAAAGTTAAATTCAAATAATGAGTTAAAATCAAATAATGAGTTATTGTTAACAAATGTACAAGTATAAAGTTGGTTGATAGAAGTTAAATTCAAATAATGAGTTATTGTTAACAAATTTACAAGTTATTGATGCATGTTAGTGTTCACAAATAAATACACTTTGCTTGTTGCTGGTTGAGTGAATGTGGTATCTTAGACGTTATGATTCAGGAGGAGTAAAACCTTAAATATTGGTCCACCCATGTTACTAGGATTACAATAGAACGTGCTTAACTGAATGCACTAATACCCTACTAATCTGATTATATTCATGTGCCTTCAATAGTTTAATTGGAGCAAATTAAGGTTCGAGTATAATAATGACACGACACCTTTGAACACTTTGCAATCAATTTTCAAAGCATAGAAGGAATCACTAATAGAATTTCATGCGCAGTTCTCGCCAGATTCAATCTTTTATAGGTCATAGTTATGATGTACCAAATACGAATGTAGCCTTACATTGTTAAGTTACATTTAATTTATAACGGATTTGAAACTAGCGAAAAATTATTACGTCAACTTAGTAAATGATTTAAACAAGATATAAGGGTGTCCGCGTATGCAAGTACGAGATATCCATGACTATTTTAAGACGAAGAAATAATTTTCATTTGAAACTTCCTTTGACCACAGTGGTTGAAGGTTGAGTGGTTTTGGTGGAAAGGAGAGTTGAAAATGTAGCTAGATAGTTATTGGTGCAAAAAGGTAAATAGAGAGTGAATAGATCTTGATATCTGCAGTGGAGTGTCTTCTCTGTGTGTTTGGGCAAGATTTGGTAGAGATGCAGCTATATCAGACTTTTTTTGTTTCTTTGTCTGATATCGGATGTAGTCTAGTGTCTAGTATAATGTCTGAAGTTGTATCTGTCTTGGATATGTCCATTTCAGCTTGTTATCTTTATGTTTTTGTACAAATTCTTGGAAAGTTAATATAAATTTACCTTTGCACCAAAAAAATACTATAAATTAGTAGATATATGTTTTTCAAAAGTAGAATCTTATTGAAAGGCTCAATACTAAAGCACAAAAGATGGCAAAGATCCTTCTTTTCATTTTATTATAAGTGTGAGATTCATGAATATGATGTTTAAATATATTAAGTCTCTATAACATATGTGACCATTTATGTAGCTTAAATAACACAAAATAACATTAAAATACTTAATATATGACACATATTACCGTTATAAAGATTAAAATGGATCAGTTGTCACTTTTCAAACGGATCAACTTCTTTTGATGACCTATATAGAGATTAAAATCCATATCGACTCAATATATTTGTTCCTACACTTTTGTAGACTTACATCTAACAAAACTCACAATTTAACCCAAAATATCAAGCAAGCAACGTATTAATATTCAAGGTATAATGCCACATCTTTATGATAATATGTCATAAAAAAATACTTAATGAAAAAAAGTAACTTCTTAAAAAATTTTAATTAAATAAAATAAACATAAAATCAGTTCAAATTTACAAATCATACAAATACCTTATGAGTTAAAAGGCCAATGTATATAACTCATAAGTCCCATGTATCTTAATACTTAGAAAAAAAAGCAAAAAAAAAAAAAAAAAAAAACGTTACATCTTCTAAAAGCTCCAAGTGAGCAAATAAATACACTAGGCTTTTGGGGATTCATGCAGTGTGAGCCTATCTAAAAAAAGCTCAAAGGTAGAGCCCGTATGCCTTTAGGGCGCCATTTTAAAACTTTGGAACGTCTAAATTATTAATAGTGTAAATAGTTAACACTTTTATTTTTTGAATTTTAATATTAAATTGGTGGTTATAAGTTTAGTGAGCTTTTCTTTTAAACAATCCTATTAAAATGTAAAATTATTGGAGAACGGTTACACATGGTTTAAATGAGACTTAAATAGATTTTACATTAATTTTTTACTTTTCTTTTTATAGTAATTTTTTTGTCTTAGAATTTTAAGACTTCTTTTTATAAAAAGTCTTAAATGCTTTATAATGTAGTATAGATTTTTATCGCCCACAAGTGAGTGTTAAAATGAATTCGAGTAACAAGTCACGTATTATTCACATTCACATATTAAAGTGAGAAACATAAAATATACATATAAAATGAATAGTGACCTTAGACCGGCTGTAACAAAGCATGTTTTGATGCGTCGAGCACCACACCCCCACCCACCACACGCTTTGTCACGCGTGGTTGAGTAATTTTGGAGATGGTTTGGTAATTTTTTGACGAAACCAAGATTTTCTTATTATGTGTGTGTAAATGTGTTGTGGGATTTTTTCCTTTTTAATTGGGGTATGTTTATGCATGAGTTTGGTGATCATAACTACGGGGTTTTGTGATGAGATGGGAGTAAAGTGTTGATGTAAAACTAATGCTAGCGTGCTAAATGTAGTCACCATTACATCTAACTAGCAGGGTACTCGCGCGATGCAGCGGCGGGTATCCTGTAATTAAAATTTCCGGCAAACATTGTTTTCTTATTATATGTTTTTCGTGACATCAACTATACGTATGATGAAAATTTTATATCAAGATAATTTTAAGTAATTGAAACTATTTCTTATGAAAATATTAGAGTATCAAGAGCAATATAGAGTTCCGTAGTCGAAAGTATTATGACTTGTTGCAAATCAATGTGGTTAATATCGATTTTCTATATATTCTAATACTTTCACTAATGCTTTTATGTTGGCTCTATATTGCGCTTTGATACTCTAATTAATATAAAAGTTTAGCCCATGAATTAACTTTAATATTCGCCCATCCCAAACATATCGTGGCCATCACTTCACACTATGAAGTACTACCCTAATACATTATTTCTCACTCTAATAGCCCTAACCACTTCACACTATGAAAAACTATGGTACTACCCTAATACATTATTTCACTCTAGCCCTAACCACTTCACACTAAAAAACGTAGTCAAAGAAAACTCTCTTTAGTCACACCCACTTTCATCTCAAACCATATCTTTGCAACTATTATGGGAAAAATCACTCTATTAGTTTACCAATATTTTCCAGTAAGTACTAGTATATTTATATATAAGTTAGGTCGTGACTTATAAGTTAACTTAAAAACTTCACTAAACTATTAAATTGTTGCTAAAACGTTAAGAAACCCCGCAACCGCAAACAATGAGAAATATTTGAAGACAAGTGTTGGTCATTGTCATCACCCACGGTCATTAACACGTTTCTTAAAGTTGTCTTTTGGTGTTCATAAAAACATATAGACAAGTGTATCATCATCAATTCGGTATTATACTTCACATATGACTACTACAACTTCCCAAATTAAAACAAAAAATGTAACCAAAGAAAGAAGAACAATAATTGAAAGAATAACTCGAATGAAGGGTGGGCTTTCGGTTGTGGATTATCAATATTTTTCTTCTCCAATTTTTAAGAGACTACCAAATCCACGTACCGAAATCCTTCCCACTTCATTCAAGTATTCTTTTGAATTATTGCTCTTCTTGTTGGTTGCATAGTTATTTTGTATTAATTTAACAAGTCGTAGTAGTCATATATGAAGCATAATAACCGTCGGTGATGATGTGATGAAGTACACCTGTTTCTGTGTTTTTTATGAACACCAAAAAGACAAAAAAATAAAAAAAATACGTGTTAATGACTGTGACTCTGTGAGTGATAACGATGAATAACACTTCTCTTCACATAATTGTTATTGTTGTAGTTGCAGGTTTCTTATTGATGTTTTTAGCAACAATTTAATAGTTTAGTGAAGTTTTTAACAAGTTCTTAAAAGTACAATACCTAATTTATAAACAAATATACTAGAGTACTTATTTTGGGAAAAATGTGAAAGTAGAGAACTAATAGAGTGATTTTTCCCCTGATATTATTAGTTACCTCTTTTCAATGTTACAAATTTCTATTAGATTATTATTTTTTACATGAATTTGTTCGACAAAATTTCTATTAAAGTTAACTTCAAATCTTTTATAAACAAAACACAAATCTCCTTTGTTATAACCGAATCAAACATAATGTTATCTTTCTGTCTACTCTTGCTCGAATCATACAGACCCAAAACAACAAACGGCTTCAAGATCTATTCCAAAAGATTTCGGGTAGGTGCTTTTAATTTCGTTTCTTGTTTTCTTGACCGAATTAAAAAAGAAACGGTGACAGTTTTGTTATTGTTTCTTTTCTTTTTGATTTCGGATATTAACAAAGGAAGTGTATGCTTCTAAATAGATCTATGATGGAGTGTTCAAAAAACTTGTGAATCTTAAAAGATTTGAAAAACAGTGTAACTCTGAGATCTTTTTTGCTCTTTTTATTTCTTGACTTGATTGAGTTTAGATTTAGGTTTGTGAGTTGGGGAGTGGATGTGAGGGTAACAGCTCCTGCTCCCAGATTTTCACTTTCATTCGATAGGTTTGAAAAGGGTGGCTCCAAAGAATAAAAAGGGTGAAGCTACAAGTTTTAGGCTGCTACATGAATGTGTTACGTGTACATCTTGATTAGAGAAATTGTAATTATTTGTGAAGGGGTGTTTTAGTTGTGCATTGAATGTAGTTTGATTTGTGCTTTAAGTAGTAAATAATGTTTTTTCATTTGTATTTAGTTAAAATCTATATTAAGAAATCTTAAAAATTTAATAGGAGGGAAGTGTTTAAATGCATTATAAGTAGTATGATTTATAGTTACGATGTACCTATCAAATTACCATTTTGATATTGTCTTATCTAAATTTGTGTTGGTTACCGTAACATCCAAACGTCTTAACGGATAACTCAATTGATGTTTTGACCGTGTCTAAATTTTTTTACTTGTTAGTCGAATTCATTTTAATATGTGACCATTAACCTACTTTGAACCCATATCCTCTAAAATAAACACAACTATGTTCTTATTATGATTGTCTCCTACCTATTCCAAGAGTAAGTTCTTAATGTTTAGCAATTTGAAACTTATATATGTTACTAGTATAAAATACTAGCATGGTATCGCGAATGCGCTTGTCGGATATCTTGTGATTCAAAATTTTCCATGATACATTTTTCGACAATAACTTTACTAATTATTTTGTTTGTAAGCGATAGCAAAAGTGGGTTTGTTTAGTTTGTATTATTTTTTGTATCTAGTGGTTTGCTTGTTTTGTACAACGAGCATTTTTAATTATACTTTTCATTGAGGAGGGTTTTAAGAATAACAATTTAGAGGTGGCAAAATGTGCCCAAAAGCAAAAAATGAACTAAATGGGCAAATTTTTAAAAGATTTTGGCACATTTAACCCTCTTATTTTTTTGAAATGGGCACATATAGCCCATTGAAAACTTAAATGAGCACTAATGGGCACATTTTTTTCTCAATTGTAAAACATTACGATCTTTTTAAATAATTTTTTATATATAATATATTTAAGTTTTTTAATACAAATAAGATATTACGTTTAAGGAATTTATCTCGTCGTTTTAGGTCTTTTATTAAGCGATTTGTATAATATGCAGTCTGCAGTTTAAGCCATTCTAAATTGCGTCCGGCCCCTCGGCCAACTTGCCATTGACACCTCTATTGTAGGTGTTGACAAGTCAATTGATATGTGTGTTGATGCATTAATTGATTGTACATATTGCATGAATAATTGTATTCTTTAATTTTCAATGTCCTAAGGGCATCTCCAATGTTAGCACTAAGTGTACATTCTGCACTAAAATAGTGCAAAAACTAAAAACCGCACTATTTTAGTGCAATGGATAGTGAACACACAAAATGCACTAAATATAAGCATTACTATTTATTGCACTAAACACTATTCATTCTATTAAAACCTCTTAATTTTTACTAATCCTTTTATATTTAATATAAAACATAATAACTAATTTATATAAAATATATTTTTGTAAGTTTCACATTAATATTATCGAAATGAGCTCAATATTGATATAGAGTACATAATTTATTTTTCCAATTTATTGTACTATCATATATTTTATAAATTTTAAAATACAATTAGTGCAAATATATAGTATATACATTGGAACACATTTTATTTGGTACAAACATATTTCAATATGATACATTTTTTGCACTATTTTAGTGTAAACTTTTGATATCAACATTGGAGATGCTTTTAGGGGTTGTTTACTTTACACTTATTTAGAATGTGTGAGCCCAAAACCTTTAATCCCTATTATTTGAGAGATTATCACAAGACTATTTCTCCCATTTAAGAGGCTAAATAAGAGCCTCTTGCCAAAAGTCACTTCATTAAAAAAAAAAAAAAAAAAAAATTGTTTACTAAATTAAACGGTTTAGAGATATTACTAGATTAGTCATTTAATTTAAAAAGGTTTTTGTAGACCTTTCATTAAGATGAATTACCTGTATTTAATGGCCAGAATGTCATCCATGTAGTGTAGAATTGTAGATTATCTTTAGGATGCATGGGATTAGGGTGATCCCATCGTTCTTGTTTGATGGCTCATGTTTAAATGAAATAGTCAATTCTTACAAAATTTTACAATTAAATACAATAAATCATGTATGTAGATGCCTAAAATTTTAAAAAGACTATCAAACAATGACATTTAAATGATTCTTTAACAATGACATGTTTAGTGTAAACATCTTCAAACAACTTTTGATACGTTCATACCTATCTATCTTCTGACATACAACTTCAATGTTCCAGAAAGCTAGGTCCAAATTGTTATATGCTTTAGAGTTTAGACACATTATTCATAGTTACAATGTCACAAACTTAATTTGGCTATCAGTATGGTTAAGAAAGCTGTTCTACTCGTCAGATGGCCGAATTCTTCACGCTAAAAAGGGGATTTTGGCTGCATGCCTTAGATACAAAAAAAGGCCGAACTTTCATGAAAATAATAGAAACTTCACTATGTCTATATGCCTGATCAACCAAAACTGCAGATTCATATATTGAACCAAAAAAAACAGCTATGAAAACACTTGCAGTGCTGAATTTAATTCATAACAATGCATTTCTAATAAGAATGTTGAGGCTCAGATATGTTAAACAATCAACATAAAGAACATTTAACCGCCATTGGCTGCATATTCACTGCTGCAGTAAAAAAGTAAAAGTTGTTCAGGCTAGCTAGGTAAAGAAACTATACAGTTAAATGTCAGTTTTGTCAGATTTACTTACACGGTTAGAAACTCATCAATACCACCTCGAGAAAGACCAAATTACAAGCATGTTTGACTAACATGCTAAATGATGGTACTCTTTCCACGAGATTAGATGATCTCAGCTTAGTGCAGTACAAAAGTAAAAATTGATCAGGCTAGACAAGGGACCCTCGATGCATAATGTATCTCGTATGTAGTAAGTTCATCAAACTTTAAAGCTGCGAATCCTTTTTCTGAGAACGCTTTTCTAATGGCTACATTCATAAAGGTGGAGCATGCTCCTGAATTTCCGTTTAGAGGTTGGAGCTACTACAGATAAGGGTTTGGTTCTGCATACTTGGTTGCTTTCGTGATTATGACTTCTGGCACTGAATTCTTTTGAAATTATTTGCTATAGACTGACTCTTTATTTGGTCAGATTTGAGCAACATTAGGCACATGTCCGTTCAACATCAGCGACTGTAAACTGGGCACAAGTGGGCTCTAAGTTTCGTACGTGGGTTGACTTAATGGGGTTTTTGGGTCTGTCAAGAGCATGAGTGTGGCAACCATAGTTGGCGCCTGTCGTTTGATAGAGGTATATATCTCAATCATTTGATTTTAAATGCTTTTTACGGAATGGATGGAATCAAGTTTATATTGATAAGTTAGAGTCTAATTTGAAGACGGGATTCCCTTTATCTTATATTTGTATTTATGCTCATACAAAAATTTTAAGTTTTTATCTTTTTGCAGAGAGGCAATGGTGGCTTTTGGAGTCTTAACGGTTGAGATGATGCACGAAAATGGAGATGCTAATCGAGAGTCGGTCTGTAATTGAATTGACGATGTCCAATAATATGTCAAATGACATTACTCTTTTCACTAGATCAGATGGCATCGGATGATTTATGATTCAGCTAAATTATTGTTACTCGACTTTTCAAACTAGCGGTCAATATGCTTGCAAGTATTGGCTTGAGAGCGAAACTGGATCGAATGGATTCCAAAGAAAGCGAAGGTCTTTTATTGGAGATGAGCCCATGATAATGACCCCTCAAAAGTCAATTTGGATCATCATGAAACTGATCTAAAGTTTCTGCTGATATCTATGATAATTCTCAGGAATCCACAGATCGCCTGTTTGAGGATCGGGCATTGGATTGTATAACGTGTCTGTAGTAAGCTTGTCAAAGTTCAAAAATTGACTCTTTTTGTTGCCAATGTTATTTATATTGTTAGGTTTTCTCTTATGGGGCTGTTTGGAAATGGTAGTACATGCTCCTGCAATCCCATCCATTAAGAGGTCTAAGCAGCTGCAAATGAGGATTTGGTTCTGCATATTCAGTTGCTTTCTTTCCGTCTGCAAATTCGGCAAAGATTGATTCTATGTTGCATTTTGGCTGGGTTGAATTCTTTCTCCAAAAAAACATGAGTTCAGTAATCTTTCCATTAAAACATCAACCAAACAAACATAAATTTAACTACATGTAATAATCTCCGACTATATAAACTTATTCTTGAACGTCAAATGCATTTTTTTAGCAAAAACTCAATTACATACTACTACTACTACTACTACTACTACTACACTTTTACCCAAACTACACTATTACAGCTTATTCAGATGTGTTAGGTCCCTCAACATATATTTGAAACTATACTAGAAACATCAGAGCATTTAGCTACTCAAATCAACTTACTTCACCCCATTACTTTCACTTCCACAGTTCCACTCCACGCATTCACGGCTTTCATATAAAATCCTTCTGATAATCTGAATTATATGACCCAAATCTCCAGCCAAAGACTCAACAGCATGATCAGCTCCATCTGCAAACTACACGATGGTTAAAAAAATGCTGGTCCGCTGCCTCCACTTACAGTCAGGTATCTCATCATGTCTTCACTTTTCACCCTTCATTCGCATATAAGATTTCTATACAGGAGCACATTACATCAACTAAACAACTTATCTACACAAACATTGCAACAGGCAAGTCATGTTAGTTGTCAAATGATCTGCAGAGTATATACTTAAACACATTGTTCATAAAGTGTCACAAACTTTATTTAGCTATCACATTGTTGAAATTGTTTTTGGTTCAGTGACCTGTTGTCCGGAATTTACCGAGCTAAAAGGTGATAGCTGCGAATGAAAATGTATGAACTTGGATGTCAGTAGAAATAATGTATAAAGAATTGATCAGTTAGAAGTTAAAAGCTGGATACATGCAGTTTTAAAAATTTATAAAAACATTTGAAGTGTCAATTTTGATTGCAAAACAATGCAATGTTTAACAATTGATGAGGCTCAGATCTGTAAAACAATCAAAACAAAGAAGATTATACCGCCATGGCTGCAAATCCGCAGCTGCATTAGCAAATAACAACCGGAAATTGCCAAGCCAAGATACGGTAAATCTCACCTTTGCATGATAACTCAGACATTTAGAAATTCATCATCACTGCCTCGGTAGACACTAAATTACACAGTTGGTCCCAGAAATATATACTCCCTCCGTTACAAATAAACAAGATGTGACTTATTTAGAGTTAGGATCAAATGAGAAAGCCGGAGTTTTACAGTTGGACATGTTGCTGTGAAAGCTGCCTCGTGCAAAGTGACAAAACACGAGAAAGCATGCATTGAAAATAAATGCGTGTTTATTCCTTACGCGTTTGATACCTTTGGTTTCCTTGCAAGTGAGGCGGTGGAGCTACTCAACAGAGTCCAACGAGTTATGAACAATAATGCTATGACACCTAGATCCACAAATGTTGTTTTTAAAAGAGGTGGTTTTGCAATCCAAAAGTGCTTACGCAAGCAGCTATTGGCTTGTTTCATTCTACCACTATTTCAATGAAGAATAATTAAAATGCGAAGGATGATAAACATAAACAAATGGGGGCAAAAATGAAAATCATCAGCGACCCTCCGTCGCCTCATTTCTTCATTGTCAGAGTTCATTTGCCCCGAAATCCTTTTTCAGGTTCGAATTCCTTTTCGTCTCGGCCAAAATGAAAACAGCCTCCGTAACCAAAATAATGCAATGATAAAAAGAGGCTCAGATCTGTTAAAAAAAACAAACCGTACAAAAAAAGGATAAAACTGCCATGGCTGCAATAGTTAAATTACCCCGCCAAGATACAGTATAATCTCAAATTATTTGTACAATAAACTCAGACAATTACTAGAACGTTATCATCACAGCCTCTAATAATAATTTTGGAACGGAAGGAGTATTATAAAATAATGAAACTAAATTAATAAAAAGAGTTATTAATTCGTGCTAATAAAATGCTATCGATCCCCTAGTTGAGTACCGGGGCAAAACCTCGAAGGGTAATATAAAGGTGTGTCTGTATGTATGTATGTGTGGAATACTATTGATATATCATAAAGCCATAAAGGTGGGTTAGGATTGGATTTGGAATACTATTGATATAGTATCATACATAAAAGGTTGTTTAAAAATGGGGCAAAATGGAAAATCATAGGTAACAGAAGGGGTAAACAACCTTTGAAAAACATCCATACCTTCTGTCGCCTCATTTCTTACATAATTTGTCTGAGCTTACTTTGTTTTCTTTGCCCCAAACCCTAGATTCAACAAGATGCTCTGTTTTTATAGCAACTTTTCTTCCTAAATTTACTGTTATTTTAACTATTTTTTATTTATTTATTTTTATATAACACTTGATAGTTGATAGTACAAAACATATAAATGAATTTTATTTTAAATCTATTCTCATTAGTATATTTTTTATCCAGTTATAATATAACACAAACAAAAATAATTAAAATCAAAGTTGAAAAAAAAAATACTATAAGAATTCAAACTGAACACTTATTTTAGAACAGATGGAGTAATAAATTTTTACTTTGTATTAAACCACTAAAAGTAGACTTTAGTTGGTAGATATTATATTTGATCGATGAAAATGTAGAGTATATATTTAAAACTTGTGCGTTATGAAAGTAGGGCCGAGCATCGGTCCAAAACCGAACCGAACCGAAACCGAAAACCATTAGTATATAGAATCGAAACCGAACCGGATATGGTCGGTTCAATTTGGTTTTGTGTCGGTTCGGTTGATTCAGTTCGGTTTATATAGTTTAGGTGTGTTTTTCTCGGGTTTTGAGTCGAACCGAATATAGTCGTTTTAGTTCGGTTCGATCCAGTTCAGCTTGATTTTCAGGTTCAGTTCAGTTTTCAATCAAATATGCCCAGCTCTATATGAAAGTAAAAACTATGAAACGTAGATATGGTTCATAGGTTTTTGGTATTTTTGTGTTTTTTTATATTCATTTATCTCTCGTGTCATAGGTAGCTCAGTCTTTTACTTTCTTCATCTTTAAAAATACTAGAACATTATACTTGACCCAAATTTTATAACACAACCTAAAACTAATAATAATTTAAGAAATTAATTTAGTGTCGTTTGTTTTTTCAGAGCTTTTACCTCTTCATCTGCAAACCATGTCTGCAAAAGAAGAGATGCATTTTAAGCTCTTCACGTTTGTTTTGTTATTGAAGTACTTCTTTCATTTTCCTTCTTTTTCTTCTTTTTCTTTTTTCTTTTTCACTAGTATTTTTTGTGCTATTGAAGTAAATTCTTTTTTCCTTTTTCCATTTCACTAGTTTTTTGTGCTATTGAGTACAAAACAAGCAAAAAGACAATACATAATGGTTCAAAATATACCAATATCGACCGTTTTTTGTACTGTAAACCCTTTTGTCATATGGATCAAATGGCTCATTGGTTTTCTTACGTTTTGGTATTTTTTTTTTACATTTTCGACTGTTTTTTACGTCTTCGTCTGTTTTTTTAAAGTTTTCGACCCCTTTTTAAGTTTTTGTTTGTTTTATACGTATTTGTCCTTTTTCTTTATGCTTTCGTCTGTTTTTTATGTTTTCGCCGGTTTTTTTACGTTTCCGTCCGTTTTTTACGTTTTTGTCTGTTTTTTACGTTTTATTTTTTTAAATGTTTTTGTCTGTTTTTTTAAGCTTTCATATGTTTTTAACGTTTTCCACCATTTTTTTACATTTTCGTCTGTTTCTTTACTTTTTTTACGTTGTCCTCCATTTTTAATTTTTTTTTACATTTTCGTCTGTTTCTTTACTTTTTTTTACATTTTCGTCCGTGTTTTTACGTTTTCGTATGTTTTACGTTACCGCTTTTTTACGTTAAGGCATGTTTTTTATGTTTTAGTCCGTTTTCTTACGTTTGTCTATTTTACGTTGTCTGTTTATTTACGTTTTGTCGTTTTTGTTTTCAACCGTTTACGTTTCGCCTTTTGACGTTGTTTATTTTTCACCATTTTTACGTTTGACCGTTTTTATGTTTTCGATGTTTCTTTCGTTTTCATCCGTTTTCGTCGGTTTTCTTACATTATCATACGTTTTGTTAGGTAAGATATAATAACGTACAAAAACATATAAAATTATATGAAAACGTAAAATAAACATATGAAGATATAAAAAACGGACCAGAACGTAAAAAACGGCCGAAAGCGTAAAAAACGGATGAAAACATAAAAAAAGGTGAAAACGGACGAAAACGGACAAAAACGTAAGGAAACGGACGAAAAGTAAAAAAAGGGACGAAAACGTAAAAAAACGGATGAATACGTAAAAAACAGAGGAAAACATAAAAAAAAAACGGACGAAAACATAAAAAACGAACGCAAACGTAATAAAGCGGACGAAAACTTAAGAAAACGGGCGAAATTGTAAGAAAACGGACGAAAACGTAAAAAAAAAATGTGATGAAACGGATTTAAAACGGAAAAATGCATCGAAAATGTAAAAATTACGAAAACATAAAAGAGGCGTAAAACGAAAAACGCTTAAAACGTAAAAAACGAATTTAAACGTAAAAGACGAATGAAACGTAAAAAGAGATGTAAGATATCGAAAGAGATGTGGGGTTGTTAAAGAAGAGGTTAGAAGTGAAAGATAATGTCTGAAATTTAGAAGAGGAAAGAAGTGAAGTTAAACACTTCAAAAAAAACAAAACATCCGCCTCCTACAGACAAAAAAAGTAAAAAGAGGAAAAAAGTGCTTATTGTAAAAAAAACAAACGACACCTTAAGTAAACCCATCAGGACTAACTATCTTTGAGCAAAAAATCACTTGGTCAAATACTTTGACACCCATTCGGCTTACGAGGCCGGACGATTATACTAAGATATTTGCAGTCGAACTTTGTCTAATATATTGAGTCCAAAATCTCATAACTTACTAAGTTTCTTTGATTACTATTCAATGCACACAATTACACCTTAGCCAACTTCCCCAACACATATCTTTGCCTTAGGTGACATTTCGTTTATTGTGACTGTTGAAGTATAGTCTCTTCCAGATAGTTAGAGGAGACAATCACACCTAAAATCATTAAAAGGAAGAGAAGATGGTAAAGTAATAGCATATGTTGGAACAGTAAGGTCACTCCACGTTCGGAGGCAATAGCATAAAAGCTATGACTACTTTGGAGCTTAAGTTGTACCAACAGACAGCTGTTGTACAATAGCGTACGAGTGGAGCAGAGTGGTGCACAACGGCCACATGCGACATCAAGACAAAATGATACCCGAAGGCAGCGCCTGACCCCATCAGCGATTTACTCGTTGCTCCTAGACGACAAAATCATCTCCACAATGCTCACGCCGTGGACCTAAGTCCAGGTAGTATAAATAAAGTCGTTCATTTAGATGAACGACACACTCTCTCTGATACTCCGATACAAACTATCTCTTCCTCTTCCTATAAAATAACATATTTTCATAGGAAGCGTATACTTATTCTCACGCCGAAGTTTGGTCTCGGTTTAAAACCCCGGAGCGAGCTAACGGTGTTCTTTCTTATTTCAGCCCAAAGAACAAAGGAATTAGCACTAATCTCCTAGGTCGAAGGGCTCGAGAAGTGGTTGCAGAAAATTGCTTCAACGGTGGCATTTATGACTATTAGTAAAACCAAAATCAAGTGACGAAAGTTTTTAGAGCTTTCAATGGTAAACAAGAGTTCACGGCAACATATCAAATATATCAGATACATTTTTGTTTTTTTCCAACTGTCAACAAGTACAGTAAATTGCAACGCTTGGAATTAATTGTTCTAAATGGTTAATGAGATTAAAGTTCTAATCTTTAAGTAAGAATCCTTACATATACAAGGGGCTGCACAGAGACCTATGTATATGTAGGGTTGCAGACGGTCAAACCCGACCACCGACCAATCCCACAAGCCCGAACCTACGCTTCCATTGAACACAAAACCGACTCCCGACCCCCTACAAGCCCACTAACATGATTCGGACTCGGATCGACCGATTCTGATTGATCGGTTTTGGAGTGTCTTCTCTATGTGTTTGGGCAAGATTTGGTAGAGATGCAGCTATATCAGACTTTTTTTGTTTCTTTGTCTGATATCGGATGTAGTCTAGTGTCTAGTATAATGTCTGAAGTTGTATCTGTCTTGGATATGTCCATTTCAGCTTGTTATCTTTATGTTTTTGTACAAATTCTTGGAAAGTTAATATAAATTTACCTTTGCACCAAAAAAATACTATAAATTAGTAGATATATGTTTTTCAAAAGTAGAACGTCTCATAGTTTTGAAAGGCTCAAGGCGCACTAAAGCACAAAAGATGGCAAAGATCCTCGAGGCGCATTATAAGGCGCGAGATTCATGAATACGAGGCGCACTAAATATATTAAGTCTCTATAACATATGTGACCATTTATGTAGCTTAAATAACACAAAATAACATTAAAATACTTAATATATGACACATATTACCGTTATAAAGATTAAAATGGATCAGTTGTCACTTTTCAAACGGATCAACTCGCTTTACTTAATCTATATAGAGATTAAAATATATCGCACTCAATATGCCATGTCCCTACACTTGCAGACTTACATCTAACAAAACTCACAATTTAACCCAAAATATCAAGCAAGCAACGTATTAATATTCAAGGTATAATGCCACATCTTTAGGTCGTGTTTGGTTCAAGGATATGTGGGGAATTTGGATGAATTTGAAATTAAAAACCCATGTGAAACGTGTTTGGTTGTCAACTATGAGAGAATTAAATGTCTATAAATTGCCTAGAAAGGGGGAACTAGAAAACCCACTGATGGGTTGAGAATTTTAATTTCCGTATACATATTGACAAATAAAGACAAAAAACACCCTTCAAATCAAAAACTTTATCTTCTTCTTTCTTCTTTCTTTCTTTTTTCTCTTTTGGGATTTGGATGATCCTTTATTTAAGTAAAACTCACTGTAATTGATTTCTTCCAAATATAACATCTCAAACTTTTTTCTTTCCAGATCGATGCAAAAGTTTTAATTGAAAGGCTGTTCAATTAAATCAAGACTTTTTGTTTGATAAGGTATTGATTTATATCTTTTTTACAAGTATTCAATTTCATGATGTAAGTATGCAATTTTGAGTTGAAATATGCGAGTGTTTTTATGCATCTTTGACCAGATTCATTATTTAACATTGATTTTGCTACTGATGAAAGGGCAACTAAGTAATTTACTATTGTTTACATTTCAAATATTTTAGCCAACCAAACAGATAAAGAATTTTAAATGCCTGAATTTTAAAGAGCTCAAAATTTTAAATCTCGCATAATTTTAAATTACATGAATTGAAATTCTTGAACCAAACACCCCCTTATGATAATATGTCATAAAAAAATACTTAATGAAAAAAAGTAACTTCTTAAAAAATTTTAATTAAATAAAATAAACATAAAATCAGTTCAAATTTACAAATCATACAAATACCTTATGAGTTAAAAGGCCAATGTATATAACTCATAAGTCCCATGTATCTTAATACTTAGAAAAAAGCAAAAACGTTACATCTTCTAAAAGCTCCAAGGAGTAAAGCCCAAGGCCAAGGCTTTTTGTGGGATTTACGCACGCCAAGGGCCTCGATCTAAAAGTTCTCAGCTACTAGAGCCCGTAATTTTAGGCTGATTTTTAAAACTTTGGAACGTCTAAATTATTAATAGTGTAAATAGTTAACACTTTTATTTTTTGAATTTTAATATTAAATTGGTGGTTATAAGTTTAGTGAGCTTTTCTTTTAAACAATCCTATTAAAATGTAAAATTATTGGAGAACGGTTACACATGGTTTAAATGAGACTTAAATAGATTTTACATTAATTTTTTACTTTTCTTTTTATAGTAATTTTTTTGTCTTAGAATTTTAAGACTTCTTTTTATAAAAAGTCTTAAATGCTTTATAATGTAGTATAGATTTTTATCGCCCACAAGTGAGTGTTAAAATGAATTCGAGTAACAAGTCACGTATTATTCACATTCACATATTAAAGTGAGAAACATAAAATATACATATAAAATGAATAGTGACCTTAGACCGGCTGTAACAAAGCATGTTTGATGCTCGAGCACCACACCCCCACCCACCACACGCTTTGTCACGCTCGGGTTGAGTAATTTTGAGATGGTTTGGTAATTTTTGACGAAACCAAGATTTTCTTATTATGTGTGTGTAAATGTGTTGTGGGATTTTTTCCTTTTTAATTGGGGTATGTTTATGCATGAGTTTGGTGATCATAACTACGGGGTTTTGTGATGAGATGGGAGTAAAGTGTTGATGTAAAACTAATGCTAGCGTGCTAAATGTAGTCACCATTACATCTAACTAGTAAGACTGCTGATGCAAATAAGTAGATCCCTGTAATTAAAATTTCCGGCAAACATTGTTTTCTTATTATATGTTTTTCGTGACATTAACTATACGTATGATGAAAATTTTATATCAAGATAATTTTAAGTAATTGAAACTATTTCTTATGAAATATTAGATTAAGCGCAATATAGAGTTATCCGCCAGAGTCGAAAGTATTATGACGGTTGCAAATCAATGTGGTTAATATCGATTTTCTATATATTCATAATACTTTCGACTACGGCTTTTATGTTGGCTCTATATTGCGCTTGATACTCTAATTAATAATAAAAGTTTAGCCCATGAATTAACTTTAATATTCGGCCCATCCCAAACATATCAGGGCCATCACTTCACACTATGAAGTACTACCCTAATACATTATTTCTCACTCTAATAGCCCTAACCACTTCACACTATGAAAAAACTATGAAGTACTACCCTAATACATTATTTCTCACTCTAATAGCCCTAACCACTTCACACTATGAAAAACGTAGTCAAAGAAACTCTCTCTTTAGTCACACCCACTTTTCATCTCAAACCATATCTTTGCAACTGATATTATGGGAAAAATCACTCTATTAGTTCTCTACTTTCACATTTTTCCCAAAGTAAGTACTCTAGTATATTTATATATAAGTTAGGTATCGTACTTATAAGAACTTGTTAAAAACTTCACTAAACTATTAAATTGTTGCTAAAAACGTCAATAAGAAACCTGCAACCGCAAACAATGAGAAATATTTGAAGACAAGTGTTGGTCATTGTCATCACCCACGGTCATTAACACGTATTCTTCAAATTGTTGTCTTTTGGTGTTCAAAAACATATATAGACAAGTGTATCATCATCAACCGGTCATTATGCTTCACATATGACTACTACAACTTCCGGACAAATTAAAACAAAAAGCTGTGTAAACCCAAAGAAGAACAATAATTCGAAAGAATAACTCGAATGAAGTGGGTGGGCTTTCGGTTGTGGATTATCAATATTTTTTCTTCTCTCCAATTTTTAAGAGACTACCAAATCCACAGCCGAAATCCCTTCCCACTTCATTCAAGTTATTCTTTTGAATTATTGCTCTTCTTTGTTGGTTGCATAGTTATTTTGTATTAATTTGGCTCGAAGTCGTAGTAGTCATATATGAAGCATAATAACCGTCGGTGATGATGTGATGAAGTACACCTGTTTCTGTGTTTTTTTGAACACCAAAAGACAAAAATAAAAAATAATACGGTTAATGATGTGACTCGTGAGTGATGACGATGAATAACACTTCTTTCACATAATTGTTATTGCTAGAAGGTGTTTCTTATTGATGTTTTTAGCAACAATTTAATAGTTTAGTGAAGTTTTTAACAAGTTCTTAAAAGTACAATACCTAATTTATAAACAAATATACTAGAGTACTTATTTTGGGAAAAATGTGAAAGTAGAGAACTAATAAAGTGATTTTTCCCCTGATATTATTAGTTACCTCTTTTCAATGTTACAAATTTCTATTAGATTATTATTTTTTACATGAATTTGTTCGACAATTTCTATTAAAGTTAACTTCAAATCTTTTATAAACAAAACACAGATCTCCTTTGTGTTATAACCGAATCAAATACAATGTTATCTTCCTGTCTACTCTTGCTCGAATCATACAGACCCAAAACAACAAACGGCTTCAAGATCTATTCCAAAAGATTTCGGGTAGGTGCTTTTAATTTCGTTTCTTGTTTTGACCAATTAAAAGAAACGGTGCATGTTTTGTTGTTTCTTTTCTTTTTGATTTCGGATATTAACAAAGGAAGTGTATGCTTCTAAATAGATCTATGATGGAGTGTTCAAAAAACTTGTGAATCTTAAAAGATTTGACTGTAACTCGAGATCTTTTTGCTCTTTTATTTCTTGACTTGATTGAGTTTAGATTTAGGTTTGTGAGTTGGGGAGTGGATGTGAGGGTAACAGCTCCTGCTCCCAGATTTTCACTTTCATTCGATAGGTTTGAAAAGGGTGGCTCCAAAGAATAAAAAGGGTGAAGCTACAAGTTTTAGGCTGCTACATGAATGTGTTACGTGTACATCCTGATTAGAGAAATTGTAATTATTTGTGAAGGGGTGTTTTAGTTGTGCATTGAATGTAGTTTGATTTGTGCTTTAAGTAGTAAATAATGTTTTTTCATTTGTATTTAGTTAAAATCTATATTAAGAAATCTTAAAAATTTAATAGGAGGGAAGTGTTTAAATGCATTATAAGTAGTATAGATTTATAGTTACAGTTACAGCCTATCAAATTACCATTTTGATATTGTCTTATCTAAATTTGTGTTGGTTACCGTAACATCCAAACGTCTTAACGGATAACTCAATTGATGTTTTGACCGTGTCTAAATTTTTTTACTTGTTAGTCGAATTCATTTTAATATGTGACCATTAACCTACTTTGAACCCATATCCTCTAAAATAAACACAACTATGTTCTTATTATGATTGTCTCCTACCTATTCCAAGAGTAAGTTCTTAATGTTTAGCAATTTGAAACTTATATATGTTACTAGTATAAAATACTAGCATGGTATCTGCGGAATGCGCTGTCGGATATCTTGTGATTCAAAATTTTCCATGATACATTTTCTGACAATAACTTTACTAATTATTTTGTTTGTAAGCAATAGCAAAAGTGGGTTTGTTTAGTTTGTATTATTTTTTGTATCTAGTGGTTTGCTTGTTTTGTACAACGAGCATTTTTAATTATACTTTTCATTGAGGAGGGTTTTAAGAATAACAATTTAGAGGTGGCAAAATGTGCCCAAAAGCAAAAAATGAACTAAATGGGCAAATTTTTAAAAGATTTTGGCACATTTAACCCTCTTATTTTTGAATGAAAGCACATATAAAGCCCATCAAAAACTTAAATGAAGACTAATGGGCCATTTTTTCTCAATTGTAAAACATTACGATCTTTTTAAAGATTTTTATTTTTATATATATAATATATTTAAGTTTTTTAATACAAATAAGATATTACGTTTAAGGAATTTATCTCGTCGTTTTAGGTCTTTTATTAAGCGATTTGATAACATGTACCGCTAGTTTCGCGGCTCATTCTACCAAGGCCCGTCCGGCCGCCCGTTTTGACACCTCTATTGTAGGTGTTGACAAGTCAATTGATATGTGTGTTGATGCATTAATTGATTGTACATATTGCATGAATAATTGTATTCTTTAATTTTCAATGTCCTAAGGGCATCTCCAATGTTAGCACTAAGTGTACATTCTGCACTAAAATAGTGCAAAAACTAAAAACCGCACTATTTTAGTGCAATGGATAGTGAACACACAAAATGCACTAAATATAAGCATTACTATTTATTGCACTAAACACTATTCATTCTATTAAAACCTCTTAATTTTAATACTAACTTTTATATTTAATATAAAACATAATAACTAATTTATATAAAATATATTTTTGTAAGTTTCACATTATATATCGAAATGAGCTCAATATTGATATAGAGTACATAATTTATTTTTCCAATTTATTGTACTATCATATATTTTATAAATTTTAAAATACAATTAGTGCAAATATATAGTATATACATTGGAACACATTTTATTTGGTACAAACATATTTCAATATGATACATTTTTTGCACTATTTTAGTGTAAACTTTTGATATCAACATTGGAGATGCTTTTAGGGGTTGTTTACTTTACACTTATTTAGAATGTGTGAGCCCAAAACCTTTAATCCCTATTATTTGAGAGATTATCACAAGACTATTTCTCCCATTTAAGAGGCTAAATAAGAGCCTCTTGCCAAAAGTCACTTCATTAAAAAAAAAAAAAAAAAAAAAAAAATTGTTTACTAAATTAAACGGTTTAGAGATATTACTAGATTAGTCATTTAATTTAAAAAGGTTTTTGTAGACCTTTCATTAAGATGAATTACCTGTATTTAATGGCCAGAATGTCATCCATGTAGTGTAGAATTGTAGATTATCTTTAGGATGCATGGGATTAGGGTGATCCCATCGTTCTTGTTTGATGGCTCATGTTTAAATGAAATAGTCAATTCTTACAAAATTTTACAATTAAATACAATAAATCATGTATGTAGATGCCTAAAATTTTAAAAAGACTATCAAACAATGACATTTAAATGATTCTTTAACAATGACATGTTTAGTGTAAACATCTTCAAACAACTTTTGATACGTTCATACCTATCTATCTTCTGACATACAACTTCAATGTTCCAGAAAGCTAGGTCCAAATTGTTATATGCTTTAGAGTTTAGACACATTATTCATAGTTACAATGTCACAAACTTAATTTGGCTATCAGTATGGTTAAGAAAGCTGTTCTACTCTCACAGATGCCGAATTCTTCACGCTAAAAAGGGGATTTTGGCTGCATGCCTTAGATACAAAAAAAGGCCGAACTTTCATGAAAATAATAGAAACTTCACTATGTCTATATGCCTGATCAACCAAAACTGCAGATTCATATATTGAACCAAAAAAAACAGCTATGAAAACACTTGCAGTGCTGAATTTAATTCATAACAATGCATTTCTAATAAGAATGTTGAGGCTCAGATATGTTAAACAATCAACATAAAGAACATTTAACCGCCATTGGCTGCATATTCACTGCTGCAGTAAAAAAGTAAAAGTTGTTCAGGCTAGCTAGGTAAAGAAAACTAGTTACAGTTAAATGTCAGTTTTGTCAGATTTACTTACACGGTTAGAAACTCATCAATACCACCTCGAGAAAGACCAAATTACAAGCATGTTTGACTAACATGCTAAATGATGGTACTCTTTCCACGAGATTAGATGATCTCAGCTTAGTGCAGTACAAAAGTAAAAATTGATCAGGCTAGACAAGGGACCCTCGATGCATAATGTATCTCGTATGTAGTAAGTTCATCAAACTTTAAAGCTGCGAATCCTTTTTCTGAGAACGCTTTTCTAATGGCTACATTCATAAAGGTGGAGCATGCTCCTGAATTTCCGTTTAGAGGTTGGAGCTACTACAGATAAGGGTTTGGTTCTGCATACTTGGTTGCTTTCGTGATTATGACTTCTGGCACTGAATTCTTTTGAAATTATTTGCTATAGACTGACTCTTTATTTGGTCAGATTTGAGCAACATTAGGCACATGTCCGTTCAACATCAGCGACTGTAAACTGGGCACAAGTGGGCTCTAAGTTTCGTACGTGGGTTGACTTAATGGGGTTTTTGGGTCTGTCAAGAGCATGAGTGTGGCAACCATAGTTGGCGCCTGTCGTTTGATAGAGGTATATATCTCAATCATTTGATTTTAAATGCTTTTTACGGAATGGATGGAATCAAGTTTATATTGATAAGTTAGAGTCTAATTTGAAGACGGGATTCCCTTTATCTTATATTTGTATTTATGCTCATACAAAAATTTTAAGTTTTTATCTTTTTGCAGAGAGGCAATGGTGGCTTTTGGAGTCTTAACGGTTGAGATGATGCACGAAAATGGAGATGCTAATCGAGAGTCGGTCTGTAATTGAATTGACGATGTCCAATAATATGTCAAATGACATTACTCTTTTCACTAGATCAGATGGCATCGGATGATTTATGATTCAGCTAAATTATTGTTACTCGACTTTTCAAACTAGCGGTCAATATGCTTGCAAGTATTGGCTTGAGAGCGAAACTGGATCGAATGGATTCCAAAGAAAGCGAAGGTCTTTTATTAATGATTAGCCCGTGATAATTACCCCTCAAAAGTCAATTTGGATCATCATGAAACTGATCTAAAGTTTCTTCTGATATCTATGATGAATCTCTGGAATCCACATATCGTATGTTTGAGGATCGGGCATTGGATTGTATAACGTGTCTGTAGTAAGCTTATCAAAGTCCAAAAATTGACTCTTTTTGTTACCAATGTTATTTATGCTGTTAGGATCTCTGATTGGGTTGTTTGGAAATGGTAGTACATGTCCCTGTAATCCCATCCATTAAGAGGTCTAAGCAGCTGCAAATGAGGATTTGGTTCTGCATATTCAGTTGCTTTCTTTCCGTCTGCAAATTCGGCAAAGATTGATTCTATGTTGCATTTTGGCTGGGTTGAATTCTTTCTCCAAAAAAACATGAGTTCAGTAATCTTTCCATTAAAACATCAACCAAACAAACATAAATTTAACTACATGTAATACTCCGTACTATATAAACTTATTCTTGAACGTCAGATGCATTTTATTAGCAAAAACTCAATTACATACTACTACTACACTTTTACCCAAAAGTACACTACTACAGCTTATTCAGATGTGTTAGGTCCCCCAACATGTATTTGAAACTATACTAGAAACATCAGATGCATTTAACTACTCAAATCAACTTACTTCACCCCCCATTACTTTCACTTCCACAGTTCCACTCCACGTACTACGGCTTTCATATATAATCTTTCTGATAATCTGAATTATATGACCCAAATCTCCAGCTAAAGACTCAACAGCACCATCAGCTCCATCTGCAAACTACACGATGGTTAAAAAAATGCTGGTCCGCTGCCTCCACTTACAGTCAGGTATCTCATCATGTCTTCACTTTTCACCCTTCATTCGCATATAAGATTTCTATACAGGAGCACATTACATCAACTAAACAACTTATCTACACAAACATTGCAACAGGCAAGTCATGTTAGTTGTCAAATGATCTGCAGAGTATATACTTAAACACATTGTTCATAAAGTGTCACAAACTTTATTTAGCTATCACATTGTTGAAATTGTTTTTGGTTCAGTGACCTGTTGTCCGGAATTTACCGAGCTAAAAAGGTGATAGCTAAGCGAATGAAAATGTATGAACTTGGATGTCAGTAGAAATAATGTATAAAGAATTGATCAGTTAGAAGTTAAAAGCTGGATACATGCAGTTTTGGCGTAAAAAATTTATAAAAAAACATTTGAAGTGTCAATTTTGATTGCAAAACAATGCAATGTTTAACAATTGATGAGGCTCAGATCTGTGAAACAATCAAAACAAAGAGGATTAAGCCGCCATGGCTGCAAATCCGCAGCTGCATTAGCAAATAACAACCGGAAATTGCCAAGCCAAGATACGGTAAATCTCACCTTTGCATGATAACTCAGACATTTAGAAATTCATCATCACTGCCTCGGTAGACACTAAATTACACAGTTGGTCCCAGAAATATATACTCCCTCCGTTACAAATAAACAAGATGTGACTTATTTAGAGTTAGGATCAAATGAGAAAGCCGGAGTTTTACAGTTGGACATGTTGCTGTGAAAGCTGCCTCGTGCAAAGTGACAAAACACGAGAAAGCATGCATTGAAAATAAATGCGTGTTTATTCCTTACGCGTTTGATACCTTTGGTTTCCTTGCAAGTGAGGCGGTGGAGCTACTCAACAGAGTCCAACGAGTTATGAACAATAATGCTATGACACCTAGATCCACAAATGTTGTTTTTAAAAGAGGTGGTTTTGCAATCCAAAAAGGGCTAGCGGGGCAGCTTGTTGCTTGTTTGCATTCTACCACTATTTCAATGAAGAATAATTAAAATGCGAAGGATGATAAACATAAACAAATGGGGCCAAAAATGAAAATCATCAGCCCCTCGTCGCCTCATTTCTTCATTGTCAGAGTTCATTTGCCCGAAATCCTTTTCAGGTTCAATTCCTTTTCGTCTCGGCCAAAATGAAAACAGCCTCCGTAACCAAAATAATGCAATGATAAAAAGAGGCTCAGATCTGTTAAAAAAAACAAACCGTACAAAAAAAGGATAAAACTGCCATGGCTGCAATAGTTAAATTACCCCGCCAAGATACAGTATAATCTCAAATTATTTGTACAATAAACTCAGACAATTACTAGAACGTTATCATCACAGCCTCTAATAATAATTTTGGAACGGAAGGAGTATTATAAAATAATGAAACTAAATTAATAAAAAGAGTTGTTAATTCGTGCTAATAAAATGCTATCGATCCCCTAGTTGAGTACCGGGGCAAAACCTCGAAGGGTAATATAAAGGTGTGTCTGTATGTATGTATGTGTGGAATACTATTGATATATCATAAAGCCATAAAGGTGGGTTAGGATTGGATTTGGAATACTATTGATATAGTATCATACATAAAAGGTTGTTTAAAAATGGGGCAAAATGGAAAATCATAGGTAACAGAAGGGGTAAACAACCTTTGAAAAACATCCATACCATCTGTCGCCTCATTTCTTACATAATTTGTCTGAGCTTACTTTGTTTTCTTTGCCCCAAACCCTAGATTCAACAAGATGCTCTGTTTTTATAGCAAGTTTTCTTCCTAAATCTACTGTTATTTTAACTATTATTTATTTATTATTATTTTTTTTGAGTAAATTACACCGTTCATCCTTGTGTTTTGCGTTGACCGCGTTTCGCCATTGACAAAAAGTTGCACCGTTCGTCCTTAAGTGTGAAACGTTATGCGCCGTTCGTCCCTTGACCAAAAAACGTTAAGTTTGACTGTTAAACTCAGGTAAAAATACTAAAATACCCTCACCATCTTCTTCAACGCAAGGTTTCTTGTCTATCCTCACCACCATTTTTCTAAAAGTAACACAGAAACACCATTTTTCTAAAAAATAAGCAAAATCATTATCTTGCCCAACTATCAAATTAAATACAAGTCACAACAATCAACTGATCAAACTCTTAAATGAATACAAGACCAAACCCACATAAAGGTGTGTTGCTCCATTTCATCCAAGATCTACAACACCTCTACCTCCACCACCATCCTGTCCATCTTCCCAACCAGTCACCACCATAACCAGTGAGATTCTCTCTCCCTCTCTGCTCCCCCCAGCCGACGCTGGATACATCCTCCCACAGTCGCCGCACCGCCTGCCTCCACCCCTCACCAGCTACACCAAAACAATCCCCTCCACCTCCTCTTCCCGATCTCCTACAACACGCGCCCATCCCTCCTCCTTCACCCGTTCATACCACCTCCCGCACCACCTCTTCAGCACCACCACACCACCATCTTCAGTATGTTTGGTTGGTAGTTCTTGTGAACAAGGTGACAAGTTTTGTTGCAAAAACAAAGGGTTTGAAACAAGTTTGTTTTCTTTAGGAGGAGATGGTGGTGGAAGTGTGATTAAAAAAAGGAGAAGATGAAGATGAATGTCTTGCAACAAAGAGCTTAATAGCAGCTGAAACACCATAAACTGATTGAATATACTTAAAATGAGCTTCTGCTAAACCATTACTTTCAGAAGAAACCAAAAAACGGTTTTAGAGGCTTTAAGCTAAAATGAAATGGGTATGTGAAAAAACCAAAAAAAGCAATCTTAAAAGTGTTGTTTTGTTTTTTTTTAACAGGAAAAGAGCCCCATTTTTAAGAAAAGATTTTTAGAACAAACCATTTAAGGGTTTTGTAGATTTGCGGCTAAAAGAAAAAGTAAAGATTTTTAAAGAAAAACAAACCCATTTTGAGTTTAATGAAATGAGTAAGTTTTAGGTAACAAGATTCTTGTAGGATGAACCCTAATCATATTTTTGAGCAAAATGGTGGTGGTGGACTGGTGGGATTGTAGAGAAAGAGAGAAGAGAAATAGTAAAGTTCAATTTTTTTTTTTCTGAAAATGGCTTGTCAAACAGTGAGAGAGAGAGAGAGAGAGAATACAAGTGTTGAAGTATGTGTAAAATGTTTGTGTTTGTGTGTTTGTTTTTTTATTTGTTGAAACGACGAATTTACCCTCGCTGTGCTCACATGACGTTTTTAACGGTCAAACTTAACGTTTTTTGGTCAATCTGACGACGCATAACGCCACACTTGTTTAATTTAACTACGAACTTTTTTGGTCAAAGGACGAAACCCTGCGGTCAACGCAAACCACAAGGACGAACGGTGTAATTTACTCTTTTTTTTATATAACACTTGATACAAAATATATAAATGAATTGGATTTTGAATGTATTCTCATTAGTATAATTTTTAACACAAACAAAAATAATTAAAATCAAAGTTGAAAAAGAAATACTATAAGAAGTCAAACTGGACACTTATTTTAGTACAAGTTTACTTTGTATTAAACCACTAAAAGTAGACTTTAGTTGGTAGATATTATATTTGATCGATGATTGTAGTCAGTGATATTTCTTAAAACTTGTGCATTATGAAAGTAGGGCTGAGTATTGGTCCAAAATCGAACCGAACCGAAACTGAAAACCATTAGTATATAAGACCGAAATCGAACCGAATATGGTCGGTTCAGTCGATTCGGTTCGGTTTATATAGTTTAGGTGTGTTTTTCTCGGGTTTTGAGTCGAACCGAATATGGTCGTTTTAATTCGGTTCGGTCCGGTCCAGTTCAACTTGATTTTCAGGTTCAGTTCAGTTTTCGATCCAATATGCTCAGCTCTATATGAAAGTAAAAACTATGAAACGTAGATATGGTCCGTAGGTTTTTGGTATTTTTGTGTTTTTTTATCATCATTTTTCTCTCTTGCCATAGGTAGGCTCAGTCTTTTACTTTCTTCATCTTTAAAAATAATAGAACATTATACTTGACCCAAATTTTATAACACAACCTACAAACTAATAATAATGTAAGAAATTAATTTAGAGACTAAAAATGTAAACCCATCAGGACTAACTATCTTTGAGCAAAAAATCATTTGCTCAAATACTTTGACACCCATTCGGCTTACAATGCCGGACGACTATACTAAGATATTTGCAGTTGAACTTCGTCTAATATATTGAAGTCCAAAATCTCATAACTTACTCAGTTTCTTTGATTACTATTCAATGCACACAATTACACCTTAGCCAACTTCCCCAACACAGATCTTTGCCTTATGTGACATTTCTTTTATTGTGACTGTTGAGGCATACCTTCCGAATAGTTAGAACGAGGCAATAGCATACAAGCTAGACTACTTCGAGCTTAAGTTGTACCAACAGATAGTGTTGTACGATAGTGTGCGACCGAGCAGAGTGGTCCACAACGGCCACATGCGACATCAAGACAAAATGATACCTGAAGGCAACGCCTGACCTCATCAGTGAGTCTCATAGACGACAAAATCATCTCCACAATGCTCACGTCGTGGAGCTAAGTCCAGGTAGTATAAATAGTCATTCACCGATGAACCACACACTCTCGATATCTCGATAATGATTATCTCTTCCTCTTCCTATATATCGCATATATTCATACTAAGCGTATACTTATTCTCACACCGGAGCTTGGTCTCATTATAACCCCTGCGAGCTAACAGTGTTCTTTCTTATTTCAGCCCAAAGGACAAAGGAATTAGCACTAATCTCCGAGGTTGAAGGGCTCGGGAAGTGGTTACAGAAAATTGCTTCAACAGTGACATTTATGACTATTAGTAAAACCAAAATCAAGTGAAGAAAGTTTTTAGAGTTTTCAATGTTGAACCTATTAAAGTACAAAAAAGTTCACGGCAACATATCAGATACATTTTTGTTTATTCCAACTGTCAACAAGTACAGTAAATTGCAACACTAGGAATTAGTTGTTCTATAGCTTCTCTCAATGGTTAATGAGATTAAAGTTCTAATCTTTAAGTAAGAATCATACATACGAGGGGCTACACCGAGACCTATGTATACGTAACCATATTCCCAACTAACTGAACCAGCTCCTTGTTCTTCTCTGCTCTTATCGGTAGCTCCAGGGTCACCTGCACTCGCAAAATCAAGAAAAAGATGGATCAGACCTTACTATACAATCAATTACACCATGTATATCAAATCTCGTATCCTGGGCTCCATATTAAAATTCAATTTATTTAAATATAGGGTTTTTGGGAGTTGCTAAGTTAACTACTTATCTGGTCCTTATTGCATTTTTAAGCATTTTAGACTGTTGCTACTTCTCTACTTATTCTACGATGATCTAAGCTGTTTATTATTTACTGTATTATTTATCACAGTTCACAGTGAAGCAGTTTGAATGTTTGGATGGTACTACTTATCTGTTTTAAACACACTTATCTGGAGTGTTTGGAGGGTACTTACTTATCTGTTTATTGCATTTTTTACACATACGTGTTGTGGAGTGTTTGGACAGTAATCTAGGAATTTTAGAGGGAAATGGGTACATGACCATTATAAATTACTAGTCCCAAACACCCTCCTAGTTTATGGTACTTCCAGTTTCCTTTAAAATAAGATTACCTCTTTGAAGATTTCACTATGAGAAACCTCCTTGAAACCCTACAAAATGGATGAAGACGCATTAGTTAAGACTGTATAAACGTATGATCAGAAAACGAATATTAACAAGTAATTTAAATTAGTTCGAGTGAGAGGAACCAGTTTTTGGAACATATTCAAAGAAGCTTCATTTGAATCTCCAATTTTGGCACGAAAGGTATTGATTTTGTGGTTTTCAATGGCAAACACTAACATCATTAATACCGATTCCTTCCCAAGTCCTTTGCCACGACTTTTCTAGCGAAAAATACATGTTAGAAAATGTCGAATTAAACATTGGAAACAGAAAACTAAAAACTATGATGAATTTCAATTTTCGAAAACGGATAAAAACTTAAAGAAATTCAAAATGTCAGCCCAACAAATACATAGTAAACTAGGATACAGATTTAAGTACAGGATTGGTACCTTTTAGGTTCGGCTATCATTATTTCAATCTCACCCAGATGAGAATCATTCATCACATCATTCACACAACAACTAACTAAAAAAACAGGGTCATAAACCATCAACATATTGAATGTATCAACTAGAAGGTAGTAATCAATCAAGTTCAGTTTGGTTCGTTGCAAAAACAAGTCCTTAGTCTAATATTGTTATTGATAAAGTGAAACACGACACACTTTAAAGCAAATGATATATTTTTGGTACGATACTTTTCAAGGCATACAATGGTTCTTTTACAAAGGAAATGGTTTTTTTCCCGCAGTTTAGGCCAAAAATCAAATGTGCATCCAGCATTGGGTTTGATAGTGATCATGTGGTGATGTGATCAGAATATAAAACGGGTTGCGTTAGATAGTGTTCGGATGTGCTTCTAATGCTTGAAGTAGATAATCAATTTTCTTTTTGGTAGATAGCTAATTTCTATTTTTTCAAGTATTTACATGTAAAATGACCACTAAATAATTAGACAATCAGAATCACTCAAACCATAAGAGCATCCGCAATGGATCGTGGTGAGTTAGTGGTGGAAAGGCGTCGCTCGTGGTTACCATTAACCAAACACCCGCACGTAAAATCCCAATAATTCTAATTCAACCGAATACAAACTCACAAACATAATTTGGATAACAATAAAACACAATTATTTCAACTGAAACCTAAGTACTTAAGGGTCAAAGTTTAACCTTGAACATAAGGTTGACCATGAACAAAACTCCCAGAAACCAACTCTTTATCCAATATAATAAAAGTACACTCTGCAAACAAACAAACCAAACCCAAAAACATACTGTATTTCATTACAACATTTACTTATAATAATATAACACAAAAATCAAGTAAAAACAAAAGTGGGTAAAAAAAATATTTATACTGAGTGGGTCTTGGGTCCAAGAAAGCTGCATCTCATACTCTTCCTCAAGGGTTAAAGGATCCGACCCGGTAGTTTGAAGAAGAAACGGGTCTTGCATCCATTTATGGTATTTGATGACGTGTTCTTTCATGTATGGTACTAGTATCACTTTTGTACCCTCTAAGCTAACACCCATTTTCTGTTCTCTTGTTCTTTGACAGTTCTCGAGTTTTTAGTGAAGGGAAATGGAAAAGAATAGGAAAGGGAAAAGAAAAGGAAAAGGAAAGTAAGTGTTAGTTGTTATGTTCTTGAGACGGAAGAAAGGAAAAGGAAAGTAATCATAATCAGTTTGAGTGAGAGAAAAGGAAAATAAGTTGGTCAAAATACATATATGCCCTTTAATTATTAATGTCAAATGTTTTAAAAAGTATATTACTTTATACAATATATGGCCTCCTTCCTTTCCTCCTAAAAGTGAGAGGAAGATTTACTTATCAAATCTTCCTCTCTATTTCCTTTCCGTTTCCCTTTCCTCCTTTAAAAAAGACTCAAGAACACAAAAGACTTTCCATTTCCTTTACTTTCCTTTTCCTTTTCAACTCGAGAACTGAGCGTTTAGACTTTAGAGGAAGATGAGAAAGCAAATAGGATTCTGTGGGTATTGGGCTTTGATGGGTTTAACAGGCTGGCCCATAACTTGATCCAGCCCAGTATTTTTTTATCACATAGATATACGCAGTACAAGATAATTTTGGATCTTTGACTAATTGAAAAGCTATTAATAACCGATAATGTTGATCGGCCGAAAATAAAAAAAGATTAGGTCGAGTTAAACTGACTCAACGACTAGCTTGTAACACCGCCTACTCTAAACATATATTGTTCATTTTGCCTCAAAGATCAACTTCTAGGTCTCCATGGCAAGATTGGGATGTAAGCACAAGTATACACGTGCCCTATAGTAAAAAAAAATAAAAATAAATAATATCTAGCTAGTTTTGTAAATTGATCCCTTATCGAACTGATTTGTTGTGTAGTTTTTAAAAGTTATCAAAGTTTGTCATCTCAACCTTAACTTCTCGGCTCCGCCCTTGTAGGTCTCCTAAACTCATCACATGAGCACGCCTAGATCTTTCCATACTAGTCTAAAAATCACGTTACTTCTTGTAGCATACAAGGGTCAAGTTTAGATGGAAGATCGCCTTATCTTAGGTTGTTATGTTCGTGTAAGTTTACTTATAATATATAATCCCATCTTAAAAAAAAGTACTTGTTTATGGACCATGACAATGACCTTGTTCGACAGAGAACTTTCAAACATAGAGCCTAAAAAGTCCATTGTAAAACCATGAAAACCACAATCCCGTATCTTCAAAGTTAAGTACGTGACATCAAGGTCTAGTCTAACATTTTTATTATAGAGGTTCGTTTATAAACTCATAACGTGTAAAGGGTGCCAAAATATGATTGTGACTTGTGATTATACTCCTATTGTACGAAGAAATAAAGATAAACCCACATGGGAAAATGATGAAACCAGAACCATATTATACCACTTTTGTGTCTAGTGATCAAGAACTTGCTCACCAACCCCACTACATTTTTCATTGCCTCACTTCTAAGTTAAGCTGCTCATAAAGAGCTTTCAAACACCATCATAACCAACACACCTTTAGTATCATGACAACCCCATAACCCTCTTATATCCTTACAAAACAACACCATCAACTTGTGTTATTTTTATACCTAAAGTTATTGTTTCTTGCTCTCACTAACCATGATTCCATTTCTCTTTGTTATACTACTTTGTTTCCATCCTCATAGAGCTTTTTCTGCCCATTGCACCACACAAACCACCACCAAAACCTTTGAAAAATGCATGCCGTTACCCTCCCAAGATGCGTCAATAGCATGGACTTTTCATAGGCATAATTCAACTCTCGACTTGGTCTTTTCAGGGACGTTTATATCGCCTTCTGGTTGGGTTGCTTGGGGTATAAACCCAAACAGTCCTGAAATGACAGGGACACGAGCACTGATCACCTTTCCCGACCCAAACTCGGGTCAGCTAGTTCTCCTACCTTACATTATAGACCCAACGGTGAAACTACAGAAAAGCCCTTTGCTCTCAAGGCCCTTAGACATCCATCTTTTATCTTCTTCTGCCACATTATATGGCGGACGGATGGCTACAATCCATAATGGTGCCACTATTCAAATATACGCCACATTAAAACTTAAACCAAACAAGACCAAGATCCATCATGTGTGGAATAGAGGGTTATATGTACAAGGATACTCTCCTACCATCCATCCTACAACCGTTAACGACCTTTCTTCTATTACCACAATCGATGTTTTATCAGGCATATCTGCCTCTGGCCCGAACAATTTCGTCACAACTCTAAAACTTGTTCATGGAATCATGAATGCAATATCATGGGGTGTACTGTTACCAATTGGCGCAGTCACTGCACGCTACCTAAGACACATTCAGTCACTCGGGCCCACGTGGTTTTACGTGCATGCTGGAATTCAGCTTTCAGCGTTTTTATTAGGGACTGCTGGTTTTGCCATTGGGGTCCACCTGGGACAACTTTCACCAGGGCGGGTCTATGGGCTTCACCGCAAACTAGGATTTGCAGCATTTTTTTTAGGTAGTCTCCAGACATTAGCACTTTTGTTTAGACCAAAAACGACTAATAAGTTTAGGAAGTATTGGAAATCATACCACCATTTTGTGGGGTACGCGTGCGTGACTTTAGGAGTTGTGAATGTGTTTCAGGGGTTTGAAGTGATGGGTGAAGGGAGATCTTATGCTAAGTTAGCATACTGCTTGTGTCTTGCTACATTGATAGGAATTTGTGTCGCACTAGAAGTAAATTCTTGGGTGATTTTCTGTAGAAAATCGAAGGAAGATAAGTTGAGACGAGAAGGGATTTTCAGAGGTCAAGTGAAAACTTGTGGATCAGAGCTTGGTGATCGACACTAGCCTACAAAGTTTCTGTATTTCCCTTTTCAAAAAAATTTGTTTGTAATTTACGATGATTAAATTGAACTACACCTTTGAATTATCACGAAAGTATAGGACGTTACACCGCCTAGTAGTGCCGTAAACGAACCATTCGTTCAATTACATTTGTGAAGCGGATTCGGTAAAAAGTTCGTTTATATTCGTTTATTTATTAAATGAATGAACAAGAATATTTTACGTTCTTTTAATTAAACGAACAAATATGAACTAAAGTCACGTCCGTTCATTTGTGTTCATGAGCGTCGATTGTCGTTTATTAACTTTCGTTTATATGTTTATTTATTTATATTAGTATATCATATTTTTAATTGTATACTTTAAAAACTGATTTGTTTAAACAAAACAACACATATAAAACACAATATTATGCATAATTTAATAAAGTTTATGTTTGTTTTTCTATTTCAATTATATGTTAAATACGTTTATGTTCATTTAGGGTTAGTTTAATGTCTTAATGAGCGGACATGAATAACACATTTTCTTAATAAATGAATATGAACAAGAAAATTCATCTGTTTAAACATTCGCATTCGCTTATTTGTCCGGTTAAAATTAAGCAACAAATATGAATAAGGTTTCGTTAGGTGTTCGTCTAGTTAGATCTACAACCCTATTGCCTAGCTAACACAATAAATTACAACAATAAGGACCGAAACCGCCAAATGTGTACTTTGTGTAGCATACAAGTATTGATAAAGATAAAGAATAGATAGGATACAACTACACGACAAATCGGTTCGTTAAAAGGGTCAAATTACCAAAATAGCGGATATTATAAAAATTTACACCACGATGTTTGCATAGGTCGACAAGAATGAAGACCTTTGTTTGGCTCATGTGTAGATGCCGTTATTAGTTGGACTCCAATATGTGTACTCGGTCACCAAAGGTCAAACACAAGCGCTACATATATAAAAATAAGTGTTATACCGCCACTCCGTGGCGGGATTTTCGATACGTGAGCGTTTGAGAATCATAACATAATGGGTTCAAACGTAAATGAATTGAAACATGACAAAATTAATAATATGTTCTAACATCTGTAACGGCAATTTTTAGACATGTAAATGATACAAAGCTGAAAAGTTTGCCTACATTCTTTTCTAACTTATTTGCAAAAAGGTCAACAATCCCGTTGTGTCTCGGAAGAATACGTATGGAGATCACATAACATAGAGAAGCTAGTTTTATAAGTCTTAATACCCAGCACAGCCTTCGAAAACACGGAATGACGAAAGTATAAAAGTAATATAAAGTAAGGCAGTCTGGCATGGTACTGCAGACAACCTCTGTTGTTACCTGCCAAGATGGTGTCGGAAGATGTTCATCATCGCTTTTACAAATAAACCGCTGAGGCAGAAACAAACCCGTGAAAAATAGGCTTACAAAACCGGCCTTTTCTGGACAATTTGTTATCTGTAAAGCACCTTTTTGTTCCATATCTAAATATTGTCGTGTCATCAAATCGAATCTTTCCACTTGGAAGTATATCCCAATCATCAGTCGATGATATTGACAGGTGATGTTCAGGGTAGTGAAACCCGTGTTATCTCCACCTCAAATTCCTTTTGTTGTTTAAACAATCTTTTTGCAAGAGTTTGCAGGCGTATTGTTAGACTTTTGTGACAACGAAAGGAAATGGAGGTGAAGATGAGAAAAGTTCACTACCGTGAATATCCCGTATCAATATCAGCAAATGAAAATTGCAATATTCTACCGAATGGAAAGATTCCAATCGATGAAACGAATATTTACTTGGATAAGATTCAACGTCAAAAGATCTAAGTCACAAACCTGATGATGGAATTTGATACCGATTACCCATTAAGTCCTAAAAAAATAGCAGGCTCAGACAGGGAAGCAACCCGGAAAAGTAGGGTACATCCAGCATGGCTGCAAACCGAATAGGTTACCGTGCCAAGTTCCGGACAACCTCAGGTTTTCCGGGACCCATATAAACTCATCATTGCCTTTCCATCTGATGGCAACAAACTTTTATCAAACCAAGTCCAATAACATTAGAGTAGCGGGGAGAGTAAACGGGAAAAACAAGGTACATCCACTATGGATCAGAGTAAGTAGTAGCGGTGGCCAGGAGAACCTATGTTTTCCATAGCCAGTATGAACTCACCGCTGGCCCATCGGTATCCATGGAACAACACGGTAAGTACATAAAACAATCAAAGCCATCAAACTGCTAATGCCAAAAAAAAGCCACAATACAAAAGGAAAAAGTATGCGTATTGGATCATCTGCACATAAGTACACATGGCAGTCATGCTAAAACTATGCCACACACCATGCTTACAAACCTGGTTATGGAATTTGATATTGATTTCCCATTAAAGCGTAAAAATAGCGAGGGCCACTAAGTCCCTTGATTATTGGCGCGTTGCTCTGGAAATTTTTTTTTACTGTGAATGTTTTGGTTCGGATCTAAATATTGTCGTGTCATCGACTTCGAATCTTTTCACTTGGAAGTATATCGCAATCATCAGTCGATAATGTTGACACGTGATGTTTAGGATAATTAGATCTGTCTAATAGCCTTCTCAAATTCCTTTTGCTGTTTCAAGAATCCTTGTGCAAAGGTGCGCACGGGCGTATTGCAAGACCGTTGTAACGAAAGGAATTAGAGGAAGATGAGACGGATAGTACCATGAACATCCGTATCAAGGTCGCAAATGAAATTGGAATATTGTACGGTGGAAAGATTCCAATCGACGACATGAATACTTAGTGGATCGGACTCAGCGTGAAAACCGCCAATTCAAAGCGATGGGAGGGTAAAATTCGGGCATACAATAGTGTAGTCGGGCAACCAACGATTGCTTGCAGCAGCTTGAATACGACCAAGAAAATCCAATTATGTATACTATTGACAATTGCAATAAAATACTACCACCATCTTCACTTAGAATGAACATACATATTATCCATATCACATAAACAATGATACCTTTTTTAATCAGACCGCAATGAATAGTTCGGTCATGCGACCTGATCCTCCTGTTGATGCCCCAACTAAATCGTAATAACACAAAGTACATAAATAGCGAGCAGGGCTCCGGATCGGCATGGTACAACCACTAGCATTTGTGGTTACCTGGCGAAGATGTTGTCCAGAAAGAATTCATCACTGCCTTGACAAATATACCATACACATCACCAAAAAGAGGTTCAGATATGCAAGTATACTATCACACATGTTGCAATGGCCAAAGGTTTCTTTGTTTGCGTACCTGAATATTGTTGCGTCATTGATTGGGATCTCCCCACTCGGGAGTGCATTTCAAGTGTCAGTCGCCAATGTTGAGACGCGATGTTCAAGATAGTGATACCCATCTAGCCACCAAATGAATTTCTTTTGTCATTCCAACGGCCGTTATGCAAAGTGCGCTGAGACGTTCTACTGCCGTTCTACGGGGAGGGGCGAAAGGGTTTCAAAGAGTGAATTAGAAAAGGGGAATATAAACATCCCTTATCAATATTAGCAAAGCGGCTTGAAATTTTATACGGTAGAAAGATCCCAATCGGTGACCTTCGAATCGGTAAGATAAGATTCTAGTCGAGCGGCGACAAAAATATTGCCAATTGCAATCATTAGCGCTACGACAATGCAATAACCTATGATCACGAAAGGTCATATAGTTGTATACACAATATGAGAATATTGGCATTCCAAGTAGTTTTATTGGAGTATTAGAATTAGAACCTACCGATATAAAAATATAAGGCTTACAAGGTAGTAACACGGAAAAGCAGGGTACTTCGGCATGGTTGCAAACCGAATAGGTCGGCATGCCAAGTATATGTGTTTGTTTTCGATCCACCATTCATATTTGCCTTGGAACAATACACCCATAAATATGACATATATTATGTAAACAATCATATAAATGCAATAGAATTGTTTTTTTGAAAAATCTACAATGTAATAGAAAATGTACCTATAACATTGTTGAACCTAATAGAAGACGTGGTTGTTGTATATGCGGCACACGGAAAGTAAATGATTTATGTTCGGAAATGTTTTTAGATACGGCATTTACACCTATTACCCAGCCCAAACCTTACCACACCGCAAGCTTGTAACAAAGACATATCACTTAGTTTTCGCATGCCTTTTGACCCAAAGCTTTTAGATATAAAATTACACCATTGACTACAAAATATGGGGCTCAGATATGCAAGTATGGGATCGTCACAAACATCGCCATGTGCTGCAACCACTTTCTAAAGGTGGGTGCCCAGAATACGAGACTCGACAAACCATGTCCCAAAGGAATATAAATGGAAAAAATCATCATCGCCTATTATTGATCTAAGACATAATGGGACGAAGGATATTGAAATAGGTCGAGAATCCAAAACACGGACCGTTCACCATGGTTGCAAACGGTGATTTGCCATGCCAAATGAGCGACCCGGCGGTCAACCATTTGTAGATTCATCATAACCCCTTATAATTAATATGATTATCATGGTGAGAATTGAAACAAACGTGAAGGACAAAGAGCATCGAACAGATATCAAAGAAAGAAAACGAGTGGCAACCATGAGGCGTAACTAATACCCATGCTATCAACTGATCGACAAATGAAGGAAGCAAAACTATTGGCGGACAAACCCGGCGGCTCAAACCGGCGACTAAAGCGAGAAACCTAAGGCTCAGAAAGGGGAAGTAACCGAGGGAAAGCTGGGTACATCCAGGCGACTACAAGCTGTAAGGTTGCCATGCCAAGCTCTAGAAGACGGCAGTTTTTCGGAACCCATATGAACTCATCATCGCTTATTAGTTCGGTGGCAATTGCCTTTCACAGAAACCCAACGCATATCTTATTAACATCAGGACCTATATTGCGAAACAGGAGCGGCAGCAAACAATGGCCAAGGAAAACACTTTTTAGCCAGTGACTTTGAAGAGAATACAATGGAATTTAATGCCATTCTGCCATGAATGCCAACAAAAACATAAGGCTCAGACGAGGCGCGTAACCCGGAAAAACAGGGAACATCCAGCATGGCTGCAAATTGAAGTGGTTGCCATGCCAAGCTTCGGACAACCTCAGTTTCTCTGGAACACATATGTAGTCTTCATTGCCGTATCAGTATTCATGCCAACAACCTTTTATCCAATCAGGTCCAATAACATTAGGGAAGTAGGTTGCCATGCCAAGTTCGGGACACTCACAGCTTCTCCATAGCCCGCATAAAACCACTGCCGGCCCGTCAGTAGTGATACAACGACCTTATAAGCCCAAGAATTCTATCTGCAACAGTTGTGGAAATTAATCAGACATGTTTTTTGTGCATTGATAGTAAATCACTTAAAGTATGTGATTGGAATAATGTATGGAAATTCATGAGCTATATTAAATATAATTTCATTTGAATGATACGAAAAACATGCGGTATACCACATTGTAATTACTTATATCAGTTTAAACATGTGACCACATGTCAGAAAAGCGTGATAACCTCAATGACATCAACCTAACTAAACAACATGCAATAGATATCAAATAACGAAAATAAATTGCGACCACCAAGATCGTAGCGGCTACTAACATAGGGAACGAGGTTTCCTCTGTCAAAAGCGTACAAAAACGTCACCAACACCACAACAAGGGGATATCGTTGGTGGAAACAGGTCAAAGGAAGCCACGCCCCACGGTTTAGAGCGGCCCCAAAAGCGAATGCACCCGCCCAAGACGGTGCAAATAAAATGGAGTAAAATAGAAAACCTTCGTCCCATTAGAACTGACAAAACAGGCTACACCCAGCGGACAACTCCCAGTAGCTCAAGCCAGCGGCTAAAGGCCAGAAACCTAAGGCTCAGAAAGGGAAGTAACCGGGAAGCGGGTACATCGTAGCGGCTGCAAACCGTATAGGTTGCCATGCCAAGCTCTGGAGAACGACAGTTTTTCCGGAACCCATATAAAGTCGTCATCGCCTTATTAGTTTCGGTGGCTGTTACCTTTTACAGAAACCCAACGCATATCTTATTAACATCGGGACCTATATTGCGAAACAGGAGCGCCACCAAACAAAGCCCAAGGAAAACACTTTTTAGCCAGTGACTTTCAATAAAATACAATGGAATTTAATGCCGTTATTCAATGAATACCAACAAAAATATTAGGCTCAGCCAGGGCAGTAACCCGGAAAAACAGGGTGCATCCGGCATGGCTGCAAACAGAAGTGGTTGCCATGCCAAGTTCCGGACAACGTCAGTTCTCTGGAACACATATAAACTCTTCATTGCCTCATCAATATTGATGCCAACAACCTTCCATCCAATCAGGTCTAATAACATTAGGCAAGTAGGTTGCCGTGCCAAGTTCGGGACACTCAAAGCTTCTCCATAGCCCGCATATAATCATTGCCGGCCCGTCAGTGGTAATACAACCACCTGATAAGCCCAAGAACCCTATCTGCAACAATTGTGGAGATTAATCAGGCATGATTTTTGTGCATTGATAGTAAATCACCTAAAGTATGTAATTGGATTAATGTATGGAAACTGATGACGTATATTAAATATAATTTCATCAGAATGATACAGAAAAACATGCGGTGTTCCATATTGTAATTACTTACATAAGTTTCAATATGTGACCACATCTGAGAAAGAAAGGTAATAACCTCAACAACATCAAGTTCACTAAACAACATGCAATAGATATCAAACAACGAAAATAAACGGCAACCACCAAGACCTGGTTCGATAGATCATTTGTTAACCTAGAAACCAAACGAACCCAGCTCTGTAACAGAAACCCGATTGATGCAACAGAATATATGGAACACTAACATTTTCAGCAACAAATAACCATGCAACCACCATCAACCCCTATCTAATTGAAACCCTTGGTTTCAACAAAACGAAATTAACAAAAGGCCCAATTTAACCAAAACCCTAGTTCTTCCAAAAATGAAATTAAAATCAATAACGATGAAAATATAAAGGTTAAAAAAGCGCCATCCCAGAAACCAAGCCTAACCTCAAATTTCCTCCTCGATTCATTGATATAAGACATAATGGGACTGATCGTCTCCAAATTAATATAAGAACTAATGGAGCGAAGGTTTTCACAATAAGAAAACTAATAAACTCAAAAGCATCAAGCTCATCGAACAACATAAATGGCAACCACCAAGATCTGCATGTCTCACCTAACACAGTGAACCGAGGTTTCTTCTGTGGGAAGAAAGCGTACAAAATGTCACCAACACTACAACAACTGAAGTATATCGTTGGTGGAACCGGGTCAAAGGAAACAGCAAGCCACGGCCCAAAAGAAACCAAAGCACCGGCCCAAAACGGTGCGAATAAAAACGAATAAAATAAAAAACCTTCGCTCCATTAGTTCTTATATCAATAAAAATAAATTAAAAAACATGGAACAAAAACATAACAGTATTCAACATGCCTATTAGTTAAGGGATGGTAATTGTTAATAAGTTTAGTTCTATTCATAGAGCACGCTAACAAAACATAGCATGTTGTTTGTTTGAAGTTATGCCGCGAATAATCACAATTAGGGCTAATAACCTTTTAAATCACTATACTTGTCAAGAATGATAGTTCTGCGTAGCGAACTAAAAATAACTCTTTTAGACATTAAAGTTGACATTTTTGTCTTTCTTTAAGTATTATGATCATATTATGACCATTTTACCCTTGAAAATATTTATAAAAAAGAAATTCGAAAAAATCAGAAATTTCAAAAAGCGTATTTGAAAAAAATTTCAAAAAAAATTTGGGAAAAATTTAAGTAAAAAAGTATTTTGAAAAAAATTTAGAAAGTGACTTGAAGTTGTTATCAAATCAGGGAACACATAAAAAAAATCCCGTGAATTCATGAAATTTGATTATGTGTTCCCTGATTTGATAACAACTTCAATCACTATCAAATTATAGGACGGGATACCAGTTTACAAAGAAATCGAACCGTAATTTAAATAAAATAGCATGGCTTATATTCAAGGGTTACTACTCGAGAGGAAAACCAACTCTCCCAGATGACACGCAATCTAATGACACTTATCTCTAATCACTTTTATACATTATGAAAACAAAACTTATAATCTAAAGGTAAATTAGATTAAACAATATACCATCCTCTTGACATAATTTAGCATTAACTTATTGATAAACACTAAAATATATGGGTCTTACAACTTTCAACAGCAAAAGCACATCCAAACTCTATTATCTACATTCTACTTCATGTTTCATTATAATAAATATAATTCAATTATTTTGCATCACACACCCTTAAATATAGCTGCAGTAAGATATATATTTGTTAGCGGCTCTCTTATTATACTTTGAAAATGTTAGAACAAAACTAAGAACATCATATATGAATACGTTGGGAGCTAAAATACTTGCCCGATTGAGAAAGATGGCTTTTAGCGATCTCTGGCCCTCTGATGAAGCGGTGAATCATAAAAAAATATCAAATGTCAAAGTCTTATTTCAAAACTAAAAGGAAGTATCACATGAGTAGCTTGCTGAACAGTTTATGGAAGTGCTTATTGTGTCTCATAAAAACCACTGTCATACCTTTATTTTAGCAGAAAGAGTCACTGTACAGGCTATATACTTGTTGGCGGACCATTACTGTCATCAGATGGTTCACCTGCATTTTCGACTATCCATATATGCATACCGGGACTATATCTTGAGTTGGTCGTTGAGCCAGAGCCATAGCTTGGGGTAGTGACGAGCTCTGCACTTGTTGAGACAATCATTATCATCGACGTTCACCTCCATGTTCGACAAACTTGAGAAGTATCACGATGTGGAGCGGAGCCAGAGCCGGAGCTTGACATCTCGACGGAGTTGAGAGGCTCATCATTATCTGTGTAGGCGGGTAGGCAGAAACTCTGCATTCTCATAAGGTAAAGGCGAGTGAGGTGGTTGGCGCTCCCGGATCACAAGGCGTCGAAATGCTTGAACGACCTGGATTAACCGGGTGTTTAGATAAGTCATTCAAGTCAACATCAAGGAACACAAAACATCAGCATCGAGGGAATTTCACATTTAGTTTAAATCATTTATCGATACATGCCACATGGAAGTTATGAGCATAAGGAATGCCACAGACCTGCAAAGCACCAACATTTTAATTTTTAGGTCTATGAAACTTCTGAGCACCACTAAAATAAGAACTCATTTTCACAATAGACCTTTCAAAAATAGACCTTTCAAAAATTAATACCAGTTAAGGCCTTTAGGTCTATGAAACTTTTGTACCCCATCGGATGTTAGTTAGCCAACTAAAGAAGAACTCATTTTCACAATAGACCTTTCAAAAATTAATACCGATTAAGGCCCAGGGTAGAAACAATTACCCTTATACTCACGATGAACTATCACGGATCCCAATGGTTTCGAGGGTCGAACCGTGGTGGTGGTGGGAGATTAGGAAGGTTAAGTTTCTTTTTATTTTTTTGGCATCCAATATGGCCTTAACATTGGTGAAAGCGATATATAAAATGGACATAGCAGGGAATACACCAGGATGTCTAATCAGCCATTTCAATTAAGTGATCTATTTCTAAGCTAACAATTGGTTCGGTTACAATATATCAAAATAATGCACATGATAGGGTACATGTTTGTCCCCATTACCGTTTATCATTTTTTACGTATTCCTACATAATCACCAATATAAGATAGCTAAAATAAAACGCTATTGTATGTGGTACGGGAGTATCAAACCACATCGCCAAATTCACTCAAATTTAACAAGTCTAAATTAAACACAAATCAAAGCGCCATTAACACAATGAAGGATCTAATAACAAACATCATAAATTCTTACCGGTGAAAATGAGTTTTGTACAACTGGTGGACCTCCAAATTGCACCTGTTTCGTTTTTCTTTTTGCCGTAAACAAACACAAAAGATCCACAACTAAGAAATATGCAATACTAAAGTAATCATCAAGAACAGTAAAAGATAGTTTTTTCTTACCATAGCATAAGATTATCGATTAGTGGTGAGCATAACAACAATTTTCTCCATGAAATGGCGAGGCTTTACCTCTGGAAAAAAACCAATTCAATTAACCACTTAAACAAAAAAACAAAATTTTGAGTAACTGTTAGCTTATCGAGCGTATGCAGATAGACAAATACAAACTTATTTGAAAGCAGATATAAAAAACCTCCTAATTTTTTAAACTCTATAAGCAAATTTAAAGAAAAGGCCCAATTTTTTAAAAACTAACCTTTAAATCCTGGACATAGATCAACTTTTTTAGGGATGTTTGAAATCCTTAATTTAGGGATATAGTTAATCTATGTAGGACCCATTTATTCGAAAAATGACAATAAACCATTGAAACGAAACACATTTAGATGAGTATCACATAAGTTTTGAATCATCAACTGGATTAGCAATTAAAAATGACAATAGACCATTGAAACACATTCAAAGACTCTGATTTACATTTCTTGCATGTAAGCCCTTTCAGTTTTTTCTCGATCACCTATGCTTTCGTACTTATAAAAAAGAAGATAAGATTCTTGAATATATAGAAACAAACGCACAAAATAAGCAAATAAACCGCTGACCTATTCAACCTGCAGATCAATACAAAGAAAACATGAAAAATGATACTGAATACTGATTTACAGAGGATCGTATTGAGGAAGATTGAAAGGATTTGAACAATAGGAATCAATAACATAAATATTGAACCGTATTTTATTTTAGAATGATGATTTGAATGTGAGAAATTAATTGTAACGATGTAACTGATTCGTGTGATTGAAAGCGTATTCAATAAGCTTTGACTCTCTATGTTTTAGAATGAGTAAAGTTAGGCTAGTCCCTCTCGTGGCCCGGGAAAGCGCCACGTCAGCTTTCTCTCTCCAGCGACCTGACATGACCCGGATGCCCCAGTCGATGACCCAAAGATTTTTTATTTATTTATTTTTTTTAATTCAAATTGCATGTAATATGTGTCTTAAATGTCGGTCGAATTTCCAACCGATTTCGTTTTTTTTGGACCACGCCCGATGTGACGACCTTGTACCACATCCGTGATAACCGATCTAAACATCGGTTGAGGAGAGCTTTTGGTGCCCAACCGATTTACACCTCTTTCGAATGCGACTAGCCTTAAAGTTTTGTGTGTTGTACCTTCTTTGTTGGACCAATCACATCAAAGACACATCACAATATTAATTGCAATGATTGCTTTAAAAGGTGGTACAAAACTCTTGTTTATTATATTAGATAGATATATTTGAACCTCTAAAGAGACATGGTTTCTAAGGTGAGTAGTTCAAAATTAGGGATGAGCATTTCGAACCGAACCGGAACCGTACTGAAACGGTACCGATTCTTGATATCTGATGCGGTACGGGACTCTGAGAAATAAGGTGTCGGGACCACAAATTAGGTCTGAGACCGGTACCAATGGAAATTTCCCAAAAAGGGGAAAACCCGTTTGATTACCGATACCGGTATCGAATCCCATTGATGCGTTACGGTACCACTATTATATGCTCGGAAAATCGGTACCACTAATTGATGCGGGACCGGTGCCGTGCTCATCGAGGATCGATTGAAGATTTTTATTTTGAGAGATTGAAGGTTTTCAAAAAGCGATGGATTTTAACTTTGATTCATGTTTTTCAAGCGTAAACTCATTTTAATGATTAAAATTCAAAATGTGTAAAAAATTGAATGTGTGTTAAAAATCTCTCGATTCCCTAGCGATATATGTAAGAATCTTGAATCATCTGTACAAATTTAATGAATTATCAAATAATAACTCAATTTTAACAATGATTTGTGAATCAAATTTAATTTATAGATTGATTCACCATAAAAATGTTTACTTGTGAATCAAATCAAAAACATGAATCAATTTGCTCAGCGAAGATTTCTCAATCTTCTCAAATAAAAAACCTTCAATGGAACGGGCCTATATATATATATATATATATATATATATATATATATATATACACACACATATATATATATATTAGATCAAATAGGAAGAATAATTAAAATAGGAAGGATAAGGAAGTAACCACAACCACACATTTTAGATGCCTACAAAGTGGATGCATCTTCCTTCAAATTTTCCCTCCTAATTTGAAATGTGTGGTTAGAATTACTTCTTATCATTCTTATTTAATATTCTTCTTACTTAATCCTTCATATCTATATATATATATATATATATATATATACTATATATATATATATATATATATATATATATATATAGAATCTAGATCAAATAAGATCAAACTTAAAGTTGTTAAAATGAGATCAATCTAGAATTTGACAAGTGGCACTCTCCTTATAACAAAAATAATTTTTTTATTAGCTACAACTAAAAAATGTTAAAGTTTTGATAGATTTCTTTTTAAAATTATGAAACCTAGGTGATACACTTTGATTAGAAGTGTAATGTGTATCAGGTATTTGTATGTGTATTAGATATTGGAATATTTATTAGTGTAATGTGTATTAGGTGTATCACTAATTCAAACTCATGTATCATTTGGGTATTAGTTGCTAAAATGTTAATTTGTATTAAAATATTATATTTTGTGTATTACTAAAAGTGGTATTTATAAGCGTTTTAGTGGTTTTTAGACTTGATCTTATTTTACAACTTTAAGTTTGATCTCACATTAACCATATATATATATATATATATATATATATATATATATATATATATATATATATATATAACTTTATGTTACGTATATGCATGAATACTTAACTTGACATGTTTTAGTATAAGTAACCATTTAAGATTCAGAGTATGAATATTATGGTTTTTGTATGTATCACGATTGTTGAGTGGAATGTGTGTCGCGTACCTTATCATGTTTTGTTAACGGATGTACATGCTTAGATGGTGGGTTCGAGCTAATGATAAAACTCACCGATGCAATGCATTATAAATTGATTTGTTTATCCGGGTTTTAATGTTGATTTTCACTTTTCACTTTCTTTTTAAAGCAAGATTGAATTTTTGAGTGTTTATTGCAAAATGAAAGATTGTAATGAAATACGTCTTTGAAGTTTTGTTTGCACGACCGGTGATCTACGCGAAAAGGTACTTTGATGTTAACCTATCATCTCTTAAAATGTTAAGTAATTTATACCTCAAATTAAAAAGCGGTAAAAACAATAAAGACGGATATACCAAATAATGCGTCACAATGTTAACAAACCTTTAAGATAGCGAAAAAGAATTCAATCCTCAACATTGTAGGGCCGGCTACTTCATTGTGCAACCCCGGCCATCACCCGATGCAAACAACATGAAGCATTACTCTTTAAAACATTGTTTTGCATCTAGCGTACTATATCATGTTGAACCATAAATCTCATCCCAATGACACTAACTAAACCACTTAACTTTTATGTCTTGCATTGAAATCACCATGTAGCAACTACAATTAAAAAAATTCTCGTGATTCAACAGGTCTATAAGTTAAAGATGGTGAATTAATGGAACACATTTTGGAAATAAGGTTATCATACCAAGGTTGAGAATTACTTCATCTAATAGCGTCTACCACTAAAGATGTTGAAACAATGTCCTTTGTAAGTGTCATTTGCTATGACAATAAATAAGAGCCAAGGACAGTCACTTTCAAAAGTTGGTTTGTATCACATCGTCTTGTGTTCACACACGGACAACTATATGTCTTTGTTTCATGTTGAAAAAATAGAGGTTTGAAGGTTGTGGTTTTGCGATACGATAGTAATCTATCAAACACCACTACAAATGTAGTTTACAAAGAAGTGCTCCAAGGTCTTTGATAAGGATTCAAGAGGTATCTACAATATACACATGACATCATTTGTGTAATTTCTTAAGTTTACATGTATTATACATCACAAACTCCTTTTATTTACACTTTTAATATTTTTTAAACTTACTAGGTACTCACGAAATGGGCGGCTTATCATTTCATGTAACACTTATTACATACCTTTTCTTGTGAAAAACATGAAATTTAGAGGTCATGATTCATGGACGTTTATTATATTGGAACACTGTTCGTTGTTGTTTATTACTTTATCCGCTCAACAATAAATACTTTCTTTAAAAATCCCGTGAATTCACGGGTCTATAAGCTAGTAGTGGATATATATGCAATGCCTAACTCATAAATGAAGAAATAAGCATAAAAAAACAAGCATATGTGATGTGTGTGTGTTATGTTGCAAACAAGCATTGACAAAGATGTTGGAAATTATGGTCAAATTTTTTAGATTTGAATGAAAATTGATGGTCATCATGTGTAATAATGAGAGTTAAGAACAAGATTAATGTTTGGTCAATTGTAACGATCGAATTAAGTTTGTGTTAATGAGCCATTAGTAGATTTAATTGTGACCGTTTCTTTTCCTCATCCTCTTTTACTTATAAATGAGAGCTTTTCTCATTTGTCTATAAACACCGAAAAAACACTCTCATTCCTCTCCTTTGTGTCCATTCATATATTTCTTGTGTATCCGGTTCGTAATAGAAGGAAGACACGATTTTGGTTCGCCTTGATAACCCGTTTGTGCTAACGGGTTATCATTGTTGTTGTATCTTTGGGAGATAGATGTTCACGATTCTCAAGCACTATGAAGAAGACGTATCTGTCTTAAGGAAACTGTGAGCATCACATGCCTCAACATTTTACTTGTTTGTGGTTTTTGAGTCTCCACGATTAAAAAATTTACGCTATCATTTTCTACAATTTTATGTTTTCATGTTATGTCTTATTTGTCTCTTGTGGCAATATACACATAATTACCTAAAATCTGAAGACAAACTAGTATTTATAACAGAAATATACGTGTTATATAAAATGAAAAGAAAACGATACATGGCAACAAGTGATTGATTTACTACGTCGATATGAATTTATGGGAAAGAAAAGAAATATGAAATATGAGTTGCATATTTAATTTCTAGCTACTATCATACCCCATTTACCACTGGTTAGGAGGAAAAAGAATGAGGATAACTATTATTTAAAAGTGTCAATTTTCATTTTTTTTAGAAAGGCAACATGATATTAAGAAGCCCGAAACAAAACAAATACAATACAAGGCGTCCCACCTCAATTAAATAAGATAATTAAACGAAAGTGGGACCCAAATGAAACAAAACAAACTTACAAATACAAAAGGACTTGCTTGAACAATACATACTGACACAAAAAAGAAACAACACATAATACCATTACCACATGATCTTTGAAAATTTGACCACACCTATAGAGTGAGTAAAATCACTAAATGTAGCATCCAAATTCCAATTGCAATGGCCCAACCAATAAAGAATTCCATTCTAACGATTACTTGACAGAGGCGGCAAAAAGCGAAATGTGTCCCACCTATAACGAGAAATAAAATGCCAGACCCACAAACTTGACTAGGAGATGAGTATTGTCAAACATAAAAGCAGTAAGGACAAGAAATCCTTTCCACTAGGATGGACACAACCAATAACCAAATGAAAGAAAAACTTGACCCCACTACACCCATATCCAAACACTGAATTACCCATATCCAAACACTGAAGTACCACTGATAAACATTGAAGTACCTGAATAACTGTATTTTTGAACCCACTGATTCCCAAAATGATTTCTGCTGTTACTAAATGTGAATGTTCCGAGGATCTCGTAACCATTGTTGCCAATCTATCTCTTTAAATTTCTTTGATCTTCTCACTATCCACTCGAAGCTCTTGAGTTGAATGTCTTGTAGAATCTTATTAACACTTGAAGTTTTATTGCTAAGCACACGGGCATTTCTCTCCTTCCAAATTAAGTACCCCGATGTCCAAATTACCGCTTGCCATACACATGATAAAGGGGTAGGGATATTAACGTTTCCACTAGGATTAAAAATTTCATCAATAGTAAAAGCGCTAACACTACCCAACTTCCACCAATTAAATAGTTTGGTCCACACGCTCATTGCTAAATCACAAGTGACCAAACAATGAGCACATGTTTTCACACTATCATTGCATGACGCGCAAAGTATGGAATCCAAATCAATACCTCTTCGATCAAGTTCCTCACGAACTGGGAGTCTACCTTTGCGTGCTCTCCAAACGAAAATGTTGACCTTCTTGGGCACTAACTTGTTCCAAAGCGTATCTTGATCGCCACTATCTCTTTGAAGAATCTTCTCCTCGATTAAATTTGTCAACGTTTTGACTTTAAATCCTCCTTCTACATCAAGCGACCACCTCCATTTATCCATACAAGAATTAGAAACAACAACATCCATAATACCTCAATTAAATCATCATAATCCTTACACACCCTACCACTAATGTTTCTACTCCAATCCCACACCCGCGCCACCATTATTTACCCTTGCTCATTACGCTACCCTCTTTACTTCTATCTAAATGAAATAATCTAGGAAATCTATCACAAAGCCTCCTATTGTCTACCCATCTATCATCCCAAAACTAATATCCTTCCATAAACGCGCACCCCCAACCACGACGAAGTGAAATCAACTCCCAACCCATCGATCTCCCCACCAATCTTCACAATATCGCTCCATACCCCCCCCCCCCTTGACCCACTCCCACCCCTCTAAAAGCTCCCAAACCACCACAAGCCCCATGGATGCTCTTATAACTTTTACCCATAGCCCCCACTCTCAGTCCTAAATCTACACCACCATTTACCCAACAGCGCCAGATTTTAGCCCTAAGAGATCCCACATTTAACCCCTCCCCAAAGAAGTAAGAATCGACTTCCATTTGACCCAAGAGTTTTTACCCTCCCGGTTTCCAAAAGAAAGTTTTTCTAATGCTCTCAAGATTTTTAAAACACTTTCGTAGGCACACGGAACATCGAGAAGTAATACAACGACAAGCTACCGAGAACCGATTTTATCAATGTTAGACGACCCCTGAACGACAGCGTTTTAAACTCCAATCCGCCAACCGATTTTTGAATTTGTCAACCACGGGTTTCCACGCATTCACCCTACTCATGTTTTCACCTATAGGTAGTCCCAAGTATGTAAATGGGAATTCACCAATCTCGCACCCCATCCAATTAGCCATATCCCCCACTTCCTCCTCACTAACCCCCAAACCGTATAATTTACTTTTGTCATAATTCACTCGTAGTCCCGATACTTCTTCAAAACCTCTAAGAATGCACATAAGAGATCTAGCATTCTCCATATTCCATTCCCCAAAAAATATGGTATCATCCGCATATTGAAGGTGCGAAACCGTGACATGATCTAACCCGACCTAAGCCCTAAAATACCCTTTTCACAACCATTCATGATGGCGTTTAAAACCTTCGCCGCTAAAATGAGCGAAATGGGCGAGAGGATCACCACCTTACACCTTTTTCAACCCGAATTCCTCAGATGGTGAACGTTGGCAGTATAGACATTGATGATGATTTTAACACATTTCCACCCATTTACACCATTTATCCCGAATTCCATCCTTTTCATTATATTCACAAGAAACTCCAATTAATACTATATGTAAGCCTTTTCAAAATCCACTTTAAAAATAAGACTTTTCTCCTTTGATTGCTTCAAGTATGTCATTGTCTCATTTGCAATGATGACCCCGTCGAGAATGTATCTACCTTTTATAAAAGCATTTTGTACATCTCCAACCACGTACCCCACCACTCGTTTTACCCTTTCCGCCAAAATCTTAGTAATAATTTTATAGTAGCAACCGATAAGACTAATGGGAAGGTAGTCACCTAGACAGATATGATCTTTCACTTTAGGAATTAAGGTGATAAAAGAAGCGTTACAGCCCCTTGAGATTTCCATAGATTCCCAGAACCGCGAGATCGCCCCAATTAAGTCTGATTTGATAATATTCCAGACTTTCCTAATGAATTTAAAATTGAAACCGTCGGACCGGACTTTGTCCCCTACAACAGCAGCGCCTCCATATTTCTTTTTGGTCAAAACTCTTTCAAGGTTTCGTGCATCCTCCGTTGATATTTTTAATCCTATTACAACAAAATCCTCTCATCCTCGTTCCTTAGGAAAACAAGGTTTGTAATGTCTAGCCATCTCAGCTTTGATTGATGTAGGATCTTCACACCATATTCCGTTAACCATGAGCCCTCTTATGTTGCACTTTGTTCCTTGGTTCATATCTCGAATGGAAGAATTTTGTGTTTTCATCGCCCCTCTGCATCCCATAAGTCTAGTCTTACGGACGAATCATACTTGCATATTCCCTTTCTTTACCCTCCCATTGTTTCCTCGCTTCCAACCATACGTTTCTTTCATTTTCACTTAACGTCTCCCTCTCCGCTTCTAACTCCCACCTCATAACTTCATTTTTAAGATCTTCTATTTTCTTTATGTGTCCTCCAAACCTTACTTTGCTCCATATTCTAAGAGCCGCCTTCACGTTTTTCAATTTATCTCGAAATCTACAATCTGGTCGAAAACTTCCTACATCTTTCTTCCACGCCTCCTCAATGACATTATTGAAATCGAATTCCTCCATCCAAATATTGAACACTTTCGAAAGGTTTTGGACCAAAGTCCAACTCTACGTCCTTGAGAACGATCGGGCAATGATCTGACAGTTTGTGATCCATGGCCACAACAGATAAGTTCCCCCATAAATTGTTGAAACCGTCATTTAGAAGAAATCTATCAAGTTTACTAAATTTCAACCCATCATCGCTTATCCTTGTGAATTTCCTTCCCCCCATTGGAATTTCAACCACCTTGTATTGTTTATAAAATCGTTAAAATCACTTGCCTCCTTCAAATTTACTTGAGAGTCGAGTCTATCATCGCCATGCCTAACCACATTTAGGTCCCCAAATAAGCACCATTCTCCTTGCCATCTATTCATCAACCCCGATAATCTATCCCACAAAGATGCTTTTTGCCGAGTTACATGTGGTCCATAAATACATACCAAGAATATGTCCTCGGCTTTCCCTTTCCATGAACCCCTCCCCGCAATGAACCTCTCGTCTCCTATTGCTTCTTTACACATTAATACCCTCGTGTCCCAAATAAGTAATATCCCCCCAATTCCCATTTCTTTGGTAGTTGGCGTATAGAATCCTTTCCCCATATACCCTTCGACCCATTCATTATCAACCACATCACATTTTGTTTCTTGTAACCCAATCACATCCGGTTTTTCTTGACTAATAATAGATTTTATCTAACCTTTCTTCCCATCTTCCCCCATACCCCTAATATTCAAAGAGACAATATTCATAAGAAAACATTAATAAACGAAAGAAACCGAAAAAGCATACCAGGCTAGTGCGTGACCCAACAAGCCCAGCAGTGCCTTGTACTTTTGCTCGATCACCGTCATTGATCATCTTGGTTTCGGCTTGAACCCACGATATCCCGATCATCTCGCCGACTTCATGCGTGTTACGTGCTAATATCCCCTTACACGTACCCTCACTGTTTACATGATTGTCACCGAACTTGAACACCTCGCCATTGTCCCGATCAACCTCTTGAGGTTTCTTAAAAACATCCGACATACCTTTTTTGTCATAATCTAATTCCTCTACACCTGTTTTCCTCGCTAGTTCTTTCACTTTTCTCATGCTTCTTTTTCCAGCTCTCACATTATTATTTTGAATTTCATCTGAATTCTTGCCTATTTCAAAAGTTCTTTCACAAGTTTCCACTCCATTCTTGTTAACTATTGATGCCCTCCTTTTCTTCTTTAGTTTGGATTCGTTAATCTCCATTGAACTAGTTGGAGACATCTCTCGTTTTTCTCTCCTCGCCACTGTTTCCTCTTGTTCATCAGTATTTGTTTCACCTATCTGTTTGGAACACTTCACGTTGCCTGTGATGTTTGGTAAAATGTTTGGGCTCAAATCGTTACTTTTATTCTTTGGTAATGGATTTGGGCCCTTGGAAGTAATCTGATTTTTGTTTGGTTCGTTAGTTTGGCCCATTTCAGCAACCGAATTTGGGTCGTTAACCAGGCCCACTCCTTCATCTGATTTGAGGTTAACATTGTTTTCCATATATTTGTTAACAATTTCCTCGTTAACTTCATTAGAGCATCTCCAATGGGTCAAACAAGTAAAAGCTTTTCACTATTACAAAAAGCCTTTGAAGATGTTTCTTACCATTGCATTAAAAGCTTTTTGTAAAGCTTTTGGGAAAGACTTGGTGAACTCCAAGTCTTTACTAAAAGCTTTAGTAAGCAAATTGGTGTAGCATTAAATGCATTAAATGCATCAAGTCTTTAAAAACTTGATGCATTGTAGATGCTCTCAGAAGCATGTGCTCCCATACACTCAACAATGGGACCACAATTCTCATGCCAGCCACCACAATTATTATTATTGTATTCCCCATGAGCCTCCTTGAATTCCCCATTTCCACCTTTCTTGGACATGCAAAAATCTGCATCGATAGTATCCTCTACCTTGGTCTCATCGGAAAAACGTGATCCTTCATCTCCCTCGTGCTTCCGGCCGTCGTGAATTTTTGCCGCACAACTGTCGTTCATCGTATCATCATCCTCCTCATCACTCGAATCGTCGCCCTCGCTGTTAGAGTCACCCTCCTCATCT